>JACEFZ010003844.1:102500-226557 GCA_014155875.1 Cepaea nemoralis
CACTGATAGGGATTGATTTGAGACGGCTGTGTTGGCAGGCCAGCTCACTGACCACTCTACTACGGCGGTCCCGGGCTGTGATAAAAAGGAGTAGTAGAATATTCAAGGGAAATTACACAGCTACTTTTCTTTTGCGTTTTCAAAATGTTAAAAGTACTAAGGGACATAATTCATATATATAGTAAAGGAAAATGTTTATATAATTTTTTAGTAATAGTGGTTAATACATACGTAGTACGTAATATAATTAATATTAATTGCGTGAGCAATATAGAATTCCTGAGTATAATGGTAATTAATGTTAATAGGGCTCCTAAATGTTAAAAATGGTATAAAATATTTTAATTTACAAACATTTATATTTGTTCAAGAATAAACACTCGACCAGCTTCTGTAACATTCTCTGTTTTGTTGTCCCAGGACGCACAACTAATTTACATTTTTTGGGGTGATATTTATGTCACACAATATCTATTATAATTCACACATACCTTAGGTTAGGCATACACAAAATTGGATCAGGAACAGCCATTCTGCAGGCATCAGACAGGTGGGAAATAATTAAAACACACACTGATAACAAGGGACGCATCTCCATAATACAGGTAGAAAATACTATACATGCATACACCATAGTGAACATACATGCACCACCAAATGACAATCATCAACCAAATTTTTACCAGGAATTAAACATCCTACTAATACAAACATACAGAGGGCAAAATGTTATCCTTGCAGGGGATTTCAAATTTGTACTCTCAGATTTGCCGGCTTCCTGGCCTAGAGGTTAGCGACGTTTCTCCGTAATCTCGTATACTCTCGTAAGTAACGTGGCGACGGTGAGAATCAGCAGTGGTTCGAATCGCGTCGGTAACTTACGGGGTATGTGAGCCGGCCGCTCAGAAAGCAATGGCAAACTACTGAGCGTAATCTTGCCAATAAATCAACAATCAGCTAAAAGTTGCTGATGTTGACAGCGATGTCCTGTATAGGATATGCAAACATTTTATTTATTTATTTACTCTCAGATTTGTATATCGTAGGGGGAGGCAAAGCAGGAATCAAGACACAATTAAAGAGAAGTGACAGGAATGGAATACATTAACTCTATATACTACAGAATACTATAGACACACACAATTTAGCAGACGCTTTCAGATACAGACACCCTAATAACATTGCAACAACACACAAAAGTAGGGCTTACAATAGATCGGTCAGACTACTGAATATACACACCTTCAACACACCACATTGTCAAAGATCTGGATAAGAGTTTACAGAGTTAAGAATATAAGAAATAGAGCTAAGACAGAGACCATTAGAGAACACCAGACAGAAGAGACACCAGCGCTATAAATAGCTTTACAACGGGACACACTGGTGTCAACCAAGAGGGCATTGAGTGTAAGTGAGCGAGGGTTTCCCAAGACACTAGGAAACTCGCCTCGACGAGTAACCATGGAGTACAGGTTACTCTAGTTAACTGACCAGCGTACTGGGACACCACACACGCAAGACTCGCCAGCGCACGGAGGATCCAACGTCCGTGTTTGAACACGCAACTAGAAGCGTGGCTCAGACTGTGACTGAGACGGCTAGAGAGTAGACGTGTTCCTTATGAATACTATAAGTTTATAGACAATAGTGATTATTAGGCTTTAGATTCCATTCAGTGATTAATAGTATCATTATCACCTCTTCATTGCATCTGTGTAACGTACCATGATGTTTATTGTCAATGAAGTATTCCGCTCACGGAGCTTGTTTGTAATCAGCTCTAAATAAATTGTATCCCTTTTGCAAATGACACGAGTTATTATTTCGTGTGGTGCAAAAGTAGGGGAGTCCTAAAATACCTGTCGCAAGTAAGTTGCTGACAACATAATACACACAAAACACCTACAAGAAAATTACAATACTCAGATCACAAAGCAGTACTAGCACATATCACTACAGACACTACAAATGCAAGGCCATCAAAACGATCACCACATTGGAAATCCAACAACACACTACTAAAAAAAAAACAACAAAAAAACACATGTCACACCTTATTCTAACATACACTATTAGTGTACCCACCGACAACATAACACAAATGTGGGATCTACTAAAGAGTACAATACGATATAGAACACAACAATTCTGGGAAGGTTAACCCGGTCAACAAATGCCCGCAAAAGTCGGATGTGTCGGCCTAACGGCGCAAGAACGCAGCTCTGCTGTAAACAGACACAACGCAATCGCGTCCGAAAAAAAAGTCCGGATGAACGCAGAAGAAGAAGAACACAAGAATTAGCATCCATCATACACAAAGACAGACTACAACAAGAACATATCATACAAACAGCAATACAACTCACAAAACAGACTGACAGGAATGCACTACACCTACACTACTACTACTACTACTACTACTACTACTACTACTACTACTACTACTACTACTACTACTACTACTACTACTACTACTACTACTACTACTACTACTACTACTACTACTACTACTACTACTACTACTACTACTACTACTACTACTACTACTACTACTACTACTACTACTCCTACTACTACTACTCCTCCTCCTCCTCCTCCTCCTACTACTACTACTCCTCCTCCTACTACTACTACTACTACTACTACTACTACTACTACTACTACTACTACTACTACTACTACTACTACTACTACTACTACTACTACTACTACTACTACTACTACTACTACTACTACTACTACTGTGGTGCAGTCCTTCGAACTAAACTTACTACCATATCAGAAGAAAGTCACTGCAGACAACATCTGGCAGCAGAACAAAACATTCTACGTAACAGACAAATAGGAGCAATAACAGACATGCAAGGTAAAACACAAAAAGAGGCATATTCTAGAAACATTCCAACAGTACTACACTGACCTATATACAGCAGAACCAACCTACACACAAACACAAAATAGGTTCTTAGAATACACAAAGAAACTATCTGACAAAGATAGGGACACATTGGATACATTAGCAGACATAACACATGCACTCAATCAAATGCAAAAAGACAAAAAACCAAGACCAGATTGACTCACTGTAGAATTCTACCAACACTTCTTTCCTATCCTAGGCAATTTCCTTCTAAAAGTCTACAAAGAAGCTTTTCACAAACAAGAACTTCCAAACACTTGCAACATGTCATATATAACACTTATACCCAAAGACAACCCAGACAAAACACAGCTGAAAAACTATAGACCCACCTCATTATTAAACACAGACTACAAAATTCTAGCAAAATCACTTGCTAACAAAATAAAATATCTCATGCCATCACTCATACACCCAGACCAACAGTACAGTATTCAACACAGAAACATACACCAACATATACACCTCATTAGAGATTTCATTACATACACCCACCAGAAAGACTGTCAATCCTCCCTTTTATTCTTGGACCAGGAGAAGACCTTTGACAGAATTTCACACTCATATTTACACAAAACACAAGCACACTGTAACATAGGACAGTACTATAGACAGTGGATAGAAATATTGTATAAAAATCCTGAAAGTAAGGTACTGGTGAATCATTCACTCACTGCCAGTTTCAGGATCACAAGATCTGTCAGACAAGGGTGTCCACTATCACCAGTCCTATATGTACTCACACTAGAACCACTCTTAGAAGCAATTAGACAGGACACTAACATTAAAGGTACATTTATACAAAGGTCAAGGGAGCGGAAATTAATTGCTTATGGAGATGACACCGCTTTCTTCCCTACAATCAACACTTCCATAACGAACATACTTCACACCTTCAGACAGTTTGGTGAAGGAAGTGGGGCCAAAATAAACATACAGAAGTCTAAAATAATGTGTCTGGGGGAAGTGGAAGAATAAAGCAGATTTTCCCCCGGATCTAACATTCACGGATAACATGAAAATATATGGGATCACATTTCCATCCGATCCCAGAAAAACACATACAGAAACATGACAATCAGTGACAAAACAAATTATAGACATACTACATAGGTACAAATACAAGACACCAACAATTTTTGTAAGAAGCACAATTGTAAACACCTTCATCATTCCTAAAATAATATATTTAGCCACAGTGTTAGACCCTCCAAAACAGACAATCACAAACATAAACAAACACATAAGACATTTCTTCTTCAGCAACACAATTCACAGTATTCAACACAAAACATTATTATAGACTAAGACGAGGCAGGTCCTGGATAGCACAGGCAAAACTTTCTATAAGTCAGGTGCGTGATCTAGAGACCATCAATCGTGAAAGAGAGTGGGTTGAAGTTCCAGAAGACATGACGGACTGACACAATGTAATAATAACACAGGGTCGTGAGTGCAGAGAATGGGCAGCGGTCCGCACTGAGTTTGAAGTGCACCAACTGATCCAGAGTAACACACATCAAGGTGACATAGTCATCTACACCGATGGGTCAGTGGTGAGAAACACACGTAGTGGCTGGGGCTTTATTGCAAAGGCTAATGGGCGACTCTTGAAAAAGGAGAGTCTGGCATATGAGACTACGACCTCCAGCATGAGAATAGAGGTGGATGTAGTAACAGCGACATTCCGGTGGCTAGAGGAGACTACTGCAACACACGTTGTATTCATTACGGATTCAAAGAATATGCTTACCAAGGTGGAGAAAGGAATGTTTCGTGTGGAATTGCTCTCGTCGCTTCAGAGGTCACAGATTGTGAGAATTGTTTGGATATTTTGCCCTAGCCATGCGGGAGTATGGGGGAATGAACAGGCTGATAAGATAGCAGGGAATGCACCTCTTGGTGGTATCTTGCATATGGACAAGGGGGGGGGAGGTGGAGAAGGCGGAGGAACAGATTGAGAACCCATATGTGGAAAGAATGAGATTGCTGGGGATCGGCAGGGGTTCTGGAAGAATCTCAAAACTGAGAGGGAAGACCAGGAGAACATTTAATCAGATAGCGGTGGGAACGATTAGTAGTATGACTCTTCGCTGGCTGTTGAACGAGGGGACGGAGCACGTATGGGAATGTCCTGTGTGCAGTGATGTCGGTTCTTGACTCAACTCAACTCAACTTCAGGAGCAGTGTCAGATGGACGTAAACAAAATGTGACCCAATTTTTTTAACAGTTTACATTGTTTTTATTAATTATAATATGACTCTGCAGGACACAGCTTAGTACACTTCTTCCACACTCACGCCTGTAAAAGTACGCTACAACAGATGGAGAATATTTTTTTTAAAAATAAATCTGTTTATTATGTACAAAAACAGTCTTTTTACATTGCGAATACAGCGTATACATTCATGCACATGTGACATTATATTCTTGGCATGGTGTAGTAATCATTTGCTCCCATGCATACCAAACCA
The DNA here is from genome assembly GCA_014155875.1 of Cepaea nemoralis. Taxonomy (NCBI): domain Eukaryota; kingdom Metazoa; phylum Mollusca; class Gastropoda; order Stylommatophora; family Helicidae; genus Cepaea; species Cepaea nemoralis. The sequence goes on from JACEFZ010003844.1 coordinate 107,899, forward strand.
TTTAATTGAAACTTTCACACCGCAGGCACCTCATGCAAGCTTAGTTTCATGTAAGCAAGTTCCATAGTATTGCTGAATCACGGTATTCCACTTAATCACAAGTGCGAAGGATTTGTTTGTGGCGGGCTGGGCTGAGACCGGGAAAGATCTCAACAAAGAGAGAGAGAGAGAGAGAGAGAGAGAGAGAGCTTGGGAGAGAGAGAGAGAGAGAGAGAGAGAGAGAGAGAGAGAGAGAGAGAGAGAGAGAGAGAGAGAGAGAGAGCGTAAACAGATTGGAATTTATTTAGTTCACTACACAAGATAGCGAATTTCCCACCACTACAAAGAGTTTACCTGAGCTCTTCCGACCGAGGTCAAACCTCGGTCGACAAGACCACTGACTCACAAAGGGCACTTTCCCATCGTTCTGTCTAGGTTGGGTCAATAGACTCAGTAACAAAGAAGGGACATTTATTCAGTTATTTGGCCCTTTGTTCCCCAATGATTGGGCTTAGTGGTACACATTCGGAGTATAGAAATATCTGTGAGAGTGTGTGTTTGAACATGTATGTTATGTAGTGTGAACTTGATGGGAGTGGCTCTTGCTTAATCTTCGAATAGCTGGGCGATTTTCTGTTGAAAAATCTTTGCTAGTATGTGTGGGTATATTGTGTGGTGATTGTGGGTGGCCGAGTTTCGACTAGACCATATTATGTTTCTATACTCCGCTAGTGCAACGAGCAGTTTAGTGTGTTTGTCTTTTGTGGCTGTGGGTATTGTATTTAGGAAAATCGCTTTGTAAGTGTCAGTTTTCTTGTTTGTGTGTGTTTCTATTAACTGTTGTAGTGCAGTCTTAGTGGCTGTGATTGTTGGGCATTCATAGAAGAGACGGTCTTCTGTTTCCTGAATATTGTGTCTACATAATTTGCATGAGGCTATTTGCTTGGATGTCTGTGCTGCTCTCTCTCTCTGTTGTCGGGGTCATATTATAAATTAGCCTGTATGTTACTTCTTTGGATTTCGATGTGATATGTTTGTTGTGTAAGTTAGTGAAGGTGCAGCTATAGTCTTTCATATAATATTTGTATCCTCTTTTGATTCTCAGATGTTGTGGTGGGGCTTGTTGTTTCACTAAATATTTGTATATCTGCTTGGTTGTCTGTATTAAATGTTCATTGCCTTGAATTGCTTGCATACATGTTCTGTAGAAGTGCGGTAGTGTGCCGTAATAGTGCGGTGTTGTTTTGTCTATTTCCTTAAGTCTATGTAATCTAATTGCAATATAGTATAATGCTAGCGAGTGTTGATCTGGATGATTGATGATGCGTCCTATGTGGTTGATTCTTAATGTTTGTATTTTTGTGTGTAGGTCCTGTAAAGCGACAACCTCTCGTTTCTTATCTTGTATTAAAGTCTTGTGTTTTATACTGTGGATTGTGTTGCTGAAGATGAATTGTCTGATGTTTTTGTTTATGTCTGTGACTGTTTGTTTTGGGGGGTCTAACACTGTGGCTAAATATATTATTTTAGGAATGATGAAGGTGTTTACAATTGTGCTTCTTAAAAAAATTGTTGATGTCTTGTATTTAAACCTATGTAGTATGTCTATAATTTGTTTTGTCAGTGATTGCCATGTTTCTGTATGTGTTTTTCTGGGATTGGATGGAAATGTGATCCCATAAATTGTCATGTTATCTGTGACTGTTAGATCCGGGGGGAAATCTGCTTTATTCTTCCACTTCCCCAGACCCATTATTTTAGACTTCTGTATGTTTATTTTGGCCCCACTTCCTTCACCAAACTGTCTGAAGGTGTGAAGTATGTTCGTTATGGAAGTGTTGGTTGTAGGGAAGAAAGCGGTGTCATCTGCATAAGCAACTAATTTCCGCTCCCCAGACCCTTGTATAAATGTACCTTTAATGTTAGTGTCCTGTCTAATTGCTTCTAAGAGTGGTTCTAGTGTGAGTACATATAGGACTGGTGATAGTGGACACCCTTGTCTGACAGATCTATTGATTTTGAAACTGGCAGTGAGTGAATGATTCACCAGTACCTTACTTTCAGGATTTTTATACAATATTCCTATCCACTGTCTATAGTATTGTCCTATGTTACAGTGCGCTAGTGTTTTGTGTAAGTATGAGTGTGAAATTCTGTCAAAGGCCTTCTCCTGGTCTAAAGATAAGAGGGAGGATTGACAGTCTTTCTGGTAGGTGTATGTAATGATATCTCTAATGAAATGTGTATGTTGATGTATGTTTCTGTGTTGGTCTGGGTGGATGAGTGATGGCATGAAATTTTTTATTTTGTTTGCAAGTGATTTTGCTAGAATTTTGTAGTCTGTGTTTAATAAAGAGATGGGTCTATAGTTTTTCAGCTGTGTTTTGTCTGTGTTGTCTTTGGGTATAAGTGTTATATATGACATGTTGCAAGTGTTTGGGAGTTCTTGTTTATGAAAAGCTTCTTGGTAGACTTTTAGAAGGAAATTGCCTAGGATAGGAAAGAAATGTTGGTAGAATTCTACTGTGAGTCCATCTGGTCCTGGTGTTTTGTCTTTCTGCATTTGATTGAGTGCATGTGTTATGTCTGCTAATGTAAGCTCTGTGTCTAGTGTGTCTTTATCTGTGTCTGACAGTTTCTTTGTGTATTGTAAGAACCTATTTTGTGTTTGTGTGTTGGCGGGTTCTGCTGTATATAGGTCAGTGTAGTACTGTTGGAATGTTTCTAGTATATGTATTGCATCTGTTTGTGTGTTTCCTTGCATGTCTGTTATTGCTCCTATTTGTCTGTTACGTTGAATGTTTTGTTCTAATGCAAGGTGTTGTTTACTGGGACTTTCTTCTGATATGTTAGTAAGTTTAGTTCGAAGGAGTGCACCACGGAATGTGTGTTGCTGGTGTTGTTCTAATTGTGATTCTAGTGTGTGTAGGTGTAGTGCATTCCTGTCAGTCTGTTTTGTGAGTTGTATTGCTGTCTGTATGATATGTTCTTGTTGTTGTCTGTCTTTATGTATGATGGATGCTAAATGTTGTGTTCTATAACGTATTGTGTTCTTTAGTAAATCCCAAATTTGTGTTATGTTGTCGGTGGGTGTACTATTAGTGTATGTTAGAATAAGGTGTGTCATGTGTTGTACATAACCTGCGTTTTGGAGTAATGTGTTATTGAACTTCCAATGTGGTGTTCTTTTTGATGGCCTTGTATTTGTAGTGTCTGTAGTGATGTGTGTTAGTACTGCTTTGTGATCTGTATATTGCAATGTTTCTTGTAGATGTTTTGTGTGTATTATGTTATGTGTTGAAGGTGTGTATATTCTATCTAGTCTGGCTGATCTATTGTAGGCCCTATTTTTGTGTGTTGTTGCAATGTTATTAGGGTGTTTGTATCTGAAAGCGTCTGTTAAATTGTGTGTGTCTAAGGTATTTTTTAGTATATCCAGTTGATGTATTCCATTTCTGTCATTTCTCCTTAATTGTGTCTTAATTCCTGCTCTGCCTCCCCCTACGATATCCAGATCTGAGAGTAAAAATTGAAATCCCCTGCAAGGATAACATTTTGCCCTCTGTATGTTTGTATAAGCAAGGTGTCTAATTCTTGGTAAAAATTTGGTTGATGATTGTAATTAGGTGGTGCATGTATGTTCACTATGGTATATGCATGTATAGTGTTTTTAACCTGTATTATGGAGATTCGTCCCTGGTTATCCGTGTGTGTTTTAATTATATCCCACCTGTCTGATGTCTGCAGAATAGCTGTTCCTGACCCAATTTTGTGTGTGCCTAAACTAAAGCATGAATGTTTGAGGCCTAGCTGTGTGGTGATATGTTGTGCGAATGTTTTTGAACATATGTTTGTTTCTTGTAGTAGTATAAAGTCTGGTCTGTGTTTGTTTATTAGTGTGATAATGTGTTGTAATTTTGTGCGTATGCCACAAATGTTTAAAGTAATAATAATTAAATCACTAGTCATTGTAATTTAAGTAAAAACAATAAATGAGATATAATAACTATATCGATTCACACACAAAGTTGTTATCCGTGATGGGTACGTTTAGGCGAGCAAGTCTTTAGTGGCAAAGGTTTGTGTGAGAGGATCATCTTGATCCTCGTTCTTATCACTTGTGTCGGTGTCTACAAAGAGAGTGTCTGGTATGCTGTATGTGTCGTCTTCGTCTTGTACTTGTGTCTCCTCTTGTTGTTCTTGTTCAGTTTCCTTTGTCTTGCCTATAGTGGCTTTGACTTTTTCTTTCTTTGGCAGTGATAAGTCGTCTGTTTCTGTGTCGTCGCTGTGTTTTGACTGCAGTAGTCTTCTGTTAGCCCATGTTCTCTTCTTTGGTTTGCTGACGACTTGAAAACCGTCAGAGTCTTCATTCCTTGGATTGATTTCTTGTGTGTTATTTTCTTGTGTGTTATTTTCTTGTGTGTTCCTGTCTTCTTGTGTGTTGATTTGACTATTGAAAGTTTGTGTCAGTTCAATCTCTCCCTGCGGAGGAGTTTCTCTTTCGAAGTGGTGGGAAATCTTCTTGGCTTTGTACACTGACTGCTGCTGCTGTTGGTGTCATCGGTTGTCGTCGACTTGGGCATTTATTTGCCCAGTGGTTGTTTTGGCCACACGCTGGACAATTGGTCTTTCTCCCCGGCATCGTGATCAACACTCTGTGATTATTGTTCGTAATGCCAGGAGTGTAGATCCGTATATAATGAGAAACTTCCGTTTTTGGGTTGCAGAGCGCTCCCCACTTGCCAGCCCCATTTTTTTATCCTAAACACCTCAGCCTTTTCATCTCCTGTGATGCTGTGCACCAGTTTTTTAACTCCTTGGGGAGCGAATCGTGACGGGTAACCAGTGGATGGTCAGTCCTGTCTTTTTCTTTCTCTCGGTGCTCCAGGGATATGTCTATCCCTAGACTTGGTAGAGAAAACTTTTTGCCGTGTAACTTGTCATACACGGCTTTCTGAGCCTCTGCTGACAGGTGAAAGTACCACCTAGTGGGAACTTCGAACCTATGCAGGTCGACGACTCCCCCAAAAGGTACACCTCCTGGACCAGTTAGGGCACTCATAATAAGTGCAGGTGTTGCTTTAGCAGCCGCCCCGGGTCCAGTTATGGAACACACTATCGTTCCGGACTGGTGAAGTAGCTGGACATCGTAGTCATTTATCGAGATCCCGACTTCAGTGATATTTGAATATATCTTGAAATTTGTTGTTTCAGGTAATAAATCCGGGGAAATATCCAGAATCTCAAATCCAACGAATATCACCACAAAATCCGGAAAAAAATACACAAGTTTATAGTCAGCAGATACGCTGTGAAGAGATAAAAAAAAACAGTTCCCCACAGAGGGGAAGTAGATTTAGCAAAGCCTTACTGGGCGTTGTGTCAAACATTGTGAAGAGATACCAGTCAGTTGAACGGCCCAGAAGAAATAAATGGGTGAAAGATATACGTTGTGAAGAGATATTTTTAAAAAAAACCTTTATTGAGTGTTAAGAAACATTTGCATTTGTATTGTTCGTGTTTTTACAGAGCGTTGCATGTGGAAGTGTAGGTGACATATGCGCAAGATTTTTACATTTGTTTCAACATTTTTTACATTTGAAATGGGGGTTAGAGAAAAACTAGTACAAACAACAACAAGACGATAGTATACCATTTTTTCCCCTCTGCCACCCCCTCACCTGTCAGCTCCAACCCCACCAATACCATCATCATCACTTGGTAATGAGGAAAATGGCAGTAAACTTGTTAGAACCAACCGGTGAAAGCAGCAGCAGCATCAAAACCAAACAGTATCGAAAGGGTGGGGGAAAAGGGGGGGAGGTTGTCAAAGGGTATGCTAGTTTACAATGCAGGAAAGGTGGTTGTTGCATTTGTATTGTTCATGTTGTTACATGCGTACTGTGTGTTCAGTATTTGTGTGCGTGTATTTACGGATCGTTGCGTCTGGGCGTGTAGGTGACATATGTGTAATATTACAACAATTAATTCATTTGCATATTTACATGTCAAGGGGGGTAATCCAAAATTTATTTATTACCGTGATTGTTTCCCCTGTCACCACCATCTCCAGCCGGCTCCAAAACCACCCATACCATCGCCACCTTTTCGGTAGTGATGGCAGTGGCAGCCAATTGATAGAACCAACCAGCGAGGGCGGTAGCAGCGTCAAAACAACCAACAGTAAAACAAGCGGGGAGGAGGGGAAATGAGGGAGCATAATAGTAATAGTGAACATCCATAAAAATTAACCACAATAAAATTGATAGCAATAATCCTTAATAATAGAAAGGTAATGCACAAGGGTAACTATCGCCACAAGAAGGCTTGATAATAATAGTGCAATTGCATTTGTATTGTTCGTATTGTTACATGCGTCCTGTATGTTCAATATTTGTGTGCGTGTATTTACAGAGCGTTGCATGTGGGCGTGTAGGTGACATATGTGTAATATTACAACAATAATTCATTTGGCATAATTACATGTGAAAGTGGGGTAACCCAAATTGTGTGTTATTTTTACCATGTTTGTATCCCCTGTCTCCACCCTCACCAGCAGCCGGCTCCAAAACCGCCAATACCATAACCACCTCTTCGGTAATGTTGATAAAGGCAGTAAACATTTTGGAACCAACCAGTGAGGGCGGCATCAGCATCAACAGCAACAGTAATAAGCGGGGAGAAGGCGGAGATGAGGGAGGATACTAATAATAATAGTGATCTTAAATTAAAATTAATAGCAATCAAACCATAATAATCATATAGTAATACAGAATTACCTACCAATCTCAATAAGAGAGCATCGTAATAGCAGTACAAATGCATTTGTATTGTTAGTGTTGTTACATGCGTCCTGTGGGTTCAGTATATGTGTGCGTGTATTTACCGAGCGTTGCATGTGGGCGTGTATGTGACATATGCATAATTTATTCATTGAACATATTAACATGTGGAAGGGGGGCAACGAAGAGAAAGAAAACTTCCCATTTTTGTTTCCCCTGCTGCCGCTCTCCCCATTGGCCCCACCCCACCAATACACTTATCACCACTCTCTGGTAATAAGGGTAGAGGCAGGGTGACTATTTGAACCAAATGGTGAGGGCATCAGCAAAGGCAACAAAGGCAAAGGAGGGGGGGGGGTACATGCGAGATGAGGTTAATTATTTATAACGATGATAATGATAGTAATGGTAAAAATAAATACTAAGACTAATGACAGGAAAGATAATAATAGTAATATTAATGACAAAATTATAATAAACATGTGATTCCACTTACTAAACATGATTATCTCGGCAATGGTTTTAATATAGCATAGCAAGTACATAAAAGTGCAACCTGCAATTTTTGATAATAGTAGGAGTAAAGGAGTTGGGTTTCTTTTCTCCTTGCATTTTTTGTTGTTGTTGTAAGGGTTCATTCATTCCCCCCCCCGCCCCCCTTTTTTGTTTGTTTGTTGTTGTTGTTGTAAGAATAAAACAAGCATTTGTGTTTTCACACATTTTACAATATCGTTGGTTTGGTAAACCATATGTGATTGTATATTCATTCAATCCGCATTCATTCCAGATTCTTTCTCGCACTCATGTATACCAACTTTGTAATTCAATAATGAAGAATACATATGATTTACTCAAGAAACAGTTGTGTTATTTTGTGCGTATACATAAATGATATTAAGTGTGTGTTATATGTGCGGTGTTTGTATCTGGCTGAGTTTCTACATGTCCATATGAGATGTCTGTAGTAAGAAAGAGCTGTCAGTAGTTTTGTATGTATGTCTTTTGCTGATTTTGGTATAGTATTGAGAAAAATTGCTTTATATATGTCGGTTTGTTTGCCTGTGTGCGTTTGTATGAGGTGTTTGAGTGTTGCGCGTATGGCTGTAATTGTTGGACATGTAAAATAAATGTGTTCCTCTGTCTCTTGTGTGTTTTTTCTACATAATTGACATTGTGATGTTTGTTTAGATCTGTGTGCTTCTACCTGTGTTGTCGGTGTCATATTGTATATCAGTCTATATGTGATCTCCCTAGCTTTTGGTGTTATGTGTTTGTTGTGTAGGTTTGAAAAGGTGCATGTGAAGTCAGACATGAAGTATTTGTGTCCTCTTTTAATCCTAAGTTTGAGTGGTGGTGCTTGCTCTCTAACTAACTGTTTGTATATTTTGTGTGTTGTTTGCTGTATTAACTGTTCATGTCCTTGTATTGCCTGTATGCATGTCTGATAGAATGTTGGCAGTGTTGTAATCCCGTTTATCACGCAGAGTCTCGTAGCGGAGCGAGAACTAAGGCGGTTCAACCCCCGCTCGTGACTTGCGGGATACTGAGCCGGCCGCTCAGAAAGCAATGGCAAACTACTGAGCGTAATCTTGCCAAGAGATCAACATACAGCTGAAAGATGCTGGCGTTGACAGCTAAGTCCTGTAAAGGATATGCTTTAAAAAAAAAAAAAACTAATTCTAAGTGACAGTATTTTTGTGTGGACGTCCTGTAGTCCAATTCCTCCTTGCTGTTTGTCTTGTATGAGAGTTTTGTGTTGTATGCTGTGTATTGTGTTGGTGAAGATGAAGCGTCTGATTTGTTTGTTTATGTCTGTGATGGTCTGTTTGGGAGGGCCCAGTACTGTCGCTAAGTATATTATTTTAGGTATTATGTATGTGTTGACTATTGTGCTTCTACCAAATATTGTGGATGTCTTGTACCTATACCTATGTAACATGTCTGTGATCTGTTGGGTCAGTGAGTGCCATGTCTGTCTGTGTGTTTCTGTGGGATCACATGGAAATGTGATCCCATACAGTTTCATGGTGTCTGTGTGTCTCAGATCTGGAGACAATACTGTAGAGACTGTATTACATTGAATGGATGTACTCTTAGTAGAGAGAGTAAATTGAAGTTCTTGATTATCACCTTTGTTAGGTGTATGTCCTTTAAGAATAATGTGGAGGCTTTGGTAGTGAAGGCTTTCAGAGAATTTAATGCATTGAGGGTGATGGCAGCAACCGGGGTAGATCAGATGGTGCTTTACAGGCACTTTCACTTCAGTAGTTAATCATTTTTGTCATTGAGTATTGTTTGGGGCTGACAGTATCAAAGAGCCAGCTTGAAAGGTTGGAGCGCATACAGAATGCTGCCATGCGGTTAATCCTGGGGTGCACAAAGGACACAGCAATTATATGCATGAGGCATATCCTGGCGCTACCAACAATGGTGGGTAGGCATAGGGTTATCATTGTCACGGAAAATAAACTTGTTAGTTGCGATCGATGACAAACAAGACCCGACATTAGTCTGAAAAAACAACCAACCTTTTGATGTTGTACAGACTGAGAAAGATACGTCGTTAAAACTGTCTACACACGATCGGCATTTCTAACTGAGAAACAAGATACGTCGCGTCAAAATGTCTACCCCTGGTCGGCGAATCTTTATGATGTGGGTTGTTCGAGAAACGAATAACAACGCCAAACGTCTGCCAAGGCGGTAGTAGCCTATGAAGTGCTAGACGGAAAGTCTGGACAGACGCGGGATGGATTCTGTGATGTGGTGAATTCTGTGGTTCACAGACAGACTGAACTATTGATGTACGGGACAAAGAATTTCCCCAAATGAAAGCAAATTTGACGGTGGATTGATTCCAGTTAGTCTAGAACAGGAGGAGGAAACCAGATTCTGGACGGATCAGCGTCTAGACGTTTTGGTGACGCCACTCCAGCCCAATATATAAAAGCGTTGCAGTAAACAAGTGGAGTTAGTCGATCAAGATTTCTGAAGTGGGAAAGATCGGTGCAGTTTTCCGAGTTGTGTTCAATGAAAGAAACTAGGGTGTCAAATTGTTGATATTTATCGGCGGACATAGATCCAGTCTGTGATTGCCTAGTTTCGATTAGCAACTGGAATAGGCATATGGTAGGCTATTAATCATATCTAACTTAGAGTATGATTAGGAATAGAGTACAGTACTGTGCGGTGATATAATGTATTATAGGTGTGGTGATATAATGTATTATGATTAGTGATAGAATGTTTTATAAGTGCGGTGCTAGAAAGTATCATAGGAGCGTCGGCACTAGTATTCTATTGTGTGGCTTCAACTAGCTTGTGTGATATATCATTTTACTCAGGGAGTTGAGGAAAATGTAGTGGAATAATAATTAGAGAGATTAAGGATGGTTGAGAGGGAGGAGAGGAATGTGAAATGGTAGGATCTTCCAGTAGGGCATCTGCTGGGTTTCTACCCGTTCCTTTATTCTTTCCTGGTGTTGCCATGTCTCAGATCATATGATGAGTTATTTGGCCGTATGACAGAGATCGGATCTGTGTTATAGATCTGAGTGCTGCTATTGGCCTACACTCAACTAATTCCGACCAGGACTGAGTTGCCCTCACCATAGTATTCTCTATTCTACAGGTTTCATTTAAGGTCCACGTATGTGTGCTATGATATTCGGTAGTGAAGCTAGAACACAATTTAGAAGATGATGGCTCAGAATTTGAAGACAGAAGTTGCTGAGAGGCCGCTACATTGGGCTTATACCCAAGTTGGTTTGCGGGAACCTAGCTTCTGCTGAGCAGGACATGCTGATGAGATTTATGTTTAGCAAGTGATAGGTGTATCACTGAACAGTCAGAACATTGTATAAATACACTACTGATACCAGGAACATTCATACAAATTTATACTGATACCTAGAACATTCAGAGTGTGGTGTTAATATGGGGAATCTTTAAAACCAGTGACACTAGATCCATTAAGATTTCCCCAGTAACAGTGACAATAGGGTTATAATTTTCTGATTAACAATCAGTTAAATAACAGAGGAAATTCATAGTGTAAATCATATTGAAGACTCTCATTAGACAGTGTTTGTCATGGGTGTCCAAGCATCCTAGTAGTTCAAGAGACAACGGAGGAAGTCTTCACGTGATCGGAGAAGCATTACCTTGGTGAGGTTGCTTGTCTGGAATACATGGTGCTAGTGTGTTCTCAGCACAGTGATGAGAATGACTATACTCCTGAACACTTATCTGAGTCTATAGACACTTTAGAGTACACGTCACACATTCTACACCTTATACACACACTCACACTTCTCCTACATATACTCTTTGCTTTAATAAATTTCGTGTTTTTATTTGTTGAAGCTAGAGTTGTCAAGTATGTTATGTTGGGGAAGAATGAGAGGGGGCATGATCCAGGGGTGAGTAAGATTGAGAAGAAGGTGTCTTCAGATTGAGGGAGTGTGTGGACGGAGTCTGCTGGATATCTCCAGGATAGAGATATTGAATTAAAACAAATGTGGGTGTTGATTCCCCTCACTCCAGGGACGACACTAAAGTGGTAAAGAAGAACAAATAACTACTACGACATTCATTCTTTACACACACGACAATCATCATCATGTGCCTTGCCGGTAAGCGTGGGCGATCATGTTTTGCCATCTCACTAGATCACCAGAGTCGAGGATCAGATCTGTGTTCTTGTCTCGGCCATACCATATGGCCAAGCCATCCAGGTATTTATTTCTCTGCCCTCTCCTTGTTTTCTTCCCCTCGATCTTGCCAGTTATCACCAAGTTCTCCAATTCATTTCTTCTCACAACGTGCTCAAAAAATTGTGACCGTCTACGTCTAATTTCTCTAATCAGTTTACGGTCTTCATTTGTTTCTTGTAGTACTTGGTCATTGGTTTTTCTATCTTTCCATGGTATTCTTTGCATTATCCTCAGAAACCACATTTCCACGGCCATCAGATGTTTTTCAGCTTGTCTGCTCATTGTCCACTCTTCACAACCATACAAAAGCACACGTTCTATGTAGTACCTCAACACTCTTTTTCTCGTTGCAATTGACATCTTTTTATTGGTCAGAATGTTTTACATCTTGCAAAAAGCTGCCTTCGCCATGGCGATTCTTGTTCTAATCTCTTCGAGGCATCTCCCATCAGATGTTATTACTGTTCCGAGATAATTGTACCGATTCACCTGTTGAAGAATAGTCCCATTTACTTGTATATTACATTGTGGTACTTCGTTCTTCCTAGTGACGACCATAACCTGAGTCTTTTTACAATTTAATTCTAACCCCAGTTGCTCACTGTGTACAACAACCGCATCTACTAATTGTTGCAGATCCTGCTCATTGTCTGCAATCAATACTGTATCATCTGCATATCTAATGTTATTGATGTTTCGTCCTCCAGTGCTGATTCCATTTATATCTTCGACATTTTTGAAAATATGTTCACTGTATAGGGAAAAAAGATCTGGAGACATTACACATCCCTGCCTAACACCTCTCTTAATAGGCTGATATTGTCTCACTTCATTATCAATCCTTATGGCAACTTGTTGTTTCCAATATATGTTTTTTATAAGTCTAATATCTTTCCCATCAATTTGTAGATCTGCAAGCATATCCACCATGTTGACATGCCTAACTCTGTCAAAAGCCTTTGTATAGTCAATAAAGCAAAGATGTATATCCTTGTTTACTTCTATAGCACGTTCAATAACTGTACGCAGCATATACACAGCATTTACTGTACCCTTTCCTTCTACAAACCCACATTGTTCTTCCCCTATTTCAGGTTGTATTTTCTTCTTCACTCTTTGTATGATAATTCGTAGCAAAATCTTTGTGATGTGACTCATTATACTAATTGTTCGACGTTGATCACACTCCAAGGCTCCTGATTTCTTTGGGATTGCAATAAATACAGAGTTACATAATTCAGAAGATATATCTCCAGTATCATATAATGTGTTCAGCAGTCTGGTGACTTGATCTATTTCATATTCTTCTGAAGCTTTAATCATTTCTGTTGTGATGTTATCTGCACCGGGGGCCTTGCCAGCTTTCATATGCTTAAGAACATTTCGAACTTCCATCTTCAAAATTGGCGGTCCTTCATGATTAAATCTAATATCATACTGTTCCTCTCTGTTATCATCATATAGGTTTTTTCACATAATCTGTCCATACCTGTTGATGTAGGTGTTCTTTTATTAGTAAGCTCCTGAATTCTTTTGTGCATTAGTTTCGTATTTTTTTTTTTTTTACTGTTGTGTTGTTTTTCAATTTCTATGCAGTTATTTTCAAGCCATGCTTCTTTGCATAATTCTCTGATTTTCCCGTGAATCTCTTAATATTTGTCAGGATTATTTTTGTTGTGTATTCTTGTTTCCATTAGAATTAAAATTTATCCAATATTCCATTTCTTACGACCTACTTTCCTTAATTTTGGGATAGTTGTTTCTGCAGCGAAATTAATTGAATTTTTCAACATTTTTCATTGATTATCCACATCTTGAAATAAGATCTCTAGATGAGGCAATACATCAAATCTGTTATTTACTTCTATGTTCACTTTACCCTCAATGTGCCCGTAACCAATCTGCGATCACTGTGACAGTCTGCATTTGGAACTGTTTTTGCGACTGTTCACGCATTTCGAAACCTTCTGTTAATTAGGATTTAATCGATCTGGTATTTAATCCTGCTGTCAGGACTTCTCCATGCCCATAATCTTCTGTGATGTTGCTGAAACCAGGTGTTTCCGACAATCAGTTCATGCTCTTTTGCCCATTCTACAGGTCTGTATCCTCTCTTGTTTTATTCTCCCAAACCATGCTTACATACTGCGCATCCATCACTTTGATTTCCTACTTTTGCATTGAAGTCACCCAGTATGATGTTTATTTCTGATTTTTTACATTTTTTTCAAAGTATTCCCCATGTCATTATAAAATTCCTTTATACTATCTTCACTGCTTTCTCCCGTTGGGACATATAGTTGAATGACATTTATGTTAAAAGGTCTGTCGATTAATTTTACAAATAGGACCCTGTCTGACACTGCCCAATACCCTTTAACAGATTTTGATGTTTTCAGATCCAAGATAATTGCTACACCTCTTTGTCTTTCCTCTCCTCCAGCATATATAATCTTAAAATCCTCCCCTGTCTCTTTTAATCTCGTCTCACACAATCCTAATATGTTAATATTCTCTCTTCCCATTTAGCGTTTAATGTTATCCAATTTTAAATCTGCACTCATTGTTCTAAGATTCCAAGTTCCTACTTTCAATGATAGTGATCTTTTGCACCCAGTAGCCTGCTGATGGTCTGGATTCACCTGGTGCACATGAATACCCCTACCGGGCGAGACTGCTCCTATGGAGCACCAATTTACGCCGTTTCTCTGATTTTCGATGATATTGTAAAACATAATTTTGTTGGCATCTGTAAAGAAGGTAGTTTGCCATCGTATTCCTTCTTAGCAGTGACCATACTGGTCACTACCGTAGCAATTGTCTCCCCAATAAAGAGATTCTCTGCCTACCGTCGTGAAACTGGAGACCATAACCTACAACCATCTGTGTGCTGCTCTTCAACCTCATCCACCACCTGCACCCAAGACTTCACATAACCCTGATCGGGAGTCTAAACGGGTACTCCACCTTGCCCAAGGGTGTCCCGTAGGCTAGCGGAGTAAAGGAGGCACCTTACGTCTCCTTTGATAGGGGGTATACCTACCCCGCTACCCGTATGGCATAGAGTCCTTCAAGCCAAATTGTACCTGAGAGTTGCTGCAGATAGGGATCACCCCCTGCATTAAGCCATGGATATGGTCAAGGGTCATAGACTAAGACGAGGCAGGTCCTGGATGGCACAGGCAGAAATATCCATATGTCAGGTGTGTGATTTAGAGACCATCAATCGTGGAAGAGAGTGGGTTGAAGTTCCGGATGACATGACGGACTGGCACAATGTAATAGCAAGACTGGGTCGTGAGTGCAGAGAATGGGCAGCGGGCCGCACAGAGTTTGAGGTGCAATAGCTGATCTAGACTAATTCACATCAAGGTGACACAGTGATCTATACTGATGGGTCAGCGGTGAGAAACGGACGGAGTGGTTGGGGTTTTATTGCGAAGGCTAATTGACGATTATTAAAAAAAAGGAGAGTCTGGCATATGAGGTTACGACCTCCAGCATGAGAATGGAGGTGGAAGCAGTCACAGCGGCATTCCGTTAGTTAGAGGAGACCACTGCAACACACACTGTCTTCATTACAGACTCAAGGAGTATGCTTAGTAAGATGGAGAAAGGAATGTTTCGTGTACCATGGCTCACCTTGCTTCAGAGGTCACAGATTGTGAGAATTGTATGGATTTTTTTGCCCTGGCCATGCGAGTGTGCGGGGGAATGAACAGGCTGATAGGCTGGCAGGAAATGCACTTCTTAGTGGTAGATTACGTATGGATAAGAGCGAGGTGGTCGTGCTCCTGTGGGACCAATTGGAGAAGGTGGGGGAACAGATTGAGAATCCGTATGTGGAAAGGATGACATTGCGGGGGATTGGCAGGGGTTCTGGCAGAATCTCAAAACAGAGGGAAGACCAGGAGAACGTTCAATCAGATAGCAGTTGGAACGATCAGTAGTATGGCTCTTTGCTGGCTATTGAACGAGTGGACGGAGCGCGTATAGGAATTCCTGAGTGCAATGATGACAGTTCTGAGCTCAACTCAGCTACAGCAACCTGGTGCTCTTACCCTGGCAAGTTTGGACTTGTCTCTCGGTCATTTCCAGTCTGCACTAATTCCCATGGTCTAATAAGAAAATTTCATGAAATTAACGAAACAACTTACAGAGAACAGAAACTAACACAAGATACTGAATTAACACTAATAGATAGAACACAATCGATTCAAGGAATACAGAAGGGCAAATCACATGGTCACGACGGTATTACCGTTGAATTCCATCAGTTCCTCTTTCCTCTTCTAGGTCCCCTTTTACTAACTGTATTCTCCGAATCGTTCCCCAAACAAGAACTCCCATCCAGTTTCAACACGTACTCACTCTTATTCCAAAGGACAACACTAACAAGTTACTTTTACAGGGTTACAGACCAATCTCACTTTTAAACGTAGACTACAAGATTTTAACAAAGGCATTGACGACAAAATCGAAACAGGTAATGGCAATTCTCATCCATGAAGACCGGCAGTCTAGTGTACAACACCGGAACATCCATCAACACATACACTTCATAAGGAACTCATCAACTACACTGCCAGTCCTCAATTCTCTCTTTAGATCAAGAAAAAGCATTCGACAGAATATCCCACTCATATCTCTTCAAAGCTCAATCACACTGTAACGTGGGAAGTTATTTTCAGACATGGATCCTAATTCTATATTTAAAACCAGAAAGTCGGGTTCTATTAAATCATTGTTTGTTTGTTTTGCATATCCTTTACAGGACATTGCTGTCAACGTCAGCATCTTTCAGCTGATTGTTGATTTCTTGGCAAGATTACGCTCAGTAGTTTGCCATTGCTTTCTGAGCGGCCGGCTCACATACCCCGTAAGTTACCGACGCGACTCGAACCACTGCTGATTCTCACCGTCGTCACGTTACCTACGAGAGTATACGAGATTAGGGAGAAAAGTCGCTAACCTCTAGGCCAGGAAGCCGGTTGTTAAATCATACCCTCACAAATTCTTTCAGGTTGACTAGGTCAGTGAGACAGGGATGTCCCTTGTCCCCATTACTGTACATTGTCGCCCTAGGCCGTAGAGCCACTACTAGAAAAGATGCGACAGGACAACAGTGTCACGGGTACATTCATACCAGGGAAGGGTGAGCAAAAGTTGCAAGCTTATGCGGACGGTACCATTTTCTTTCCGACAACTGAAAAATCTGTACAGTTCATTTTGGAAACGTTCTGGTTTTTCAGCAAAGGGAGCGGGGCGAAATTAAAAGTAAAAAAAATCTACCATAATGGGTTTAGGCAAATGAAAAAATAAGGCTGATTTTCCATTTGACTTAATATCAAACAATCTTATTAAATTGTACGGAATAGTCTTCCCATGGCAACCAAAATCATCATCATCATCACCACCACCATCATCATCATCATCATCATCATCATCATCATCATCATCATCATCATCATCATCATCATCATCATCATCATCATCATCATCATCATCATCATCATCATTACCATCATCATCATCATCATCATCATCATCATCATCATCATCATCATCATCATCATCATCATCATCATCATCATCATCATCATCATCATCAAGTGCCATTTCGGCTGACATGGCCGTTCATGACTCCGCAGATCTCGGTCTGTGGTTTTCTGGATCAACTCTGCTGCTGATATTCCTCCATGCCACCGTCGCAATCCTTCCAACATCATTTCTCTTGGTCTACCTCTCCCTCTCTTCCCTCGATCTTTCCAGTTGTCACGATGTTCTCCAGTTCCTCTCTTCTCTCATCACATGACCAAAGAAAGCTGCTTGTCTCTTTTTTTATTGTTGCATATAATGTTCTAGTTTTATTAGCCTCCTTCAGGCAGTCATTGTTAGTTACTCTGGCAGTCCAAGGAATTCGCAACATTCGTCTTAGGAACCACATCTCTGTTGCTTCCAAGTTCTTCCTAATTTGTTCATTTATATTCCACGATTCACTGCCATACAGCAATACAGGTTCTATATAGCATTTTAGCACTCTCTCATATTCAATGATAGTGACTCATTGCATATAATACTCTTCATTTTCCAAATTGCAGCCTTTGCTGGTCCTATTCTGTTCTTAATCTCTGTTGTACATCTTCCATTTGATGTTATAAATGTCACTAGATATCTAAAACTATCCACCTGGTTAAGAATTTTCCCTTCTATTTCTATTTCACATTTTGACGTCATTTTTTTCCCTTTGATATCAACCAAAATCAGCCTAACAAACACACATGGCGGAATCTAGAGACGAAACTAACAGATATATTTCATCGGTACAGTAAACTCGGTGGCGAAGGGGCTACATATGCAATTCGTAATCCCGTATACCGCGTTCGAAGCACAGCCGTGGGCTATTTGGCAGCAGACCTCTTTCGTTATTGTTTTTTTTAATGAAATGGTATGGGTGCGGGTCGTTCAGAAAGCAATGGAGAACTACTGAACGTAAACTTTCCAAAAAATCCAGAACAGCCAAATAATGCTGGGGTTGGTTGACTGCTACGTATTGTAAAGAATATGCAACTAATTTTTAACATTGGTATGAATAAAGGGAAAAAAATAATTATATTTGGTAGAAGCACTGTTGTCAACACATACATAATTAAAAAAAAGTACTATATATCTGTGCACAGTCCAACTACCACCCCTCCCCCCCCCCCCCCCCCCCCGCCTTCCACGCCAGCCTGTCACAAACATAAAGTGATCAGATGCTTTGTGTTTGGCAGCACCATCTACTCATGCAAAACAAAAAATGATGGAGGTATCGCCCTCCAAGACATCACAACCAAAATACAAGCACTTAGGATCAAACACGTATGCGAAATCCTACAATACCCAGAGAAACACTCTTTAGCACACTTTTACATGGGAATTATACTATCCTATTTAAAACCTATTAGGAATACATCCTCACATTAGTTTGGCACTTTGTCAGCATTTTGCAAAACATGTATTTCAGCCATTAAAGGACTTACTACCCAAGAAAGCACACACAATCTATCAACATTTAGTTAAACTACAAGCAACTCCAGTACATCTCAGAATTAAAAGAGGGCATAGATATTTTCATAACAGATTATACCGAAATTTTCTCTAATATTCACAACACGCAAATTACTCCAAAATCAAGGGAATTTACAATATAAGAAAACAAATACAACAGTGTCAGCTGTGTAGACGGACCATCCAAGAAACAGAAGAACACATCTATTGCGAATGCAGCACAATCATGCTAACACGAAATCTCCTACAAAGCATCATAAACACTCATACGGAACAAAGAACTGATATGTACAAAGCAATTATGATAAATTACATCCCTTACTCCACACAAGACACCTACACAAAGCTACTTGTTCTATTGGCAGAGTACATAATTCTCATATGGACATTAAGAAACAAATCATTATACAATTACAGAACTTTCAACAAAGGCATTGCCACACAGCTTTATCAACAAAAAGTTTCAAACTTTCTAATCTTAGAATCACAAGAGAAAATCTCGTGAGAGATTTGCCTGAAGACAGTACATATTATAGAAGAAGCAAATAACTCGATGTAAACATAACAGATACTAAAACTGTAAATGTGTTTATTGCCGTTATTATTATTATTATTATTATTATTATTATTATTATTATTATTATTATTATTATTATTATTATTATTATTATTATTATTATTACTTTCATTAATATTACTTTTATTATTATTAAAAAATAATATATTATTATAATATTTAAATTTGTAAAATGAAATAAAGGGTGGATATGTATCTGTTAGGCTGGCAGTAACATTAACATGCGTGTGTGTGAGTGTGTATGGGTGCAAGTGTATGCGAGCATGTGTGAATGAGTGTGTGTGTGTGTGTGTTTGTGTGTGTGTGTGTGAGAGAGAGAGAGAGAGAGAGAGAGAGAGTGTGTGTGTGTGTGTGTGGCAGCCTTTAAACCAAGGCGATATCTCAGCTCTTAAAATTATGTTATACGGTAATGATAGGTTTGAAAGGAGACAGTATGGTCAACCGTGTATAAATAAATTTAATTAGCCCTTTTAGGTATTTAGTGTTTTATGTTATTTGTCCATCAAGAATGATGATGACCATTCATTTCATCCAGTGGGGTTGAAAGTATGGAGCCGTGGGTTCTAAGATGGCTGATAAGGCCTATTTTGGCTCGAAATGTTCTTTGACAATGTGGGCAAAGAATGCTTGACGTTCCGGGAGGAGGATCTCCTGTAGTGGTTTTTCTGTCCCACCTTTTCTTCACAGCTCTTGCAGTCCTGGTTGCTTCACACGTGACTGCACCCTTGCATAATGATGTACGCCACGAATTTCTGTCTTTGGCAGCAGTCTCTCAGGTGTCAAGATGAATTCTAAAAGCATTCAGTGAGATATTCAGTGTCTGTAAAGCGTTTCCTCTGGCCGCCTTGGGAGCATTTACCACAGCGCAGCTCGCCGTAAAAAAAAATTCGTTTATGGCGCCTGTGATCTGGCGAGTTAAGTGACCAGCCCAGCGAATCTAATTCTTCATTAGTAGAGTGTGGATACTGGGCATGGCCGCTCTTTCTGGAACTTCAGTGTCTGGAATCTTGTCTTGCCATTTAATCTTCATTAGCTTCCTAAGGCAGACTGTGTGGAAGTGGTTTAATTTCCTAGCGTATCGCTGATAAACAGTCCAGGTTTCACAAGCATATAGCAGTGTGGATAATACAACTGCTTTGTAGACTTTCAGCTTTGTTTGCAGGCTTATTCCATTTCTGTCCCATACATTCTTGTACAGTCTGCCAAAGGCTGGCCTTGGAGACTCTTGTATTCACTTCGTCATCAATTATGGCAGCTTGTGACACAGTGCTGCCAAGATAGGTGAATTTGTCCACAACACTTAGTCTATGATCATTCACCTTGATATTCGGCACAGAGTGATTATTCCCTGGAGCTGGCTGGTACATAACTACAGTCTTCTCCAAGTTGATATTGAGCCCAAAGTTGGCACAGGCATGTGAGAAAGCTGTAATATTATGTTGCATGTGTGCCTCTGAGTTGGCGAATAGAGCGCAATCATCAACAAACATCAGCTCTCTGACGGTGTCGCTGTTAATTTTGGGTTTAGCTTTCAGCATTCTGAGAGAGACCAACTTTCCATCCATGCGGTAGTTGATGTGTATTAAAAAGTCGCTTAAAAGTCGTCAGGGTCGACTTCATTGCACCGGGTTTAATCCCACATGGCCAGGTCTCTATGTCTATTCCAATGCCATTGTTCACGAAGGTATTCGTCAGCATAGCTGAAAACATGAGGATGAACAGTGTTGATGCCAGGACACATCCTTGCTTCACTCCTTTGGTTACAGGAAAGGGCCCAGACAGTTCACTGTTTTCCCGTACTCTTGCCTGCATACCATCATGAAATAGCCGCACTGTTTGGTCAAACTTTCGTGTACAGTCATATTTCGCCATAATCTTCCACAGTCCTCTGCTGACTGTATCAAATGCCTTGGTTCCTCGGAAGTCGGAGAGTGTCTGCCTGTACGGCGAGGAACCACCAGTCTGCACACCAATAAGCTAGACATGGGACAACGGATACTCACGCAAAACTCAGGTCCTGTATGACATCACACTGATGTTGGACAACAGGATGTCTTCATCCGACATACAGGACTTCGCGTTGGAGCTCAAGCCAACGAACACAAGCAAGCAAGCAGCAAATGCCTTGGTAAGGTCAATGAAAGTGGAGTAAATTTCGGAGTTCTGTTACTGAAATTTCTCTTGCAGCGAAAATAATGTCAACAGTTCCTCTTTCTTTTCTTAAGCCACACTGGCTCTCGGGAAGAAAACCTTGATCGAGATGGATCATGAGGCGACTGAGAAGAATTCTGGCGAGTATCTTCCCAGCAATTGAGAGCAAGGAGATGTCTCGGTGGTTGTCACAGGATTGGCGGTTTCCTTTTCGTTTGTAAAGGTAAACTATTGACGCGTCCTTGAAATCTTGTGGCATGGTCTCGTTCACCGATATGTTTGTAATGACTTGATGAAGCTGCTCTATTAGGACCGGCCCACCTGCCTTGTATATCTCTGCTGGGATGGAGTCAGGACCAGGCGCCTTACCGCTGGAAAGTTGTTGGATTTCTTTGTTTACTTCCACTATGGTTGGCAGGTCATCAAGTGTATCATTAGTTGGAACTTGAGGAAGGATGTTGATAGTTTCATCATCGAAGAAGGAAGTTGCATTTAAGATGTTGCTGAAATGCTCTGCCCAGCGTTGACGGATTTCTTTCTTATCGGTGACCAATGTTCCCCCATTGAGGGGAACTATGCCTGGTGATGTAGGACCATAGACCGCTTTCAGTGAGTCGTACCTAGTAAACTAAATTCCCTAGAGTGAGAGGTACCTAGTAAAATAAGGGGATTCTCAAGGTCAGGATTCATTCCTTCCCATTGTATTTGACACCCAGACACTATCACAAGGAAACGCTAGATATGTTTGACCTATTATCTCCCTGGGGATAGGTCATGGGTTCTAATTGCTAGTTATAAATCTCCTCACTTGGTCTCTCAACCAAAAAGTGTTCTGGACATTTACACGACACAAGAGTGTCAACCTGTAATTTGAAATCAGGCCAGCGACTCACTAGTTCCAGAAGACAATTCCCTAGAAGCAAATAAACAGATTTGGTTTCAATGCTGAAAAATACACCCCAGCCTAATCACTGCTAGACAGGGAAATGAACAAATGCGAGCTTTCACTTTTGTAACTCTGTGACCCAGTAATTATAGCAAGCCACATTTTGAGGGAACGATCATTTGTAGGTTATTGTTTAAGCTCACAGCATTCTATGTACTGCTATCTCGGGAAGAAACAACGCTAGATAGATCAAGAGAGAGAGAGAGAGAGAGAGAGAGAGAGAGAGAGAGAGAGAGAGAGAGAGAGAGAGAGAGAGAGAGAGGGAGGTGAAACATACATTCCGCGTAAACTTGTGGGGGTGGGGTAAAGGAAGCATATGCAAGGAATGCGTATGCACATGCACTATGCCATGGATGTTATATTATCATAAATATATATGTATGTATTTGTTTTATTCGCACATGTGTCACTTAACACTAGCAAGGGCAACGCTCTGTGATATACACAAATAAAAGAAACACACATCACACCTTGTAAATACACACTGCTTTGCATTAAATACACGTTTTAAGAAGAAAAAAAAAATTAAACTTGGCCAAGGTAAAAGTTCATTTAACCTCTACGCTAACCCAGAATAAATTCATTGTGTTGGCGATATATTTACTACAAAATGCAGCTAAATTCACAATCCTTATATGTTGTGGGGTTGTTATATCCCACCCCTCTCCCCTCTCATTCTCTCTCTATTATATTCTCCCCCTCTTTCTCTCTCTCACTCACTCAGTATCTCATTCTTTCTCCCCGTCTCTCTCTCTCTCTCTCTCTCTCTCTCTCTCTCTCTCTCTCTCTCTCTCTCTCTCTCGCAAACACCACACATGTCTGTTTTAGATTTACTTTTTGGGATGGGACGCATTTGCTGTTTCATGTATGATGTATTCAGGACTTGTTTAAATACAACTAAGTGAGCACGAGAACAAAAGGGTGGAAGGGAAGCATGCAAGAAATGAGTGTGTACATGCACTATGCCATGGATGTTATATTATCATAAATGTCTGTGTGTGTATTTGTTTTATTCGCAATTGTGTCACTTAACACTAACAAACGGCAACGCTCTGTGATGTACACAAACAAAAGAAACACACATTACACCTTGTAAATATACACTGGTTTGTATAAAATAAACGTTTAGGGAAGAAAAAAAAATTAAAAAAATTTTGGGTGACACAAACAGTCTCACGGATAACAGTTTGTGAGAATGTTTTTTAGCAGTGAATCTAAACATACTTCCGGCAACATATTTTTTGAATAGGGGGAGGGGGGGGGGGGTGGAGAAGAGTTGAGCCATTTGCGAATAAAACGTTTACATTCATACGCAAATCACAATGGGAAGGACTACGGCTTCTCAATCACAATGGGAAGGACTACGGCTTCTCAATCACAATGGGAAGGACTACGGCTTCTCAATCACAATGGGAAGGACTACGGCTTCTCAATCACAATGGGAAGGACTACGGCTTCTCAATCACAATGGGAAGGACTACGGCTTCTCGGCCTTTTGGCAACCACCTGCTGTACGTCTTCACAGAAATCACGCCGTTTTGAAACATTTTTTCTCCGTTGAACTTCCTACTCCACTCATAAATTTGTTTTCTCCGTTGAACTTCCTACTCCACTCATAAATTTGTTTTCTCCGTTGAACTTCCTACTCCACTCATAAATTTGTTTTCTCCGTTGAACTTCCTACTCCACTCATAAATTTGTTTTCTCCGTTGAACTTCCTACTCCACTCATAAATTTGTTTTCTCCGTTGAACTTCCTACTCCACTCATAAATTTGTTTTCTCCGTTGAACTTCCTACTCCACTCATAAATTTGTTTCAAAAGCGTGAAACCGAACATTAGGATAACAAGGACCTTCAACTAATTTCAAGGATATACTGTGCGTTGTTTTATTTGGAATTGATATTCTAACTAAAGGATACGGTGAGTTATTATTATTATTATTATTATTATTATTATTATTATTATTATTTTGGGGGTGGGGGTGGGGGTTATTAATAGCGAAAGCAACAAGCTATCGTTGTGTTTTCAAATATCACTACATTTGCCGTTCCCAGGCACGACTAGGAAGTCCCGAAACTTCACCAGTCTGGTACGACAGAAACTTCACCAGTCTGGTACGACAGAAACTTCACCAGTCTGGTACGACAGAAACTTCACCAGTCTGGTACGATAGTTTGCTCGATTACTGGTCCTGGGGCAGCTGGTAAATCAACACCAGCATTTATTGTTAGTGCCTGAACTGGTCCGGGAGGTGTGCCCTCTGGGGCAATCGTTGACCTGCATAGGTTTGAGGTTCCCACTCGGTGGTACTTTCACCTGTCAACTGGGGCTCTGAAAGCCGTGTACGACAAGTTACACGGTAAAAGCACTGGTTACCTGTCAGGATAACTCCCGAAGGAGTTAAAAAACTGACACACAGTGTTACAGGATATGACAAGGCTGAGATCTTCAGGCTTCAGGTAAGTGGAGTGCACGCTGCAACCCCCACCCCCTTTCCAAAAAAAAAAAAGGAAGTGCCCCATTACATACGGATCTAAACACCTGGGATTACGAACAATAATCACAGAGTATTTATTACGATGCTGGGGAACAAGACCAATTGTCCGACGTGTGGTCAAGATAACCACTGAGCAAATAAATGTCCTAGTAGACCACCACCGATGACACCAACAGCAGCAGCAAGTGGTGAACAAAGTCAAGAAGATTTCCCGCCTCTCGTACAGGAAACTCCTCCACAGAGAAGAACAGAACTTAAACAAACTTTCAATAGTCAAATCAACACACAAGAAGACAGGAACACAAAAGAAAATAACACACAATTAAACAATCCAGAAAATGAAGACTGACAGTTTTCAAATCGTCAGCAATCCAAAGAAGAGAATAGGGGCAGACAGAAGACACGTGCAGTCACCAGACAGTTTAGACATTGTCACAGACGATCTTTCACCAAGTAGATCCATACCGTTAAAGAAAGAAAGAACATAAGACATTACAGAACATTACAAGACAAAGGAAAATGAACAAGAACAATAACAAATACACGACGAAGAAGACACATACAGCATACCAGATAATCTCTTCCTAGACACTGACACAATTTACAAGAACGAAGATCAAGAAAATCCACTTGCATCAACATTTGTTACTGCAAACGTATTGCTCGCCGTGAATTGTCCCTACGGGAAAACATCTTGGAGTGCAACATTTATCTAGTAATTATATCTCAATCATCTGTTTTACTAAAATTACAATGAATAGTGATTTAGCTATTATTACTTTAAATATTTGTGGTATACGTACAAAATTACAACACATCATCACACTCATACGCAAACACAAACCAGACTTTATGCTACTACAACAAACAAATATTAAAAAACTTTCGCACAACAAATCACCACACAGCTAGTCTCAGGCATTTACGCATTAATTAGACCAGGGGTCGCCAAATGTTTTCACGACGGGCAGGATAACTGACAAAATGACGGGCTCGGGCCGCATAATCATTCTGTACAATACTTGAAAGCCAGAACGGAAGCTCTGGGAAAATAAGACGAAAAACTAAGTATAATATTCCATGTTAATCATGGTTGAGTGGGGTGCAATGCACAAGAAACAACCAACATATTTATTTACTTAAAAAAGTTATCACAGAAGGCAACGTTAGTAAAAAGATAGTTAGTTGCACCAGACCTTTCGTGCACATATTCGAATCTCACAAACTAAGCAGTAAAAATGGTTAGTGAGATTTGTGAAACTGACTTTTGGCTTTTAAGATATCATCAATGTTTGGTTTGGAATTGCTGCATCCAATCAAGATAATTGCTTTCAAATGATCATCAGTCAATATCGCTCGATGTGTTGACTTCAAATACTTCTTGTTTGAAAATGTTTGCTCACAGACATAAGTTGTTCCAAACACTGGTGCCATACCAGTGGCAAACGTCTTCAGTTTCCGAAACTCAACACCAGGTAAGCAGCGGTAAAATTCAACAAGTTTCCCTTCTCTGTGCTCCTCTTTCAACAAGTCATTTGCTAGCAAATCAATGAGCTCCAACTATAGTTCAACTGGCACATCAACCCAAGGTTACAATCAAACGGATTCTGGAACAAAAGAATAACATTCCCAATTCTGTAAAGATCTGAAAATACCTCTCTGAAAAAAAAAAAGTGTAGATTAGTATAGTTTAGTTAAGTTTAGTTTAGTCGGTGGATCAGCATCACGGCAAACGGGTGCAACCTATAAATGCTCCGTTCTCCTCCTAACTCAAATCTGAGTCTGGAGAACCTCAGCTCAGTGCACGAATTCGATAGTACCGGCGAGGATCCTGAAATACTTTGGGTAGAGTTTTAACTCAAAATTTTGCCCGGCAGTGCCGTTAGGCTACCCTTTTCCGAGGTCCAACTGACAAGGGTTGTGTTACGTGCGCAAAAATACACACGGATGTCCGATCTCACTAGCCAGAGACCAGGGGAATTTTTATTACTAGAAGTCCACGTGAAAAAAGCCTGGTCTCACCGGGGCATGAACCCGGGACTTCCAGTACTCGAGGTGGATACCATAACTCGAGACCACGCAGCCCCCTGAAAAGAAAAGCTTCTTCAAGTCACGAATAATTTTCTTTCCCGGAAAATCGAGGTTAACATCTTCGACGATTATAGCGCAAAACTCTATGAAACATTGAATATGAGAAAATTTTTCTCCCTCCAGTTGTGCGTCAAACAATGCAGAAGCGATTGATTTCAGTACACACAAATATATATGTCTTTCCCACAGAGTGCTTGCTGATGTATGATGCAGAGTATGAACAGAGCGCCAAGAATTTGCAAATCTTCCAAATGAGTCCTGATCTGCCCCACCAGACAATTCATAACTCCAGCCATGTTGTTTCCTCCATCAGCTGTAAAACGTCGAAGCTGATTCCACTAAAGGTTATAGTCTTGCAAATGTTTTTTTTTCACTTCCACGAAGACGTATTTTCCAGTTGTTGTTCCATGCATGCTGCAAACGGATGCCAACTCTTCCGTTATCTGAAAGTTCAAATTGACACCACGAATGAACACCAGAAGTTGTGACGTACCCGAGAGAACAGTAGACTCATCCAGCACCAGAGAATACCACAACAAGTTCCTAGTTTTCTCGCGTATCTGTAGCACTATGTTCTCTCCAAGTTCTTATGTTCTTCGCACAAATGCACTTATCGAAAGGCTGATAGTTCCACACAAATCAGCTTTCTCAGGACACAAGTCATTTTCTGCTTCCATCATACACTTTTCGATGAAGTTGCCACCAGTAAATGAGTTTCCTCATTCTGCCATCTTATGCATTATTTTGTAACTTGTACGAGTGACAGATTAATTTTCAGCAGACTTTTTCGTGAAGAGATTTCTTTGGGTTTCTAAACCACTTTTCATGGACTCATATTTCTCAGAGCGTAACTTTCCAGAAAACTTTGAATATGTTGATAGATATTTTGTTTCATAGTGACGCCGACGATTATACGCTTTCAAAACGGCAACACTTTCGCTGCATATTATGCAACTAGTTTTCTGGTCTTTTATTTCCACAAAGAAGTACTTTACTAACGATTCTTCATTGGAAAAAAACGACACTCGGCGTCAAAATTTTCTTTTCCTAGTAGCCACAATGAAGGGAGGAGTAAACGGGATCTGAAAATAAAAAATACATTGATTTAAAAGCATAATTAAAATCCTATTGAAACACAAGAAAAGCAAAGGACTAGGGGTCACTGGTGAAGCTATGGCTCACGAAAGGTACATATAAAATTTATAGGTGCCTTTGGTAATAGAATATATCACATAATAAGGTTTGCAAAATATATAAATAGGTCCCGCATATTTAAACAGCCTAAAGTAGTGTTTTTCAACAGGAGTTCCACGAGTGACAGCTGTGACATATTCACCAACCATCATTATACAGTGCGTCAACAATTTCGCACCAGGAACCAGAGAAGTCACACACTTGAACGCACTATTGAGAATCTAACACCAGTTGACACATTAGATAGACGGATGTCATCTATTAATAGAAATTACAGCGTCTGCAACTAACAAAACTAGTGGTAGGAAGGGGTCACGTGATTTAATTTTGGTCCAAGTGAGCGTCCCTTTTGTCAAAACACGCGCACTCCTACTTCTTCAGCTCTGACGATCGGTCAGATAGTTTGTGAGACCTGTCCTTTCTGAGTACAATGACTGCAGTTTGATTCAAAACCTGAGGTAAGCTTGACAATCCTCATATCAGTGTGATACCCAGACATGTGCAGCGGAGATATCTAGTGTTGTGCGTTAAAATTAAGTGTATTAGTGATAAAATAAATCTATGAAGTGTAAAAATTGACGACTGCCACTTCTAGCTACACTGAGCCTTTTTCCCCGGCGAAAACGACATCTCAAACTTTCTCAAAACTGCAAACTCTGATATTCTTCACTACAACTATTGACTTTACTATGTGCATACTACATCAATCTATCACAGGAAAATGTTTGAGGTGAAAATTCAAACGCACGTTAATGCATTGCATCAAAAACCAATTTGAATTGCTTTCTGCAGACAAGTCAGTTTGAGCACATTAACTACTGCCTCATTTGAAAACGTACATATTTCTGTCTATTTGCAATCTAAGGAGCTGAGAGATGGATTATATCTTTTCCTTCCTCTTTACGCATTGAAATAATAGTAGTTGATAGTAATTGATTGTATTTATGTGACAGATTTTAATTAGTCAAAGCACTCACTAAACGCATTGCCTAGAAACAGGATATGCTTCACAAGACGCCATTGTGACAGACGGCCTGGTTAATCTGTCGAGACCACAAGGTGAGTAAAACCTCGGTCTATTGTCAACTAGTGATCGCCAACAGAATGGACATGATGTGCACTGGTGATAGTAGTGGTAGAATAAAATGAAGATGAAGAGAAGGAGGGAATTAGGAGAGGTACTTTACGTAATAACCTTTTTACTAATGGATTGTTGTCATGATCTTGTATAGATTACTTTGGTAACAAATACACATCAGAAATTCTGTATGACAGACATGCATAACAATAACACACTTGATGAGTTAAACTCGTATTAACTACTGATGATGGAGGGGGAAATGGTACAAACTATGAAAACCCCACACAACAGAAATTAACTCAACACAATACTCAACACAGCACACCACCCAACACCACAACCACAACAGGAACAAGAACACGATTGATAATGGGAAGAAGAAGATAAATAGTTGATTTGGGAGGTACAGATAAACATTTAAACACACCATGCAACACTGAAAGAGATGATGAAGATGTATGTCATTTGTAAAAATGCCTCTTGTCCTTGTCTTGATCTTGCATTATTTGCTTGACTTCAATGCTACAGGGAACAACACATCCTCACTCTTATCTATGTCTGATTGTACACTTCTCAATGAACCAAAAGTACACTGAGAGAATGCATACAGCAGGTACCAGATGATGGCAGGTGCATGCAGTGAAATGATGTCTGACCCCACACAAATTAACACAACACCACTTCTTCTGATCTTATTCTTTCTGTTATGTTGTTCTCATACTTATGACATGCTGCAAAAATTACTTTGGTAGGATTGTACATACCTCTGTAAATTTTAAACAGTGATGTCCACGGTGGAAACCAGACCAGAAGAGGGAGGCAGATGAAAGAAGATGTCCCAAACATGAGATGGTAGAGACCTCAGGCCCAGACCAGAGAATGAGAAGAGTTCAGAATAGCTTTGGCACATCCTGAATGGGATCCAGCAGTCTATGGACCCAGGCTCAACTCACTCCAACCACTCATAGGTGACCTTTCATATGTTTAAACCCAAAACCACCCAGAGGACTGATGACAACACACACATACCTTTTTTATAGAGTACTAAGAATGATTAGAAAACTTTAGTCTCACATAAAGATGCTTTTCTGTAAGACATTGTGATCATTTTGATTATTATGCTTTATTGATGGACTGATTATTGACCATGATTTGCATTGGCACATGTGTAACTATCACCATGAACTGATGTACCAAAATGTGTAATGATCAATCAATAGGCCAAAAGAAAATCAGGCCAGTCAATAAATTTACACACTGTTATTGAAGTTCCCAATTTCATTACAGTCCATCCTGTCTGTTGAAATCTCTGTCTTGTTTGTGTGGACAAGTCATCAATGTGTTTCATTGTTTGTGAAATAATTAATTATCTGACAAACTAGCTCAAAAATGAATTCTATAACAAAAGAGTAAAGAGGAGACTCTGGATCTTTTAACTGTTCATGACCCATGTCTCCTTGCACCTGGTTCACCCTGAGGAAATCTTTTTAGACATTTTCACAGATTGAATGGGGGTTCGAGAGCTATTATATTTCAGGTGAAAGGGGCATAGTCAGATCTATTTGTTCATTGTTTTTTTCCAAAAGAGGACCACTTACTCCTAGACAAAACTACCAAAAATGAGTCTGTAAATGATCAAGGGTCGTATTCTTGGTTTATTTACATATTGGAAGAGGATGGGGCCCAACTTCTAAAATTAGAATATGGGTGAGGCACAGCAGTGAACCCAGTCCCTTCAGAATATACGACAACAGCCAGGAGTTCCGCCGAAACAGACCGAAATAGCCTAAATGCAACAATGCCGACCATCTGGTTTTTTACATAAAGTAGGACAGACACTTGGATTATCGCACGGAGTTCCTTGAGCAACGTAAAGATTTGCGTAATGATCCGCTTCAGCAGAAACGTTGAAAATGGCATCTATAATATAAAATGCTTCTATGGCATTTATATGCTAAGTTTGCTACTTTATTGCCTCTATTCACACTTGTAGTTCACTTACCCATCACTGTCAAGCAAAGAAATCCTTGTTACATACCTATAAAATAGATGACAGGCAAAAAGAAGTAAATATTTCTGGAGCGTCGGACCTGAGTTGACATCTGGACGCATCTGGGAGCGGGAAAGATGCGTGTTTGTGTGTTTTGTCATGGAAACCATGGTAACGTCAGAGCTTAGGCGGAGCTACCACGAGCCGGGGAAGAACATGGGATGGCGCGAAATAAGCAAACATTACAATATTCAAAAAAGTTTCGATACAATAATTTAAAATTTAAAATGGTAAATCTAAGGCACATTGCAGCCAGGAAATATCCGCGTGTGTGAATATCTACTAGTATTATAAACATAATATTTAAATATAAATTGTATCACAACGTCTCGTGTTCCATGAGTTTTATAAAGCAAATTCAAGTAACGTCGGTGGGCCGGATGAACTGACGTCGCCGGCCGTAGTTTGGTGACCCCTGGTTTAGATATACACAAAATCGGGTCAGGTACAGCAATACTGCAGACATCAGACAGGTGGGATATTAATAGAACACACGGATGAACATTGCATAATACAGGTAGGGAATAATATGCATGCATACGCCATAGTGAACATACATGCACCGCCAAATTACAATCATCAACCAATTTTTTTTAAAACCAAGAATTATACACCCTGCTTACACAAACATACAGAGAATAAACTGTTATCATTGCAGGGGACTTAAATTGTGTACTCTCAGATTTGGATATTGTAGGGGGAGGAAATGCGGGAGTCAAGACACAATTAAAGAGAAGTGACAATAATGGAATGCACCAATTGGATATACTGCAGAATTCCTTTGACACACACAATTTAACAGACGCTTTCAGACACTTACAATCAAATAACATTGCAACAACACACAAAACTAGGGCACACAACAGATCAGCTAGACTAGACGGAATATACACACCTGCAACCCACCACAATGCACACAAAAAACATACAAGGAACATTACACTAAACAGATAATAAAGCAGCACTAGCATATATTAGCACAGAAATTGCAATTACACGGTCCTCAAAACAATAACCACATTGGAAATTCAACAACACATTACTCCAACACAAAGATTATTTACAAGACCATTGCCAGAAAGATGAATTACCACCACAGCACCATTGTACGTCTGAATGAACGTTACGGAACCACTGACAGCCTGGGATAGACTTCGGAGTGGGGAACCACGAGTTACTACCCCTGCGCAAGATCGTCATATTGTGCTAAGTCACCTAAGTAATCGCTTTCTCCTGGCAAGTCAAAACAGAAGCAGCAATAATGGGTAGACGTGGGCAAGTCTTTCGAATGACAGTCATACGACGACTCAGAGATATAAGCCTTACTGAAAGATGATGTAATGTTGGGCCAAACTTGGCTCACAGACATTGTCAGCAGCGCCTTCAATGGGCAGAGCAACATGTCACGTGGACTAGACTACAGTGGAATGCTGTCCTATTCACAGACGAGAGCAGATTCACCCTATCCTTTGCTGATGGACGTATGCGAATTTAGCGACGGTATGGAGAGCGCTTTGTAGATTGCTGTGTTCGTCAGCACGACCAATTTGGAGGCGGCAATATTCACATTTGGGGAGGATTCAGTCTTCACCATCGCTTGCTTCTTCACGTCTTCCTGTGAAATGTTAATGCTGTGCCATATCACGATCAGGTTCTGGTTGCATTGATTGCTCCTGGGTTCACAAATTATCCAGACTTGCAGCTTCTCCAGCAGGATAACGCACGTGCGCACACCGCATTCATCGCGCAGTAATATCTACAGCAGCAGAACATTGCGACGATTGATTGGGCTGTCGTATCACCAGAAATTTCCCCTATAGAACATCTGTGGGACGAGCTTGGCCGCATTCTACAGGCAAAGTTCTGCGGCTAATCTGCAACAGCTCGAAGCTGCTCTTACACGTGAATGGGATTTTATTCCCCGGAATTTCCTTCATACACTTGTGCCTTCCATGTGGAGCCGCTGCCAAGCTTGTTTGCAAGCACACAGTGGATATACCAGATATGAGCATAGTGTCAATGCATTATTTTAGTGGTTGAATTTTTGGTTTTCTACCTTGCCTGCACAGAATACAATACATTTCTTAACAATCAAATGTACAAATTAACGATCAGCATAGATTCATAGGAAAATGAATAAAGATTCCAAATATGTAAACCTGTAAATACTTATGGTTACATGCCACACCCTATTCCTGGATTACGCAAGTGGTGGGCTTTTAATGTGCTTCAGTCTATTTCAATAGCAGCAAGCAGAGGTTGGATGTAAGATATGTCTTGTGTTACATCATTCTTCATAGAATACGAACACATATATTTGCGTTAGGATTTATTTCCATGCCAAATAGTTGTATTTGTTAGTAGTGTTTGTTGTAATTTGTGTTCGTATATTGTGTACTTCACACTGTTAATGATTTTGGCAGAGTCCATGGGAATCTCTATATACGAAGCTCATAACGGGGGACACTCCCACTGTTTATGCTTCACCCAAGACATCGCAAGGTACAAGAGGAACAAGATGAGATGAGGTGAGATGAGATGAGAATGAAGTTTTTAAAGTTGCAGATCCTTTACAGGACATTGCAGCCAACACCAGCATTTGACTGCCGTTGTTGATGTCTTTGCAAGTTTTTTTTTAACGTTCAGTAGTTTGTCATTGCTTTCTGAAGGACCGGCTCCCATACCAACATGTTAAAACCAACGCGACACGGTCTGCTGCCAAATCGGTCACCGTTATGTTTCGAACGCGGATAAGCGGTATTACGAATCGCGTACGCAACGCCATCGCCACGGAGACCGGTGCTTAACAACAATTTGTACACACCAAGTGTAGGTCACCTTTACAAAATTGCAATTAAAAAATCACAGGACGTTGCGGCGACTAGCCTTCATCAGCAAAAAACAGCAGGAGCAATGCATACGATAGAGGATTGTTAACATTTACCGAAAGGATAAGTGTGTGTGCTCTTAACTGTTTCAGTGCCAAATAAAAAGCAGGATTGAACGAAACATAGTACACAATCAAATTAAAAAGTTGTATAATGTAAATGTCCATTCGCTGAGCACTGAAATTGTGGAAGATACTACGAAACAACACAAATAAGACCAAGACCCTAGTACGGCGATACTCGTCCTTCTGTCCAGATAGCAGGTCACATTTGGCCATATATTATCCTTCGGCAGTAAATCAGTTAAACTTCCGGTGCGCTGAGAGCGTGGCAGGCGGTTCAGCCCCTTCACCGGCTTAAAGTGGGACTTAAAGGTTGATGTCTCGTTCAGAAAGGAATGGCAAACTACTCAAAGTAAAAGTGCTCACAAAATCAACCTGGGATTGATCACGACCTCCCACAAAGGACATACAACATATAATCGAGGTTAAACCCACTTCATTGATGTTGGTTGACAGCACTCTGGTTGTTTCATACAGGGCGGGAAAATGACATCAATTTGTGAAATGTGAAATTCGCCATCTTCTTTCATCATTTAAACAATGATTCATCTCAATATGGCGTTGAGTAGAGCAATTGTGTGGACCGAAGTCCTCGACATATTCCGTCAAGTGGTTGTGTTTCGTGTAGATGGTAACTGATATTTCACTTAACAGTCAACCCACAACAGATACTCTCTCACACAAACCTGCACGGGGCGGTGTCATTGCTAGATTTAGCCGTCGCGTGTGGCTTGCCAGCTTTAACCAGCTGCTAAGGGAGACACATTATTGACGGCAAAGCCTGTTAGTATTTGCATATTCTTTAGAGGACACCGCGGTCAAACCGAGCATTCTTTGGGCTATTCATTATTTCTGGAAAAGTTTTACATTCAGTAGTTCATTGCTTTCTAAACGAGCGGTCTCGTGCCGTTGTATGGGGTACCAACGCAAGGCGGCCTCCTTCCAAATCTGTCGCTGCTGTGTTTCGAACTCGATAGCTCCTTCGCCACAGAGGCTGTGGATGTGTATATTTAACCCAACACTGTTGTGGATAAGTGGATAAGACACATTATGTGGATAACTCGTGTCGGCGAAAACAGAGTGGATACATACATTTACTGACTCCAAAAGAGATTTACAACAATTTACCATTGTGAGTATACGTGTATGTTTCTGTCGGTCTGTCTGTTTATGTGTATGTATGTGTGTCTGAAAGAGTGTTGAGGTGCTACATAGAACCTGTACTTTTGTATGGATTTAAGGCTTGGACAGTGAGCAATCAAGCTGAAAAACATCTGATGGCTGTGGAAATGTGATTTCTGAGGAGAATGCAAAGAATATTATAGACATACTGGAGCGTTCATTTGAAATCCGTTCGTGCCGCATCGTGCGCAATTGCGTACGTTGAACATGATCATGTCATAATCATGTGATTAGTACTGACCAATGAATAAAAGAGCACGTGCTTATCGTCCCATGATGCATAGGTTCTGTTTCTGACCGTTGAGAAAATGGCCGAGTTGATCCAAAATCCGTCCAAAGAAGCTCAAAGAGCGGTGATTCAGTTTCTTTCATTTGAAGGATGTCGACCAGTGGACATTCATCGAAGAATGCAGGCAGCGTACGGTAACAAATGTGTGTCGAAGACAACAGTGACAGACTGGGCACGAATGTCTCGGAAAGAAAGTCAGTTCACGACAGATCTTTGACGACCGGGTCAAGCGCATATTGCTGCAACAGAAAAAAAACCATCGCCAAAATTGATGCAGCAGTACAGATGAACCGTTGTCGAAGCATACGTACGCTAGCGAAAGAATTTGATGTGTCAATTGGGACAAATCAAAAGGTCGTTCCTAAGAAACTGCAATATCGGAAGATGTGTTCACAGTGGGTACCGTGGATGTTGACCGACCACCAAAACGAGGAACGCTTGCGATGGTGTTTGAACCACTTGCTGCGTTACAGAGTGGAGTGTGATGCATTTCTCTTCCGCATAGTGGCAGGGGATGAATCATGGTGTCACCACTTTGAGCCGAGCAGCAAAAGAGAGAGCATGCAATGGAAGCTTCGTGGATCACCAAAAGCCAAAAAATTCAAGTTACAGGTTTCCGCTCGTAAGGTTATGCTGAGCTCATTTTTTGACCACGAAGGGCTAATGTTGGCCGACTTTAAAGAACCTGGTGTCAACATCAACTCTACCCACTACTTGGAAACACTAGACAAGCTGCAAAAAGCCATCATGAATAAACGACCCGGCATGCTTTCTCGCGGTGTGAATTTATTGCACGATAATGCTCGTTCGCATGTTGCAAAGATTGTGCAGGAAGCATTAGCTTGGAAGAAGTGGGAAATTCTGCAATATCCAGCCTATAGTCCTGATTTGTCACCATGTGATTTTCATTTGTTCGGACCTCTAAACAAAGCTCTCAAGGGGCAACGATTTCACACAGATGCAGACGTAATGAGCGCGGTAAACACTTGGTTTAGTCAGCAACCACAATCTTTTTTTATTGCAGACGGCATTCGCCGCCTACCTAAGCAATGGGATACTTGCCTGAATGCCTACGGCGACTTCTTCTGACCAATCCATGTGGTCATTCAAAATGAATGCTCTGTTTAATTCTACCACACCTGCTAATGTTTCTTTCAGGCTTTTGTAATAAAGCCATTGGAACGGGCTTCAAATGAACGACCCTTATACTACAAGAAACAAATGAAAATCGTAAATTGATTAGAGAAATTAGACATAGATAGTCAACATTTTTGGACATGTTATGAGAAGAAATAAATTGGAGAACTTGATGACAACTGGCAAGATCAAGGGGAAGAGAAAAAGGGGAAGACGGAGAAGTAAATACCTGAATGGCTTGACCAAGTGGCAGGGTCGAGACAAGAACACGGAGCTGATTCACGACTCTGGTGATCGAGTGAAATGGCGAGTCATGACCGCCCACGCATTCCGGCATGGTACATGATGGATGGATATATTTCCATGGATGTCGCACTGTCAATCTGTGTTTCTGTCTGTGTATGTGTATGTATGTTTGTCTGTATATTAACCTGTCTGTCTGTCTGTCTGTCTGTCTGTCTGTGGGTAGGGATATAGTGGGTGGTAGTGGGTGGGGGATATGTCTGGCTGGGTGGGAGTATGTGTGGCTGGATGGAGGATGTATGTATGGGTAGTGAGGGTGATTGTAGTTGGGGGATGTGTGGATGGGTAGGAGATGTGTGGGGAGATGTGCGTGTGGGTGATGGATGTGTCTTTGGGATGTGTGTGGGTGTGGTGTTGTGTGGGAGGGGAGCTGGGTGTGGATAAAGGATGTGTGTGTGTGGGTGGGTGGTGGTGTGGTTGGGTGTGCGGGTGGGTGAAGGATGTGTGTGAGGGTTGGGGATGTGTGTTTAGATGGGTGGTTGGGCTGTGTGAATGTGGGTGGGTAGATAGGAGATGTATGTGTTGATGAGTGGGTGAGAGATGTGTGGGTGTTAGTGGTTGAGGGATAAGTACGTGTGTCTAGGGATGTGTGAGGAGATGTGTGTATGGGTTCGGGATGTGTTGGTGGGTGAGGATCTGTGTGAGGGATGTGTGTTTGTGTGAGGAGATTGTGTGTGGGGTGGGGATGTCGTGTGTGTATATGGGTGGGAGTGTGTGGCTGGGGGATGGGTGGGTGGAGGATGGGCGGGATATGTGAGTTTGTGGGGAGATGTGTGTTCGCGTGGGGGATTTATGGCTGAGGAATGTGTGTTTGGCTGGGTGGTTGGAGGTGTGTGGGTGGAGGAGGATATGTGGGTGAGTGATTGTTGGTGGGTAATGGGATGGGTAGAGGATATGTGAGTGGGTGGGGAGATGTGTGTAGGTGGGTGGATGTGTGTGGGTGGGGGATGTGTGGGTGGGGGATTGTAGGTGTGCTTGGGGTGTGGGTGGATGGGATGTGTGGTGGGTGAGAGGTGTGTGTGGGCGGGGAGATGTGTAGGTGTAGGGATGTGGTGGATGGGTGGGGGTATGTATGTGTGTGTGGGTTATGTGTGTGGTTGGGTGGGGGAGTTGGAGTGAATGGGGGATGTGTGGGTGGGTGGTGGATGTGTCTCATAACACAGTAATATGCATTGTTTATGTTTACAAAATTCATTTGACAATGTTTTTTCCTATGC
Organism: Cepaea nemoralis; assembly: GCA_014155875.1. NCBI lineage: Eukaryota > Metazoa > Mollusca > Gastropoda > Stylommatophora > Helicidae > Cepaea > Cepaea nemoralis. The sequence goes on from JACEFZ010003844.1 coordinate 146,092, forward strand.
ACTGTGGATGAAAGAAAGATGAGTGATTTGAGGGACCGAATGTAAGACGGGCCTGCGTGCCCAATTTGTTACCCTTTGAAAATAAAGTCCGTTCGGTCTGTCTGTCTGCCTGCCTGCCTGTCTGTCTGTCTGTCTGTCTGTCTGCCTGTCCGTCTGTCTGTCTGTCTGTCTGCCTGCCTGCCTGCCTGCCTGTCTGTCTGTCTGTCTGTCTGTGGGTAGGGATATAGTGGGTGGTAGTGGGTGGGGGATATGTCTGGCTGGGTGGGAGTATGTGTGGCTGGATGGAGGATGTATGTATGGGTAGTGAGGGTGATTGTAGTTGGGGGATGTGTGGATGGGTAGGAGATGTGTGGGGAGATGTGCGTGTGGGTGATGGATGTGTCTTTGGGATGTGTGTGGGTGTGGTGTTGTGTGGAAGGGGAGCTGGGTGTGGATAAAGGATGTGTGTGTGTGGGTGGGTGGTGGTGTGGTTGGGTGTGCGGGTGGGTGAAGGATGTGTGTGAGGGTTGGGGATGTGTGTTTAGATGGGTGGTTGGGCTGTGTGAATGTGGGTGGGTAGATAGGAGATGTATGTGTTGATGAGTGGGTGAGAGATGTGTGGGTGTTAGTGGTTGAGGGATAAGTACGTGTGTCTAGGGATGTGTGAGGAGATGTGTGTATGGGTTCGGGATGTGTTGGTGGGTGAGGATCTGTGTGAGGGATGTGTGTTTGTGTGAGGAGATTGTGTGTGGGGTGGGGATGTGTGTGTGTATATGGGTGGGAGTGTGTGGCTGGGGGATGGGTGGGTGGAGGATGGGCGGGATATGTGAGTTTGTGGGGAGATGTGTGTTCGCGTGGGGGATTTATGGCTGAGGAATGTGTGTTTGGCTGGGTGGTTGGAGGTGTGTGGGTGGAGGAGGATATGTGGGTGAGTGATTGTTGGTGGGTAATGGGATGGGTAGAGGATATGTGAGTGGGTGGGGAGATGTGTGTAGGTGGGTGGATGTGTGTGGGTGGGGGATGTGTGGGTGGGGGATTGTAGGTGTGCTTGGGGTGTGGGTGGATGGGATGTGTGGTGGGTGAGAGGTGTGTGTGGGCGGGGAGATGTGTAGGTGTAGGGATGTGGTGGATGGGTGGGGGTATGTATGTGTGTGTGGGTTATGTGTGTGGTTGGGTGGGGGAGTTGGAGTGAATGGGGGATGTGTGGGTGGGTGGTGGATGTGTCTCATAACACAGTAATATGCATTGTTTATGTTTACAAAATTCATTTGACAATGTTTTTTCCTATGCACTGTGGATGAAAGAAAGATGAGTGATTTGAGGGACCGAATGTAAGACGGGCCTGCGTGCCCAATTTGTTACCCTTTGAAAATAAAGTCCGTTCGGTCTGTCTGTCTGCCTGCCTGCCTGTCTGTCTGTCTGTCTGTCTGCCTGTCCGTCTGTCTGTCTGTCTGTCTGCCTGCCTGCCTGCCTGCCTGTCTGTCTGTCTGTCTGTGGGTAGGGATATAGTGGGTGGTAGTGGGTGGGGGATATGTCTGGCTGGGTGGGAGTATGTGTGGCTGGATGGAGGATGTATGTATGGGTAGTGAGGGTGATTGTAGTTGGGGGATGTGTGGATGGGTAGGAGATGTGTGGGGAGATGTGCGTGTGGGTGATGGATGTGTCTTTGGGATGTGTGTGGGTGTGGTGTTGTGTGGAAGGGGAGCTGGGTGTGGATAAAGGATGTGTGTGTGTGGGTGGGTGGTGGTGTGGTTGGGTGTGCGGGTGGGTGAAGGATGTGTGTGAGGGTTGGGGATGTGTGTTTAGATGGGTGGTTGGGCTGTGTGAATGTGGGTGGGTAGATAGGAGATGTATGTGTTGATGAGTGGGTGAGAGATGTGTGGGTGTTAGTGGTTGAGGGATAAGTACGTGTGTCTAGGGATGTGTGAGGAGATGTGTGTATGGGTTCGGGATGTGTTGGTGGGTGAGGATCTGTGTGAGGGATGTGTGTTTGTGTGAGGAGATTGTGTTTGGGGTGGGGATGTGTGTGTGTATATGGGTGGGAGTGTGTGGCTGGGGGATGGGTGGGTGGAGGATGGGCGGGATATGTGAGTTTGTGGGGAGATGTGTGTTCGCGTGGGGGATTTATGGCTGAGGAATGTGTGTTTGGCTGGGGTGGTTGGAGGTGTGTGGGTGGAGGAGGATATGTGGGTGAGTGATTGTTGGTGGGTAATGGGATGGGTAGAGGATATGTGAGTGGGTGGGGAGATGTGTGTAGGTGGGTGGATGTGTGTGGGTGGGGGATGTGTGGGTGGGGGATTGTAGGTGTGCTTGGGGTGTGGGTGGATGGGATGTGTGGTGGGTGAGAGGTGTGTGTGGGCGGGGAGATGTGTAGGTGTAGGGATGTGGTGGATGGGTGGGGGTATGTATGTGTGTGTGGGTTATGTGTGTGGTTGGGTGGGGGAGTTGGAGTGAATGGGGGATGTGTGGGTGGGTGGTGGATGTGTCTCATAACACAGTAATATGCATTGTTTATGTTTACAAAATTCATTTGACAATGTTTTTTCCTATGCACTGTGGATGAAAGAAAGATGAGTGATTTGAGGGACCGAATGTAAGACGGGCCTGCGTGCCCAATTTGTTACCCTTTGAAAATAAAGTCCGTTCGGTCTGTCTGTCTGCCTGCCTGTCTGTCTGTCTGTCTGTCTGTCTGTCTGTCTGTCTGTCTGTCTGTCTGTCTGCCTGTCCGTCTGTCTGTCTGTCTGCCTGCCTGCCTGTCTGTCTGTCTGTCTGTCTGTCTGTCTGTCTGTCTGTCTGCCTGTCCGTCTGTCTGTCTGTCTGCCTGCCTGTCTGTCTGTCTGTCTGTCTGTCTGTCTGCCTGTCTGTCCGTCTGTCTGTCTGTCTGCCTGCCTGCCTGCCTGTCTGTCTGTCTGTCTGTCTGCCTGCCTGCCTGCCTGCCTGCCTGCCTGCCTGCCTGCCTGTCTGTCTGTCTGTCTGTCTGTCTGTCTGTCTGTCTGTCTGTCTGAGTCAGGCATTTGTTGGCCGGGTTACCTTCTCGGGTGTTTCGTGGACATTTAACTCTCACTGTTGTGGTGTTATCCCCCATACCATCTGGTGATTTTGTTCAAGCCGTCGGACTCGGGCTCCGAAGGTTGTGGGTTCGATTCTGGGCCGAGTCCTTCGGTGTACGAGTAAATTTTTTCGGAGACTTTTGGGAGTCGTCTCCGGAGCTACGTGCTATGTGCGACGCTTTCCGCGCTGCGGAAAGAGACCAAGCCATATGGGATAACAACCCGATACAATGAAGTCGACCCTGTCGACTTTTAAGCGACTTTATTTTCATCTGACCCATTTAGAACAGGTGAGGACATTCCGGTCAGCCCTTAAACGAAGGCAGAGACAGACCTGGGCATTCCCTGCCATCCAAGGAGGCTTCCATAATTGCAGAGCCGACACATAGTGCTCTGTTCCTGGGTTCACCCAAGGAATCGTCACGTCCTGCACATGGCTGCTTAGCCTCACTTCCGTACGTTGGGCCATCCAGTCACCACAGGCTGTTCCTCTGGAAACCAGAATAATGCTGTCTGCAGATGACATCCACACAGTGAGCTTTCTATTAGGACTCTCCACGTAATGGATTTTTTACCCAGCAATATTCCATTGTGTGCCACTGGGGCGCTTTTCCCACCTTTGATGACGCCCAAACTATGAGCTTTCGATTCAGACTTTCCACGTAATGGCTCTTTATTTTTTTCCAAGAAGAGCACTTTAGCTGTGGTTTTCAAATCCTCTACCTCTGCTTTGAAGTTACTTGAGAATTTTCCAGTTGCCACTGGCTGTTTTTTTTTTTCCACTTCATTTTATACATTTAAGAGAATTCTCCATTTTCTATGGCCCATTTGTAAATGCCTGGGACCAATTGCTATTTGGGTAATGTTCTTTTATGTAGTTTAGGGTTATAATTCTTCTTTCGGTTTCATTCTGAGTGTTCTTTTCCTGAATACCAGAAATGTTTTATATCATCTTAGGCAGTTGCTGCTGTCTCCAAGCTGGGAACTTGTGTGCGTTGTAAATGGGTTTGACTGTTGATATGTTAAGTATAGGATCTGTCCTAATCTTTCTTTTTGCAATTTCTACAAAGTTGCTTCGCTACAGTCTTCCTTTCCAAGATCATTAATCCTTGTAGCCTATACATGGAGTGATCTGTCAATCTTGTAAAATTGTCAGCTTATTTCTAGGTTCTACTATCTCTTTTATGCTTCTGTTTTAAAATGTTGCATATCCCTTACAGGACGTTGCAGTCAACACCAGCATTTTTCATCTGCTGTTAATGTACTAGGCAAGTCTTACGTTCAGTAGTTTATTGCTTTCTGAACGACGGGCTAACATACCCCCGTAAGTTACCAATGCGGCGAAACACAATATATATATATATTGTGTGTCTTCCACTTACACCGTTGTACCGTCCTGCGATTAGCGCCTTTCCTCCAATTTCCTTCATGAATCTTGAGCAGAATTTTAGGATCAAGTAAATTCCCTACCGGTTTGCTAGACCAGTCGTAGGTTCATTACCTACTTAACCATCCGTTTCTTGAATGGGAGGAATATAAGAGATCTCCAAGCCACAACGTAATAATGCTGACCTGATGTGACCTCCAGAACTTGTTGTTTGGCTGGGGCACGCTGGCTCAATTTGCCCCGCCAGAATTGGGTTATATTTTGCCCGGGCGGGTCAGTCCTGCAGCAGTCTTAGTCGAAGGCGGCCGCAAAGGCTTTATTTAGATTGGGGGGGGGGGGGGAATTAAACTGCCCCCCTCCTCACACCACCTCCACCCAGGAACATGTATAGGCGCAACAAGTGTGACCAGGTCGTGTTACTGACATTAATGATTCAGACGCATAAACCTGTGAAGAAGCGAAACCAGAGTGAAGAGAATTCGCAGAATATGGCCTGCAGAAACATACCTGCAAGACGCTAGAGGTCCGTCATGATAATAAGTTAATAAGATTTTGTGTGCCGGTGGGGGGGGGGGGGGGGGGGGAGAGCGCCGAGTGGTCTCGAGGTATGGTGTCTGCCTCGAGTGCTGGAGGTCCCGGGTTCATCCGTGGTTAATCTGTCGACTAAACTGATAAGTTGATAATGATTGGTATTTGCGATCTGAGTTTTAGTCGACTGATCAACATCACGGCACACGGGTTAACCTATAAGTGCTCCGTTCTACTCCTAACTCAAACCTGAGTCCGGAGAATCTCAGCTAGGTGCACGAACTCCGTAGCACTGGTGAGGATCCTGAAATATGTAGGGTAGATTTTTAACTCGAAATTTTGCCCGGGCAGCGCCGTTAGGCTACTCTTTTTCGATTTCCAACTGTCAAGGGATATTTTACGTGCGCAAAAATACACACGGGCGTCTGATCTCACTACCCAGAGACCAGGGGAAATTTTGTTACTAGAAGTCCACGTGAAAAAATCCCAGTCCTTACCGGGGCTTGAAATATGAAAGAGGCCAACAGCTTTTTAAGGTCATGTGGTGAGAAGAGAGGCAGTGGAGAACATCATGACAACTGAAAAAAATCGAGGGAAAAAGAGGCAGAGACAGACCAAGAGAAATGATGCTTGATGGACTGGGACGGTGACATGGAGGAATATCAATGCCGGAGTTGATCCAGAACACCAAAGACCGAGATCTGTGGAGAGCCATGAATGCCTTCGCCAGCCGGCACGGCACTTGATATTGATGATGACGATGTAAACCATAATTCCCCACTATATCCTCTATTTTCCTCTTTCCTACTTGTGCATTAAAATCCGATAAGTTGATTATGATTGGTATTTTCGATCTGAGTTATAGCTGGCCATGCATTTAATAACTGCCTAGAATTCTGTAACAAATATCTAGAATGGTCGCTGGGATTAAGGGATCAATGTTAGAATATTGTTAGAGCTGTTAAATGTTAGAATATTGTTAGAGCTGTTAAATGTTAGAATATTGTTAGAGCTGTTAAATGTTAGAATATTGTTAGAGCTGTTAAATGTTAGAATATTGTTAGAGCTGTTAAATGTTAGAATATTGTTAGAGCTGTTAAATGTTAGAATATTGTTAGAGCTGTTAAATGTTAGAATATTGTTAGAGCTGTTAAATGTTAGAATCTTGTTAGAGCTGTTAAATGTTAGAATATTGTTAGAGCTGTTCAATGTTAGAATATTGTTAGAGCTGTTCAATGTTAGAATATTGTTAGAGCTGTTCAATGTTAGAATATTGTTAGAGCTGTTAAATGTTAGAATATTGTTAGAGCTGTTAAATGTTAGAATATTGTTAGAGCTGTTAAATGTTAGAATATTGTTAGAGCTGTTCAATGTTAGAATATTGTTAGAGCTGTTCAATGTTAGAATATTGTTAGAGCTGTTCAATGTTAGAATATTGTTAGAGCTGTTCAATGTAGAATATTGTTAGAGCTGTTAAATGTTAGAATATGTTAGAGCTGTTAAATGTTAGAATATTGTTAGAGCTGTTAAATGTTTAGAATATTGTAGAGCTGTTAAATGTTAGAATATTGTTAGAGCTGTTCAATGTTAGAATATTGTTAGAGCTGTTAAATGTTAGAATATTGTTAGAGCTGTTAAATGTTAGAATATTGTTAGAGCTGTTAAATGTTAGAATATTGTTAGAGCTGTTAAATGTTAGAATATTGTTAGAGCTGTTCAATGTTAGAATATTGTTAGAGCTGTTAAATGTTAGAATATTGTTAGAGCTGTTAAATGTTAGAATATTGTTAGAGCTGTTAAATGTTAGAATATGTTAGAGCTGTTCAATGTTAGAATATTGTTAGAGCTGTTCAATGTTAGAATATTGTTAGAGCTGTTAAATGTTAGAATATTGTTAGAGCTGTTAAATGTTAGAATATTGTTAGAGCTCTGTGGCAGTGGCCAATGTTGGCGAGGCATTGCAGCATTCATTCATTCATTATGTGCCATGCCGATAATCCTGGGCGGTCATGTTCTGCCATCTCACCCAATCACTAGAGTCGTGGATCAGATCCGTGTTTCTGTCTCGACCAATCCAAGTGGCCAAGCCATCCATGTATTTAATTCTTGGTCTTCCCTTTGGTCTCTTCCCTTCGATCTTGCCAGTTGTCACCAAGTTCTCCAATTTATTTCTTCTCATAACATGCCCAAAATTTTTTTAGACTGTCTACATCTAATGTCTCTAATCAGTTTACGATCTTCATTTGTTTCTTGAAAGACTTGTTCATTGGTTTTTCTGTCTGTCCATGGTATTCTTTGCATTTTCCTCAGAAACCACATTTCCACAGATATCAGCTGTTTTTCAGCTTGTCTGCTCATTGTCCACGCCTCACATCCATATAAAAATGTAGGTTCTATGAAGCACTTCAGCACTCTTTTTCTCGTTTCAATTGATATCTTTTTATTGGCCAGTATGTTTTTCATCTTGCAAAAGGCTACCTTCGCCATGGCGATTCTTGTTCTCATCTCTTCAAAGCATCTGCCATCAGATGTTATGATTGTTCCAAGATATTTGTACCGATTCACTTGTTTAAGAATATGCCAATTTACTTGTATATTACATTGTGGTATTTCTTCCTTCCTAGTGACGACCATAATCTGTGTCTTCTTACAATTCAGTTCTAACCACAGTTGTTCACTGTGTGCAACAACCGCATCTACTAAATTTTGCAGATCCTGTTCATTGTCTGCAATCAAGACTGTATCACCTGCGTATCTAATGTTATTGATGTATCGTCCCCCAATGTTGATTCCTTCCATATCTAATGTTATAGATGTATCGTCCCCCAATGTTGATTCCTTCCATATCTAATGTTATTGATGTATGGTCCCCCAATGTTGATTCCTTCCATATCTAATGTTATTGATGTATCGTCCCCCAATGTTGATTCCTTCCATATCTAATGTTATTGATGTATGGTCCCCCAATGTTGATTCCTTCCATATCTAATGTTATTGATGTATCGTCCCCCAATGTTGATTCCTTCCATATCTAATGTTATTGATGTATGGTCCCCCAATGTTGATTCCTTCCATATCTAATGTTATTGATGTATCGTCCCCCAATGTTGATTCCTTCCATATCTAATGTTATTGATGTATGGTCCCCCAATGTTGATTCCTTCCATATCTAATGTTATTGATGTATCGTCCCCCAATGTTGATTCCTTCCATATCTAATGTTATTGATGTATGGTCCCCCAATGTTGATTCCTTCCATATCTAATGTTATTGATGTATGGTCCCCCAATGTTGATTCCTTCCATATCTAATGTTATTGATGTATCGTCCCCCAATGTTGATTCCTTCCATATCTAATGTTATTGATGTATGGTCCCCCAATGTTGATTCCTTCCATATCTAATGTTATTGATGTATGGTCCCCCAATGTTGATTCCTTCCATATCTAATGTTATTGATGTATCGTCCCCCAATGTTGATTCCTTCCATATCTAATGTTATTGATGTATGGTCCCCCAATGTTGATTCCTTCCATATCTAATGTTATTGATGTATCGTCCCCCAATGTTGATTCCTTCCATATCTAATGTTATTGATGTATGGTCCCCCAATGTGATTCCTTCCATATCTAATGTTATTGATGTATGGTCCCCCAATGTTGATTCCTTCCATATCTAATGTTATTGATGTATGGTCCCCCAATGTTGATTCCTTCCATATCTAATGTTATTGATGTATGGTCCCCCAATGTTGATTCCTTCCATATCTAATGTTATTGATGTATGGTCCCCCAATGTTGATTCCTTCCATATCTAATGTTATAGATGTATCGTCCCCCAATGTTGATTCCTTCCATATCTAATGTTATTGATGTATGGTCCCCCAATGTTGATTCCTTCCATATCTAATGTTATTGATGTATGGTCCCCCAATGTTGATTCCTTCCATATCTAATGTTATTGATGTATGGTCCCCCAATGTTGATTCCTTCCATATCTAATGTTATTGATGTATGGTCCCCCAATGTTGATTCCTTCCATATCTAATGTTATAGATGTATCGTCCCCCAATGTTGATTCCTTCCAGCATACAGGAATATCATGTCAGAAAGCCCTCTTCTTGGAAAAGTGTAGGCCTGCTGATGACGTCAGCAGATGCGCACGCACAGCTATTACTGTATCGACCCACAATGGGCGCTGCATAAATTAGCAGACGGCGGAAAAGTAATTGTAAACAAAGTTTAGATGAGTGTTTTTGAGCTGTTACAAGAGGCTACTGGAGTCTGTAAATGACATTTGTACGTAAACACGTATGTAGTTCTTTTAACGTACTCCGTGGCGAAGTTGTTACGGACGCGATTCGTAATCCCGTATACCCGGGTTTGAAACACAGCGGTGCTGGTTTTTGTGTGTGTGTGATAAAGCTATAGGCGTGGGTCGTTCAGAAATCAATAGCAAACTACGGAACGTAAAACTTGCTCAGGAATCACGAACAGCCAAAATGCTGGGGTTGACTGCTATGTCCTGTGAAGGACATGCAACTAATGTTTGTTTTTCGTGTGTTTGTAATAATTGTTAGCCAGTGAGGTACCCCTGTCGTAAGGTCGCATGAATATTCCCTGGTATATCCAAGGCAATAAATGAATCACCGAAAAACGAGAAGTAGATTGTGAGCTTTACTAGAGCACGATTACAAGAAACATCCTGTTCTTGTAAAGCTCACAATTTACTTCTCGTGTTTCGTGATTCATTTATCGCCTCTTAAAGCTCTACTGCAGTTCTCCTTATTCTTATTCGGGTATATCATATGCTGGGGCTGTTTGTGACCAATGCAAACAGTACATGCCTGATATCAAGAGCCCCAGTTGGTGTGTACATTAATCCTGACGTGTGATTATTATGTCGATTACCTAGTGATGATGATCACGATGATGTCATGTATTCTGCCATGAGGTGATAGATTGTGCTTGGTGCTGGACGAGAGTGCCACTGGGTGATATTTCCACTAAAGTAGGGGCATCCCGTGAGCGAGTGCATGGGAGCATATAAACTATCAGTCGGTCTATATGGGTCAGTACGCCATGTAATGTTTGATGTGTGATGTTTTATGTGTGATGTTTTATGTGTGATGCCTGTGAATTGTATGGCTGGTGACAAGCCAGATATATTATTATGTATAGGGTTGCCAGATACGTGGGCACCAAAAGGAGGACATAATAAGACCCAAAAAAGAGGACAAAGGAGGACATATTGAATGTTTCATTTGAATCTTTCTAGATTAAACCCACAATCAGTCGAATTTTATTACAATAGCTACCTATAAGTGTATCTTACTCTGAGTGAATCGACCAAGAAACGTTAATGTTAAAAATTGTAATGTAAATTCAATGGAGGCCTTTTCCCAGCCGATTGTACAATTCTTACATTATAATCTTTATTTCTCACATAATATATTTCTCGGAGGAGCCAACTTTTCGTAGAAGACTCGTTAGCAATCACATATGCATAAAACTGTTCACAGGTAAGGTTCTTCAAATTGTACTTTGTGAGAATGATGCCCTTTACAGAGTCGAGTAAGAGTCTGTTCCTTTGGTGTTTCACACTTGGTATAAATAGGAAAATTAAATAAATATTATTAAGCAATGGGTTTTAATAAAGAAGTAGCAGTAAATATCAAAAAGAGTAACGAGCCAGATACAGATAACAGTTATCATTATTATAATCGACTAGTTCGCAGAAATGCATAGACTTTGTACATTTTAACAATGTAAACATACGATAGAGTGTAGATACATTGTAAGTTGTAACAACAATGCATAAAAAATTATAACATAAAATATAAGAAAAGCCTGACATTTTAAAGGTGTTTAGCTTTGAAGGCCGGACGGAGAATATTAGGCTAAATGGGAGGACATGTCCTCTTTTTGCCGGACGTCTGGCAACCCTAATTGTGTAGTAGTATTGTGTTTTGGTCCACAATCAGAAGTGTGATGTTGGGTTGGAGGTGCATTGTGGACGTACAATCAGGAGTGTGATGTTGGGTTGGAGGTGCATTGTGGACGTACAATCAGGAGTGTGATGTTGGGTTGGAGGTGCATTGTGGACGTACAATCAGGAGTGTGATGTTGGGTTGGAGGTGCATTGTGGACGTATAATCAGGAGTGTGATGTTGGGTTGGAGGTGCATTGTGGACGTATAATCAGGAGTGTGATGTTGGGTTGGAGGTGCATTGTGAACGTACAATCAGGAGTGTGATGTTGGGTTGGAGGTGCATTGTGAACGTACAATCAGGAGTGTGATGTTGGGTTGGAGGTGCATTGTGAACGTACAATCAGGAGTGTGATGTTGGGTTGGAGGTGCATTGTGAACGTACAATCAGGAGTGTGATGTTGGGTTGGAGGTGCATTGTGAACGTACAATCAGGAGTGTGATGTTGGGTTGGAGGTGCATTGTGAACGTACAATCAGGAGTGTGATGTTGGGTTGGAGGTGCTTTGTGAACGTACAACCAGGAGTGTGATGTTGGGTTGGAGGTGCTTTGTGAACGTACAATCAGGAGTGTGATGTTGGGTTGGAGGTGCATTGTGAACGTACAATCAGGAGTGTGATGTTGGGTTGGAGGTGCATTGTGGACGTACAATCAGGAGTGTGATGTTGGGTTGGAGGTGCTTTGTGAACGTACAATCAGGAGTGTGATGTTGGGTTGGAGGTGCATTGTGAACGTACAATCAGGATTGTGATGTTGGGTTGGAGGTGCATTGTGAACGTACAATCAGGAGTGTGATGTTGGGTTGGAGGTGCATTGTGAACGTACAATCAGGAGTGTGATGTTGGGTTGGAGGTGCATTGTGAACGTACAATCAGGAGTGTGATGTTGGTTGGAGGTGCATTGTGAACGTACAATCAGGAGTGTGATGTTGGGTTGGAGGTGCATTGTGAACGTACAATCAGGAGTGTGATGTTGGGTTGGAGGTGCATTGTGAACGTACAATCAGGAGTGTGATGTTGGGTTGGAGGTGCATTGTGAACGTACAATCAGGAGGGTGATGTTGGGTTGGAGTTGCTTTGTAAACGTACAATCAGGAGTGTGATGTTGGGTTGGAGGTGCATTGTGAACGTACAATCAGGAGTGTGATGTTGGGTTGGAGGTGCATTGTGAACGTACAATCAGGAGTGTGATGTTGGGTTGGAGGTGCATTGTGAACGTACAATCAGGAGTGTGATGTTGGGTTGGAGGTGCTTTGTGAACGTACAATCAGGAGTGTGATGTTGGGTTGGAGGTGCATTGTGAACGTACAATCAGGAGTGTGATGTTGGGTTGGAGGTGCATTGTGAACGTACAATCAGGAGTGTGATGTTGGGTTGGAGGTGCATTGTGAACGTACAATCAGGAGTGTGATGTTGGGTTGGAGGTGCATTGTGAACGTACAATCAGGAGTGTGATGTTGGGTTGGAGGTGCATTGTGAACGTACAATCAGGAGTGTGATGTTGGGTTGGAGGTGCATTGTGAACGTACAATCAGGAGTGTGATGTTGGGTTGGAGGTGCATTGTAAACGTACAATCAGGAGTGTGATGTTGGGTTGGAGGTGCATTGTGAACGTACAATCAGGAGTGTGATGTTGGGTTGGAGGTGCATTGTGAACGTACAATCAGGAGTGTGATGTTGGGTTGGAGGTGCATTGTAAACGTACAATCAGGAGTGTGATGTTGGGTTGGAGGTGCATTGTGAACGTACAATCAGGAGTGTGATGTTGGGTTGGAGGTGCATTGTGAACGTACAATCAGGAGTGTGATGTTGGGTTGGAGGTGCATTGTGAACGTACAATCAGGAGTGTGATGTTGGGTTGGAGGTGCATTGTGAACGTACAATCAGGAGTGTGATGTTGGGTTGGAGGTGCATTGTGAACGTACAATCAGGAGTGTGATGTTGGGTTGGAGGTGCATTGTGAACGTACAATCAGGAGTGTGATGTTGGGTTGGAGGTGCATTGTGAACGTACAATCAGGAGTGTGATGTTGGGTTGGAGGTGCATTGTGAACGTACAATCAGGAGTGTGATGTTGGGTTGGAGGTGCATTGTAAACGTAGATTCAGGAGTGTGATGTTGGGTTGGAGGTGCATTGTGAACGTACAATCAGGAGTGTGATGTTGGGTTGGAGGTGCATTGTGAACGTACAATCAGGAGTGTGATGTTGGGTTGGAGGTGCATTGTGAACGTATTTAAATTACCACGGTAGGAAGGACCAGTGTGCTTCTGTTATGGCATATCAGTGTGAGTTTAGTTATTATAAGAAATTATATTATGCTGGTACCTTCATTTAGAAATGCATGGCAATGGCTGAGGCGAATGATCCGTTGTGATCAAATTAGGCAAATATGAACCGCGCAGCCAGAGGCACCCAGAGGTCTGAGTACCTGTAACTGGCATTAGTAAAGAGGTAAAATGCACAGGAGGTGAGGGACATATCAAGTTTGCTTTACCGTGCTTTAAATATTAAATGGTTTGTTATGGCACAATACGAATAAACTTATAGTGATTGTTGGTGTACAGAGCAGCACAGAGAGGAGCTGTGGAAGTAAGGGACATGCATAAAGAGCTATAGTGTGAAAAAATGGAACTGTATATCAACTGTAATGGACCAGGGTGTAACCACGGTGAATGCCAGTGAAGTATGGAGCACCATGGACATGTGAGGCCCGAAGACAATTTATGAAAGTATTTGTTTTATCATTTCAAAAGATGATGTTTTCTGAGGTGAGGAGATATGGCCAGCATTATGAGATTGTCTTGTCACTTGATGGTTGTCAGTACAGAGATGTTGTCTTATCACTTGATGATTGTCAGTACAGAGATGTTGTCTTGTCACTTGATGGTTGTCAGTACAGAGATGCTGTCTTGTCACTTGATGGTTGTCAGTACAGAGATGTTGTATTGTTTGAGATCCATGAATCTAACGAATGCTGGGATGTGATGTCCAGCTGTCCCCAATGTATGTGGCTGGCGCAGGGCTTCACCTGGCCAGTGTGAATAATGTGGTAGACTGTGTCTGAACGAACAGCAGGAGAATGTATATGTGCATTATTAATTCACATGCATTAGTTTTTATAAAATTACATATTTTAATGTTGTTGACTTTTGTTGCAGGATGTGACTCCCCAATCGTAGTCATTGAGGAGGGAACATTCCTGTTTTTATTAAAATGGATTTTCCTCTCCCTCCCAACTAACCCAATAATGAGCTATCCATACCTTAGTTTATGCCTGTATGGTTAAGGTGACAGTTTCTAGTTTGACTTGTTGTTTTAACTTTTCACACTCATCTTGTGGTCCTGTTATAGTATTGTGCCCTATTCGGTTTGGAGACGTGACTTTCTCTGGTGGCACTAGACACAATATTGGATTTGGCTGAGGCACAGGGGTCTGGTTATATCTGGAGTCCAATCCACTGATTTTCGCTGTGAACTACAGGGATCCATAGTGTCGTGTTGTGTGTCTCAGAGCGGTGAGTCCCGTCTCCGCAATGTAAGACTCATCCTCTGATTTAGAGCTGTGTTCCTTTTTATTTCCCAAGTGATGGTCTCTCTGTTGTCCAGTCATGGTCAGCCGGCTGTATAGGTATCGTAGCAGGGTGTTAGGAGTACCCTGTAGGCTCGGCCACACCTGACAGAGGTCTGGCTATATGCGGCAGACTGCCTATATAATTGCATGTGGTGTGTAGTGTTGATTGTTCTTGTTAATGGGAATTGCGCTTTGGCATCCGCACAGTTTAGAATATGTGCTACGAGATTGAACAAAATAAAGACTCATGCAATACACCGGAGCCTATTGCAGTATTGGTGAAGCGGGATGGAGGCTGTCTTCACTCTTGGTGGTTCTATTGCTGATTCCACTGGCCAGGATGTTGGGCTTTTGTTTCGTGCTGTCACGTAAGACTGGCCCGCCTGACGTCGGTCATGGCTACACCAGCCGTTGAAGTTGTGTGTATGGCATGTACATCATCACAGATTAGAGCGATATTCAGACAGGTTTTGGTTGTTAGTTATGTAATGCCATAAAACAGTTAGTTGCGTATCCTTTTTAGGACTGTAACAGTCAACTCCTGCATTTTTTGGATGTGATTTATTGGAAAGTTTACGTTCAGTAGTTTGCCATTGCCTTCTCGGTGGCGGCACTCATACCAATGTATACAAACCTACACAAGGTCGCCGTCTACCAAATCACCCTCAGCTGTGTTTCCAGCGCGGTATGCGGATTACTAACTGCCCCCGTAACTCATTCGCCGTGGAGCTGGCATGTAATGCTATCATCATCATCATCATCATCATCATCATCATCATCATCATCATCATCATCATCATCATCATCATCATCATCATCATCATCATCTTCCTCTTCTGCCGTCAAGCGTCGTGGGGAGGAATAATTTGCTTTCCAGCGCCCGGTGGGCGGCACTGGATAGTGTCATTCAGTGTGATTTACAATGTCTTTGATGTCGTTAATCCATTTTCTTATTGGACGTCCTCTTGGTCTCGTCGCAGATGATCTTTGATGGAAGGCCAGTGATGGTAGTTGCTGATGTTGCATTCTAACTACATGGCCAAACCACTTGATCTTCTGTCTTTCAATAAATGTGGCACAAGGTGTTGATCCCACTGTCTGTCTGATAACAGTATTTCTTACTCGGTCTCGGATTGTTAAGTTGGCAGCTCTCCCCAGGCATCTCATCTCGCAGGTGTTGATTTTGCGAAAGTGTGATTTGGATAAAGTCCAGGTTTGTGATTGGTAGCATTTAATAGATCGACAACAAAACGTTAGCAACAGAAATAAGTGTGGGTTCAGCGGTTAACAGGTGTAAGTAGTGAGACATTTACTATATATGCTATGCTGTTCTATAATATGTCATAACATGTTATTCTATTATGTTATGTTATGATATGCCACGTTGTTCTATAGTATATCACATCATGTTATTCTTTCATATGTTACATTATGTAATGTCATGTTATTCTATAGTATTGCATAGCATGTTATTCTTTTATATGTTATATTATATTATGTTAGGTAATGTCATATTCTTCTATATTATGTCATATCATAGTATTCTTTTAAATGTTATGTTATGCAATGTTATGTTATTCTGTAGTATGTCATATCGTGTTATTCTTTTATATGTTATGTAATGCTGTGATATGTTATTTTTAATGTTATGTTATGATATGATATGTTATGTTGCTATGTTATGTTATGCTATGCTATGCTATGCTATACTTAGTTATGCTATACAATGGTATGTTTCATATATATATATATATATATATATATATATATATATATATATATATATATATATAATATATATATATATATATATATATATATATATAAAAGGGGGATGGGTGGTCTCAAGGTATGGTGTCCGCTTCGACAGCTGGAGGTCCCGGGTTCAAGCCCCGGTGAGGACCGGAATTTTTTCACGTGGACTTCTAGTAACAAAATTTCCCCTGGTCTCTGGATAGTGAGATCGGACGCCCGTGTGTATTGCTGCGCACGTAAAACATCCCTTGGCAGTTGGAAATCGAAAAAGGGTGGCCTTATGGCGCTGCAAAATTTATAGTTAAAAATCTACCCAAAGTATTTCAGGATCCTCGCCGGTGCTACGGAGGTCGTGCACTGAGTTGAGTTTCTCAGGCCTCAGGCTTGAGTAGAACGGAGCACTTATAGGTTACACCCGTGTGCCGTAATGTTGATCCGTCGACTAAACTAAAGACTCATGCATATGATTTTTATCTTGTTTATCTAGTCTTTGTTGGTAATGATGCGTTATGTTTAATCTTTGTTGTTCAAGCAATGTTAGTCATTGCTTACTCCTATGCATTGACACTGGTACAATGCAGCTGGGCATTTCACTGAAAGGGATTAGAGGACATATTTTAATCCTCTGCTAAAGTCCTGGAAATCCTTCTGATATCTATAAACTATGTTTTAACTGAAGCGCCTTACGTGGTAGTGATCTCTTCCTCTTCCTGTTATTCTTTTCTTCTTTGGCCGTAACGAAGTCAGAGTTGCACACCTATTCCTCTTTACACCACCGTAGTTTAGTAAGTGTGTTGAGTGAATGAATGAGTGTTCCTCACTTATTCATTTACGTCCCCCTTTCTCTTTTACTGCGTTTTCATATATATATATATATATATATATATATATATATATATATATATATATATATATATATATATATATATATATAAGGACGCCCACACTGGCGTTGTAGAGGGTGCGGGTTTACTCCCCCGACGCTCACAACCCAAGCAAGCAAACTCGGAACAAATATCTTTTATAGGCTGAATATAGACCAAATCCCTGGATATATAAGTAGCTGGTCTTGGTATCCCAAAGGAATCAAGACCGAGAAGAAGATGAACGTGGAGAGCCTGCCTGCTAGCTGCATCAAAGAACCTGAGACTACAGCTATTACTGAAGCCACCACGAGGGAGAAGATCGACAGCCCACCATAGACAAGAGCCAAACCTACTGAGAAGCAGAGAGAGAGGAGAAAGACACCAGAGTCAGAAACACCGACTCACCGACAAGCAAGTGGGTTGTCAAGCGTATCCAAGTGGAGCTGGGAGACCAAGAAATCCTGAAGCAGCTACAAGATGAGAATCTCCACATCCGATTCTTGAAGGCCGAGCGGCTACTCACCTATTCCAAGAATCCTATAACTTTGGCGGTGGTGACGACAGAGGGCAGCGAGATGCCGATCACAGTATCAATCAACAAGAGAATGCAGCAGCCAGAGTGATTCATCCCTAGAGTCAACCAATGTTCCAGATGCCAGAGGGCCGGCCACAGCAGAGCAATATGTCGCAGTAAGACGGAAATCTGCCGTTACTGCGTCGATCACGGCACCTTCAAGGAGTGTCCGCTGGCCAAGCTGGACACGGACTTCCGAGCTCCTAACATCAAAAGAAAGTGCGCCAACTGCTTGGGCAAGCATGGAGCAAGATACTTGGGCTGTCCGTACCTGCAACGACACAGAGACGCCTTAAAGATCGCAACTACGACGAATAAACCAGTCAAGGAAACAATGCGAAGGGGTGAGACAGCCATGGGTATAGCACGAGCTGAAAGAGATCAACTGCAAAAGCAGATAGACGAATTGAAGAAGCAAGTCAAGGCACTGCTGACGCCGACTCCGACCAGCGACAACGAAAAACTACTGGCGGAAATGAAGGAGATCCAGCAAAACATCAAGCAAGAAGTGGAACATATGGCACTGATAAAGAAGGAGAACGAAGAAATCATACAAACTATTAAACCAGAGCGAGAACCACAGAAAGCTGAAATGGAAATTTTCCGAAACAAAACAACAGAAGGCGTACAAGAAAGCACAGAGAAACCGCAAGATGAAAACTAAGAGACCGAGCCTGAATCGCAAGCGAAAGCCAGCAGCCCAACCACGACGCCCAAAACAGCCATAGGAAGCCAACATCCGAATAAAACCGAGATGAGCAGCCTGACGACTACAGAGAGGATACCGCCACTATTTACCGATGAAGAACTCGCGGAGATAAAGAGGACACACGAACTCATGTGCAAGGAATACAGAAGGCGCATGGAAGAAAAAGCACAGAAGTACAAGAAAATAAAGGGGAAACCAATGCCCTTCTGTATCGCTGAAGAACTAGATTTATACGAGGATGACGAACACCCATGGCAATACTATATATATGACGGAGAGATCGTCCCATTTCTGACCGCAGAGGAAAAATCGAATGGCAACAGAAGCTCAAACTCGAAGAAGAAAAAAGGTGCAAGGAGGAAAATGAAAACATCGATAAGCTCCTACAGAAAATACACAAAAAGGAGGCCAAAAAAACAACACAAATAAAAACTCCTTTTAAGGACTGCAAACAGTCAAGCCAGACGAGCCAGGAGTCTTCAGTAACAAAAGATACCACAAAAGGAGACGAGCACAAAGGACAGCCGCAGACTGATCCCCCAGCTGACTTCACAGACACAAACAAACAGAACCAGTCCGGATCAGGACTAACTCGTAAGAGCTCACAAGACAAGAATTAGGGTGAATGAACCCACACAAACCACGGACCGCAACAATAACCACAGCTGAAAGACGCAGGTTGAACGAGGCCGAATTAGGAATTTTTGTTTTGAAAATTGGAATTGGAATTATCCCAAAGAGGGAAGGAGGAGGTTAGATCTGGCCTAGGTTTACATCTATCAGTTGACTACTAGGCAGGGTAGGTTTCCTCCCTGACAATCTTTCCTCTCTGGTTAACACATTGAGTGCACCACAAGGCACTGTACGCAACAGGTGCACAAACATAATTGCGTACACATGGTAAATATTAAGATTGAACTATGAGTTAAAACAAATTACTACTCTGTTATTTTCTATCAAGATCAATAATTCAGAACATGATATTTTGCGGTATGATAATAGTGAACTGGTGATTTTGAGACATAAGACATTAACATATACTAGGTAGAGATGTGAAATGATAGTCGTATGAAATGATGTAAATAGTATGATTTTTCATCAACATATACAATACAATACGTAACTTATAATGTTACTTGTGGCATGACAGGATTACAGGTCTCAGAATGAGATTTCGCCTTGGGTCAGCTGAGACTGTTCTTCGCGAATGCAAGTCTTTTCTCCACCGGGTGTCTCCTCGTTGTCACTGAACAGGATCGTGTAACCTGGTGATCTGTTTGAGAGCTAGGAATAGATGACCAGGAATGTATAGTTTCTAAGCCCTTGACATATAAAATTCTTTCTGTACATATCCCACAACACACATCGTGATGTCTGGCAATGTCTCTCATCCAGGTTTACCGCTTTTATTCTCTTCTCTCGCTCCTCTTCTCTCTATCACTCTTACTCTATCGAGTCGGAAGGACTTTTCCATAGTCGAACAGTTCACATCGTTACAATTACTGCCTTCACCTTATGTGTCGCGTCATGAGGAATGGAGTGCCCTAAGTTAACGCCTCTCATTCAGACACAAGGTTTCTTGGCAGCCGCTCCTTCATAAAATTTGTTTCAGCACAATACGTGTTCCGCGGTGTTAATACAAAGAGTGCCTGACCATCGGGCTTAACTGCTGGTGATCAATATCTGTTTCAGCCTCATATGAGTTACGATGAAGGCACGTTCAGCACGCACGTGTAATGGCTACGCACACCATATACACGTTACTTAGATTGGGTAATGTATACACCACAACACTATGCTTCAACACAACCTCTATAGCAGAGGTTCCCAAACCACGGCCCGCGGTCCACTTGTGGGCCGCCAGCTGTTAGAAAGTGGCACGCGAGGCCTCGTTGTTTAATGTAATATATTTTAATAATAAAAAAAAAAATGCAGCCGGAGCGCCCCGTCAGCGTGTGATAATTTACTCTGCTTGTGGTTGTTATGCTCAGATATTATCGAATGCGCCTGTTCAGTTCACAACGAAACGTTATGAAGTTCCCATATCCCAGCCTTGTCGACCAATCAGAGTGCTCAAGGCGCCATGTTGTCGTCTGTTACAACTGTTTAGCAGAGTCGGTAGTATTGTGTTGAAATTAGATTTTTTTCAAATAAAAATTTACTGTTAAAGCCTATAAACATGGAAAATCTAAAATCAAACAATGATAAAAAGCGAAAATGTGAAGATGTTGCTTGTCGTGAATTCAACGAAGATTGGACGAAGAAATTTATGTTTATGCCTAGCCGTAGTGTAGTGGTAAACCAGTTTGCTTAATCTGCGTATTTTGTGTTTCTTTATTTTTAAAATAGGAAAGATAGGAGTGACAAAATGGCAAACACTATTCCATTGCAAGTTGGCGAACGTGTCAAAAAAAGAAAAAAGAATCCACTATAAGGATAGGGCGAAAATACAAGACATGTGGTCCGAAGACATGTGCATAGTTGTTAGGGCACCCACCATGTCGGGAGGACCGTATGTGATCAAAAAGGTTGGAGGAGGTGGATCGCTGATTAGTGTAGCCAGCCACGAAATGTGACGTTGCGAGGACGGGGCAGAAGCTGAGGAAATAGGGACGACGTTGGAACTGCCAGCACAACCAGATGTCCCAGCGGCTGTCGAAGTTGACCAGGAAATTCCACGCAAAACAGAATGGTACGTGTTCAAGCTTGGGGACCTGAGTAGACGGAGGTCTGAGAGGATCAGACGTCGTGAAAGGGAGTGATAGAACTTCGACGTGAGGGTAGGAGATATTTTAAGAGTTACCGAGGTATGACGTGGTTGTTTTATGTGGAGTGTAATTCTAATTGTCCCTGTGGCTGTCTAAAACTGGAGTGTTCCCTGTGAATAGGGGGCTGACTTGTTATAATGTTTTTTCAGACGCAAGCATGGTTGTGCACCTTGATTTATTTTTTTTTGTTACAGTGGGAATTAGCGCTGTAATGAGTTGATATTGTTGATATTGCTTTCATTTTGGTGTCCCTATGTGCACTCATTGATTAATGATTTTGTTGTCTGGAGGAATCCCCAGCATGCAGGGGATTGAACTATTGTTTTTATTGATGATATTACTTGGTTATTATGTTATTATGATGCACATCAGAAGACAAACAAGGTTTAACTGCCTTAGTTTTTGCTGTCTACTGGGAGATCAGGGGATGCAAGCAGTATTTTTTTGGTGGAATTTCCGAAAAGAGTTTTTCTTCCTTAGGCATCCAATATTTTTCATGATGGATGTCAGATGCAGAGACAGGGCTTAGATCTCAGGGGAGGAATGACGCCTTATTGATGGTGGGACCCATCAACTTTAGATAGGTGGCTGTGAGACGGTATGGGAAATGGCTTTCACAAACCGCCCAAGCTTACCGGGGGACATTGACTGGAATAATTTTGAAACAGTTAGAAAGCTCATCGGCCAGGATAGTTGTAAAAATAGTTAGAGGTCGAGCAAGGGTACGCGACCGAATAACCGCTAGGTTACCTTTCCTTGTTAACTAGTGGCTTTTCGGGATGAAAAGGGCCAAATGTAATATATACTTGGGTTCTAAGCTGTCGGGAGACAAAAGCTATACTCCAGATTTAGACAGTGGGAAACGTATATGAACTCAGGCAGGACTATGAACCCAAAACAAGGTCATAGCAGGGTGAAGGGATTTAGGCTAATTATATGATGCAGAGTGAGTATGCAAATTAATCAGGGTACGCGAGGAACGAATTAGAGGACCTTCGCGAGACGAGAGAGAAAGAGCATTGTAACGTGATTCCAGAAAGGCGCCAACTCAAGCAGAATATATACACGGTACAGAAGGCAGTTGGAGAGATTAGCTATTGGAACGGCTGAGTGTACATACTCTAGAGCTATTGGGACCAAAAGAAAAGCACTAGGAACTCTGAGCGGGTGAACAAACCTAAGGGACAGAAGGATCTCAAAGTATTGGGAAAAGCCGTTTGAAACAAAGTGGAGCTTGTTACTAGGACCACTGTCAAATTGCAATCATTAGCAAAAGTCATACAAGACTAAAGTGGGCTAAGAGGACACACGTTTGATGGGATCATCCAGAGAACTGAGTCAAACAAAATTGGAAGGAGCCTGACTTTATTGGAAAGTGGCGAAATCACTCTAAGACGGGCGTGGTGATCAAACCAATGAACCCGTAGGCAGACGAGCAAGTATCCACTGGACAGGACTTTAACGCTATCATCTGAATACCTGGGTAAGCAAGTGGGCGGTTATATTTGAGAAGCAAATAAACTTGATTCAGTGTTAGCTTATTCTTTTGAGTGCCTGTACTAGTGTCAGTTCAGACAGTGTTGTATTCGTGACCTGCATACCTGTATACTTGTGAAGTTTGAAGATAAAATAAGGGTCTCAACACATTAGTGGTTATCTCTACGACCGGAAGACGGGCCATCTTTATCCATCAATTATTTATTCTTTACACCTTTCTTTCTTCTCCTCTCGAACCTTTCATTCTCTCCCCCTCTCCCTCTCATCTCTCATCTTCGTGCTATCACAGTAAGAAGACAGATTATGGTCGTCACTGGGAAGAAGGAAATACTGACAATGTGATATACGAAAGTGACTCGGTACAGCTATTTCGGAACAGTCATAACACCTGATCGGAGATGCCTTGAAGAGATTAGAACAAGAATTGCCATGGCGAAGTTAGCCTTTTGCAAGATGGAAAACATACTGACCAATAAAAAGATATCAATTGACACGAGAAAAAGAGTGTTGAAGTGCTACATAGATCTGTACTTGTGTATGGCTGTGAAGCGTGGACAATGAGCAGTCAAGCTGAAAAAACAGCTGATGGCTGTGGAAATGTGGTTTCTGGGGAAAATGCAAAGAATACCATGGACAGACAGAAAAACCAAAGAGCAAGTCCTTCAAGAAACAAATGAAGATCGTAAACTGATTAGAGTCATTAGACGTAGACAGTCAACATTTTTTTGGGCATGTTATGAGAAGAAATGAATTGGAGAACTTGGTAATGACTGGCAAGATCGAAGGGAATAGACCAAGGGAGAGACCGAGAAGTAAATACCTGGATGGCTTGGCCACGTGGCATGGTCAAGACAGGAACACGGAGCTGATCCACGACTCTGGCGATCGAGTGAGAATGCAAAACATGACCGCCCATGCTTATCGGCATGGCACATGATGGATGGATGGATGGATGGATGGATGGATGTCACTTCATGGAGAGATATTAATGTATCATTTTGTTGTATATAGTTGTATTACTTTATTTCCTTCATTCTTACCACACAAGTGGGGATATCATGCTATGCTAGGACTAGTTTCTATGCACATTTCTTATTATAATCTTGATATACGGTATGTATATGTTGTTTAAAATAGTTATAACTCACCAGGGTGAATGTTCGTTGTGCTATTATTATTATTATTAAGAGTAGCGCTCATTATGCATATCGATTATGTTGTAGTATGCTTCAAGTATAAAAATGTTACCCCATGGTGAATGTTATATGACACTATAGAGCAGTGGTTCCCAAGCTTTTCAAGCAGAAGACCATATCTACTATTTTCTGTAGTTAAGCGGGCCACAACCGGTCTCCCTGGTCTAGGGTACTTACACGGCTTTCTCCGTAATCCAGTATACTCTCGTGAGTAACGTGACGTGCGCGAGAATTGGTAGCGGTTCTCTCCGCGTCGGTAACTTACGGGGTATGTGAGCCGGTCGCTCAGAAAGCAATGGCAAACTACTGAGCGTAATCTTGTCAAGAAAACAACAATCAGCTGAAAGATGCTGATGTTGACAGCGATGTCCTTTAATGGATATGCACGGGGAAAAAAAGAGGGCCACAACGTTATAAAATTATAAAAAGTCGTGCAATCTCATTCTTACCTTTCTTAACTTTGGTCAAAAAGATTCTAAAACTTTAATGGCATTCAGTGTCAATACTACACTGCAGTCATTTTTGGTGTGCTATCAAAATTTCATTTACCAATACTTTTTTTTATCAGTTTCGAAGATCGCTATTAATGTAATTAATTTACAATTGTAACTGTTCTTCATAAGCAGCTACATAAGTTCAGATGCCAGTTAATTAATGTCTGGGCACAAATTTGTCATGCCCAAAGTCATAAGCGCAGCTAGGCTACTGTCAGTGAGTCTGGAACGTTACTTGTTCTTTTATATCGATCATTGCGGAAAATGACTGCTCGCATCTGTAAGTCGAACCAAAACGACAAATGTATCTCTGGGCGAATGATCGCAAGTGTTCACATTGTTCGACAAGCAATAGTCGCCAGAGTAAAATCATATGATCAGTTGAAGGTGAAGCAGGCAGCTCCAAAAATTTACATCTCCGTGCAGAATTGCATTTCAAATCAATTACTTCGCGCTGAAGGCTTTGCTGTAACTGACAGAGCTTGGCATAAGGAAATACGAACGGATTTATGCAGATGGCAACATTATCCTCCTCTATTGTGAACTCTTGAAATCTCGACTGAAATATATCCAGAAGACATTCAACTTTTACTTTGTACTGTAACGAGTCATATTTCTTTCCACCACAAGTTGGAAACACCTCTAAAGTCCCTTCAGTAAGCTGTCCGATAAACAGTCATAGTCCCATTTTAAATGAAGAAATGTCATCGCACACATTTGTGAATACTTTGTTGTTTTTTCCCCTGGATCCTCGCATTTAAAGAGTTTAAATGAGACGTGATGTCCATCAAAAATGCCAGGTCGTTAAGCCAGTCATTGTTCAGTGGACATTCCCGTTCTGTAAGCAATGCATTATTATTTTCATACAGAAACAGATAGACACTATTTTTCAGTGCCCACAAACGTGACAGAATTTTCCCTTTAGATAGCCATCTGACATCACAGTGTAACAGTAGCTCACAGTATTCCTCGTTCAGGTCTGATAGAAACTATCTTAACTAACGCCTGTTCAGCGCCTTACTTCGAAATGTGTTCACACATCTCAGAACAACATCCATGACATTCTTCAGATTTAAAGTCTTCCACACAGAGCTTCTTGGTGAATGATACAATGATATTTTAATATAGTGCTGCCAAGAAACTGTTCCAATTATGCTAGACATCCAGACTTTTACTCGTAAAATCCGAAGCACCGTCTGTGCATACACTGTCCAATTTTGTCCATTCTACGTTGCTTTTCTCTACACACAACGGCATGCTTCTTTAGCTGTTCACTAGCCCGGACGTGCGCGTCACGCAAACGTGAAAGATGCCCTTCCAAATACTCACTTGCATTAGTGTCCCTGACCTTGGTGCCTTTGTTTAAAATGAAGTCCACTGGCAGCTGAGGTTCTTGTCTGAAAATTAGGTAGTGAGGTGAAAATCCTGTTGAGGCGTGAGGCGTTGAGTTATACACTTGCACCACTTCGGCTAAGTGATTAGACCATCCCCTCTTCTCCTTGGCCTCGAGGGGCCTGAGTAAATCGTGCATAGTCTTGTTAAACCGCTCCGACTGGCCATTTCCTTTCGCGTTCAAGGCCTTGGTGCGACTCTTTTCTATGTCATATGTCTTGCATAACTCAGCAATTACCGAAGATTCAAAGTTCCTACCTTGGTCAGAGTGCAGTCTCCTTGGCACACCCATATACAAAAACCACTTCTCTACTAAAACCTTCGCCACCGTGGCTGCTTTTTGGTCTCTGGTTGGGACAGCAATAGTAAATTTAGAGAAGACATCTGTGATGACCAACACATTCTCAAATCCCCTTGAGTCCCTCTCCAGTAGCGTAAAGTCCATCGCTACTCCTTCAAACGGTCTCGAAGCTAACAAACTACCTGCCGGTCCCTTAATCTTGACCGGCGGTGGCTTCGCTACATTACACCTGTGGCAACTTCTACAGAATTTATCTACATCTGCAGTAATCCCTACCCAGAAACACCTGCTCTTCAAAATATTTATCATCCTATCTCTCCCCTGATGCCCTACGCTATGAACTGACTCTAATATTCTTAGCCGCAGTATCTCTGGTATCGCTAATTGTATTAACTCTGTCCTACCTGTCCCCTTGATTTTCCTATACAGCAACCCATCTAATACACATAACGTCTTGCGATGTTTCATCCACTTCTTCATCTGAGGCGGCAACCTCTTCATAGATTCATTTGACAACACAAGTTTACGCGATACAACATCAAATACTGCATTAATATTTACATAATTTTGTTGCAATCTCACCATATCTTTCGTTGAGTAAGACGGCAAGGTGTGTGTGGGAAGGGCATTAAAAACATCTGCTGTTCTAGCAACAACTTCTACCACACCAACCCCACCAACCATACTTACACCAATGCATAATTTTGAACATTCATCAACATTATTTACATCAAGGCATTCTAAAAACACATCAGCATTTTCTACATTAAAATCTGCCGTCGGAACGCTACCAACAGTACCAGCTAGTCCTAGGGCTGGCGGAATGCATGTCGCTGCAACACTGCAAATGGCGATTTCGCCCTCTTTCTTCGTCGTCTCCCTCCGGCCTTTCCAATGGGAATCGAGACAAGTAATCAGCGTTACCGTTAGTTTGCCCCGGCCCGTGTTTTATCACATAATCAAACATAGACATTTGGGCGATCCACCTTTGCTCAATGGCACCCAGTTTCGCTTTGTGCCACATTGTTAAA
This sequence comes from Cepaea nemoralis, assembly GCA_014155875.1. Lineage (NCBI taxonomy): Eukaryota > Metazoa > Mollusca > Gastropoda > Stylommatophora > Helicidae > Cepaea > Cepaea nemoralis. The sequence goes on from JACEFZ010003844.1 coordinate 173,176, forward strand.
TTCATATTATCCGTGTAAATCTCAATATACCCACCTAACAGAAGACCACGACACTTTTCCGTTAATGCCAATTTTAAACACAAAAGTTCTAACTTAGAACTACATTTTACATTCCTCTCTGATGGACGGAGAGTACGACTAGCATACGTTAACACTCTTTTTGTACCATTTTGAATCTGGAACAAAACAACACCCAGACCAGTGTATGAGGCGTCGCACTCTAAAATATAGGGGAGGATGAAGTCTGGAAAGCCTAGTAATGGTGTTGACGTTAGGGCTTCTTTAAGTTTGTTAAAAGTCTCGTCGCATTCTGTAGACCATAGCTGCCCGATAGGACTCTTCTTCTTCTTTCTCGGGTCTGTGTGCTGCTGGTTTAACTGAGCCGGTGTTCGCAAAATTTTGTTTGCATCAAAGATTTTTAAACGCTGAGCGTAAAGTTTATTCTACTATCTTCTCATTCCTCCTTGCTTCCATCTTGGTTGTAGAATGAACGATGTATTCTGATTTAGTGTTCCATCACAGTTATATTATTTCTGTTAATCTTATTTCAGATAACCCGTTGCAGTTTTTGTTCTAACCTACGGATACCTCAAATTGCCCTAACAGAAGTAAATGGCAATTTTATGCTAAATTACAGAAACATTAACTTGTGCTAACACTCAGAAACGTCAACTTGTAGCACTGCCGACGTGTGACACTAACACCAATTTATGCTATTACACGGAATCATCAACTTGTGCTAACACACGAGAGGGAAACATCAACTTGCGCTAAAACACGAGACGGAATCATCAACTTGTGCTAAACCACGAGACGGAAACATCAACTTGTGCTAAACCACGAGACTGAAACATCAAAGTGTGCTAACACACGAGCCGGAAACATCAACTTGTGCTAAAACACAAGACAGAAACATCAACTTGTGCTACACAGAAACAACAACTCGTAGCACTGCCCGCTCGTACCACCAAATATGGCGTATGACATTCAACTTCTGGTCCAAGCCAGTCTTTACTTCCTGATCTTCATTCTCAACTTTGTTGTGGCTATCCCAATTGGGGTTAATGTGGTAAGGTGTTGTTGTTGTTGTTGTTGTTGTTGTTGTTGCTGGTCTTCTTCTTCTTCTTCTTCTTCTTCTTCTTCTTCTTCTCTTCTTCTTCTTCTTCTTCTTCTTCTTCTTCTTCTTCTTCTTCTTCTTCTTCTTCTTCTTCTTCTTTAAATCGCTTGACATTTAGTGTCTACTGAAATGTTGTCTCTTTAAACTAAACTGTCTTTTCTTAGTTCACTCAGTGGTCCTTAGAGATTATGTTCCACTGTTGTTTCTCTAGGCCAGAAGGTTTGCCTAAATATTTCGTATTCCGGAGTCTTGGAGTATGTGATCTGCTGGCTGCGGCGCCAATCCACATGTGCACATGGCTGATTAAACGATCTTGAATTTGGTATAAATATGGTTGTGTAGTCGATTGTGTCCTACTGTGTATCAGCTGGCTATATCGGCGGGTGTTATACACCTGGTAAGACCACCTAACCCTGTAAAGAAAGAGAATAATATGCTGATGTGTGAGTGGAAGCTTGTTGGTGTTGTGCTATAGGATCTGGTCTGCTTCAGGTCTTCCCACCTCAAGGGATTTCTATGTTCTCATTTCTTACAATTGTCTGCTGTCTCATGGCTTGTCAAAGCGATAGATCTCTGTCTAATGATTCCCGTGGATGTCCAATAGATAGTTCTCTGTCTAATGATTCCCATAGATATCCAAGAGTTAGTTCTATGTCTAATGTTACCTGTGGATGTAGTATGGAATACATAATAAAAAGCTGTCAACTGCAATGAAAGAAACCTGTTAAAGTGCTGTATAAAACCTAAACTGCTGCATGCATGTAAAACATTGGCATTGATCAGGCAAGCTGAAAAACATCAAAAGGCGCTGGAAATGTAGTTTCTCAAGACAATGCATAGAATACTATTAAGCAAGACCAATGAGGAAAACTTGAAAACCGTAAAATGATTATAAAAATTAGATTTAGACAGTCAAAAATGTTTGGCACGTTTTGAGGAAATATAAACTTGTAAAATTTAGTGACATCTGGTAAAATTGATGGGAAAAGCGCAAAGGTGAAGACAAAGAGATACACACCTGAAATGGTTGGCCATATGGTATAATGAGGACTAGATCACAGATATGATCCAATACTGGTGATCGCGTGAAATGGCATATCGGCATAACACTCGATGAGGATGATGAAGATTATGTAATTGAATCACATGCTTGTTTACTTTCTTTGTCTCTGGTTCTAAATACTGTTGCTATTATTCTAGAACTCATGGTTCCCCACTCCACGTGAGCTTTCTCTGTCTCTTGACATAACATTAGTTTCACGCCTTGATCTTAAGGGCCAATTCCCTTTATATGGGCAAAGAACAGCACTATTTCATCTGTGTTTGAAAGCTTTTTGTTTGTCTTATTCTATCTTGTTTCGCATTACCCAAAAATGCCGATCTTATTAATATGTAATGTCCACTACTGCCAGCGCAGTCTTTCCCAGTTGTGCACATAGTTCGAACGAACGAGCACACTTTATTTTCAAAGAGTCACAAACTGGGCACGCAGGCCCGTCTTACATTCGGCCATTCCAACCACTCTTGGTTCTAACACCCCAATACATATATTTTTTAATGTTGCATATGCCTTGCAGGACGTTGCAGTCAACAATAGCATTTTCAGCTGCTATTGACGTACTAGGCAAGTTTTTATGTTCACTAGTTTGCTATTGCTTTCTGAACGACCGGCTCCCGTACCAGCACGTTATAACACAACGTGACACGGTCTGCTGCACAAATCAGTCGCGGCTGAGTTTCGAACGCCTGATACCCGGCTCACGAACCGCGTTCGCAAGTCTTTGGCCATGGAGACCGACTGTTTTGTTTTGTTCGCATATCCTTTAAAGGACATCGCTGTCAACATCAGCATCTTTCATCTGATTGTTGATTTCTTGGCAAGATTACTCTCAGTAGTTTGCCATTGCTTTGTGAGCGACCGGCTCACATACCTCCAAGTTACCGACGCGGAGAGAACCGCTACCAATTCTCTCGCACGTCACGTTATTCACGAGAGTATACGGGATTACGGAGAAAGGCGTGTAACTCCTAGACAAGGAGACCTGCATATATATTTTACTAAGGATATATAAGGAGGATCTTGGTGAAGCGGCTCCTCAAATGATGCACAAAAACTATATTAATTACTACTGTGACGACTTGAGAGCCCGAGTTAGTTATTTAAAAAAAAAACAACCTAATTCGTCAAATTGCGGATTGAACCCATGACGATTGGATTGACAGGCCACTGTCACGCCACAACGCTTTCAATATTCCCCCTTTCCCATCAGTTTTCCCAATATATCATCGTCTTCGAGTGTTTATAGTAAACGAAACTTCGTGGGGTCGAGAGAAATGATAATTACATCAAAGCTACATTGTCAAGACCTTACTTTAAAACAGTCCAACATCCAGACATTGTTTCGAAACTGTATATCATTCAGACCCTTTGATTAAACATCCCATAATTCAGACGAATTCGTATAACATACGACCATCTAGGCATAGTTTAGAAACACATCAACATCTAGACATAGTTTTGAAACATTCCAACATTTACATTTACTGATAAAACAGCTCATCACTCAGACGAAATCCTGAAACACCGCAAAATCTATACTTTACTCTGAAACATGCAGATATCCAGAGCCACTGATGAAACATCCTACCACGCTGACATATTAAGACTATATCCCGAAATCAAGACCTTTTACTGAAACATCCCAGCCCTCACACCAACGCCAGGCACATCACTTTATCAAGCACTTGTATTATGGCCTTGTTACATCAAGACCTAGTACTGACACCTCAAACTATTCGGACCTAAAACGGAATCACTAAAACCTCCATTTCTAGCAATGAAACATCTCAACACTGGCATGTGTCATTGAAAAATTTCAACATCTATTTCTCTTAATGAAACATCCCAACATTAATTTATGTCAGTAATACACCGCAACAGCTTTTTCTAGCAAATGAAACATCTCAATATCTATTTTTGTCAATGAAACATCTGAGCATCTATTTTTGTCAATGAAACATCTGAACATCCATTTCTATCAATGAAGAATCCCAACATTCACTTCTGTCAATGACAAACACCAACAGCTTATTCTAGCAAATGAAACATCCCAATATCTATTTCTGTCAATGAAACATTCCAACATCTATTTCTGTCAATGAAACATCCCAACATTTATTTCTGTCAATGACACATTCAAACATCCATTTCTTGTAATGAAACATCTGAACATCCCTTTCTGTCAATGACATATCTCAACATCCATTTATGTCAATGAAACATCACAACATCCATTTCTATCAAAAAAACATCTCATCATCCATTTCTGTCAATGAAACATCTCAACATCTATGTCTATCAGTGAAACATCCAAACATCTATTTCTGCCAATGACACATTCAAACATCCATTTCTGTCAATGACACATCCCAACAGCTTTTTCTGTCAATGAAACATCTCAACATTTGTTTCTGTCAATGAAACATCTGAAATCTATTTCTGTCAACGAAACATCTCAACATTTTCTCCTGCCAATGAAACATCTGAACATCCATTTCTGTCAATGACACATCCCAACATCTATTTCTGTCAATGAAACATCTCAACATCTATTTCTGTCAATGAAACATCTCAACATCCATTTCTGTCAATGAAACATCTCAACATCTATTTCTGTCAATGAAACACCACAACATCTATTTCTGTCAATGAAACATCTCAAAATACATTTATGTCAATGATACATCCCAACATCTATTTCTGCCACTGAAACATCGCAAAATCCATTTCTGTCAATGAAACATCTCAACATCTATTTCTGCCAATGAAACATCGCAACATCCATTTCTGTCAATGAAACATCTCAACATCTATTTCTGTCAATGAAAGACCCCAACTTCTGTTTCTGTCAATGAAACATCTCAACATCTATTTCTGTCAATGAAACATCTCAACATCCATTTCTGTTAATGAAACATCTCAACATCCATTTCTGTCAATGAAACATCTCAGCATCCATTTCTGTCATTGAAACATCTCAACATCTATTTCTGTCAATGAAACATCTAAGCATCCATTTCTGACAATGAAACATCTTAAATCTATTTCTGTCAACGAAACATCTCAACATCTGTTTCTATCAATGAAACATCTGAAATCTATTTCTGTCAACGAAACATCTCAACATTTTTTCCTGCCAATGAAACATCTGAACATCCATTTCTGTCAATGACACATCCCAACATCTATTTCTGTCAATGAAACATCTCAACATCCATTTCTGTCAATGAAACATCTCAACATCTATTTCTGTCAATGAAACACCACAACATCTATTTCTGTCAATGAAACATCTCAAAATACATTTATGTCAATGATACATCCCAACATCTATTTCTGCCAATGAAACATCGCAAAATCCATTTCTGTCAATGAAACATCCCAACATTTATTTCTGTCAATGACACATTCAAACATCCATTTCTTGTAATGAAACATCTGAACATCCCTTTCTGTCAATGACATATCTCAACATCCATTTATGTCAATGAAACATCACAACATCCATTTCTATCAAAGAAACATCTCATCATCCATTTCTGTCAATGAAACATCTCAACATCTATGTCTATCAGTGAAACATCCAAACATCTATTTCTGCCAATGACACATTCAAACATCCATTTCTGTCAATGACACATCCCAACAGCTTTTTCTGTCAATGAAACATCTCAACATTTGTTTCTGTCAATGAAACATCTGAAATCTATCTCTGTCAACGAAACATCTCAACATTTTCTCCTGCCAATGAAACATCTGAACATCCATTTCTGTCAATGACACATCCCAACATCTATTTCTGTCAATGAAACATCTCAACATCCATTTCTGTCAATGAAACATCTCAACATCTATTTCTGTCAATGAAACACCACAACATCTATTTCTGTCAATGAAACATCTCAAAATACATTTATGTCAATGATACATCCCAACATCTATTTCTGCCAATGAAACATCGCAAAATCCATTTCTGTCAATGAAACATCTCAACATCTATTTCTGCCAATGAAACATCACAACATCCATTTCTGTCAATGAAACATCTCAACATCTATTTCTGTCAATGAAAGACCCCAACTTCTGTTTCTGTCAATGAAACATCTCAACATCTATTTCTGTCAATGAAACATCTCAACATCCATTTCTGTTAATGAAACATCTCAACATCCATTTCTGTCAATGAAACATCTCAGCATCCATTTCTGTCATTGAAACATCTCAACATCTATTTCTGTCAATGAAACATCTAAGCATCCATTTCTGACAATGAAACATCTTAAATCTATTTCTGTCAACGAAACATCTCAACATCTGTTTCTATCAATGAAACATCTGAAATCTATTTCTGTCAACGAAACATCTCAACATTTTTTCCTGCCAATGAAACATCTGAACATCCATTTCTGTCAATGACACATCCCAACATCTATTTCTGTCAATGAAACATCTCAACATCCATTTCTGTCAATGAAACATCTCAACATCTATTTCTGTCAATGAAACACCACAACATCTATTTCTGTCAATGAAACATCTCAAAATACATTTATGTCAATGATACATCCCAACATCTATTTCTGCCAATGAAACATCGCAAAATCCATTTCTGTCAATGAAACATCTCAACATCTATTTCTGCCAATGAAACATCGCAACATCAATTTCTGTCAATGAAACATCTCAACATCTATTTCTGTCAATGAAAGACCCCAACTTCTGTTTCTGTCAATGAAACATCTCAATATCTATTTCTGCCAATGAAACATCTCAACATCTATTTCTGTCAATGAAATATCTCAACATCCATTTCTGTCAATGAAAAATCCCAAATTCTATTTCTGTCAATGAAACATCTCAACATCTATTTCTGTCAATGAAACATCTCAACATCCATTTCTGTTAATGAAACATCTCAACATCTATTTCTGTCAGTGAAACATCTCCACATCTATTTCTGTCAATGAAACATCTCAGCATCCATTTCTGTCATTGAAACATCTCAACATCTATTTCTGTCAATGAAACATCTAAGCATCCATTTCTGTCAATGACACATCCCAACAGTTTTTTCTGTCAATGAAACATCTCAACATCTGTTTCTGTCAATGAAACATCTGAAATCTATTTCTGTCAACGAAACATCTCAACATCTGTTTCTATCAATGAAACATCTTAAATCTATTTCTGTCAACGAAACATCTCAACATCTGTTTCTATCAATGAAACATCTGAAATCTATTTCTGTCAACGAAACATCTCAAAATTTTTTTCTGCCAATGAAGCATCTGAACATCCATTTCTGTCAATGAAACATCTCAATATCTATTTCTGTCAATGAAACATCTCAACATCTATTTCTGTCAATGAAACATCTCAACATCTATTTCTGTCAATGAAACATCTCAATATCTATTTCTGTCAATGAAACATCTCAGCATCCATTTCTGTCAACGAAACATCTTAAATCTATTTCTGTCAACGAAACATCTCAACATCTGTTTCTATCAATGAAACATCTCAACATCTTTTTCTGTCAATGAAACATCTCAGCATCCATTTCTGTCATTGAAACATCTCAACATCTATTTCTGTCAATGACACATCCCAACAGCTTTTTCTGTCAATGAAACATCTCAACATCTGTTTCTGTCAATGAAACATCTGAAATCTATTTCTGTCAACAAAACATCTCAACATCTGTTTCTATCAATGAAACATCTGAAATCTATTTCTGTCAACGAATCATCTCAACATTTTTTTCTGCCAATGAAACATCTGAACATCCATTTCTGTCAATGACACATCCCAACATCTATTTCTGTCAATGAAACATCTCAACATCCATTTCTGTCAATGAAACATCTCAACATCTATTTCTGTCAATGAAACACCACAACATCTATTTCTGTCAATGAAACATCTCAAAATACATTTATGTCAATGACACATCCCAACATCTATTTCTACCAATGAAACATCGCAACATCCATTTCTGTCAATGAAACATCTCAACATCTATTTCTGCCAATGAAACATCGCCACATCCATTTCTGTCAATGAAACATCTCAACATCTATTTCTGTCAATGAAAGACCCCAACTTCTGTTTCTGTCAATGATGAAACACTCAACATCCATTTCTGTCAATGAAACATCTCAACATCTATTTCTGTCAATGAAACATCTCCACATCCATTTCTGTCAATGAAACATCTCAACATCTTTTTCTGCCAATGAAACATCTCAGCATCCATTTCTGTCACTGAAACATCCTCAACATATATTTCTGTCAATGAAACATCTCAACATCTATTTCTGTCAATGAAACATCTCAACATCTATTTCTGTCAATGAAACATCTCAACATCTATTTTTGTCAATGAAACATCTCAATATCTATTTCTGTCAATGAAACATCTCAATGTCTATTTCTGTCAATGAAACATCTCAACATCTTTTTCTGTCAATGAAACATCTCAGCATCCATTTCTGTCATTGAAACATCTCAACATCTATTTCTGTCAATGAAACATCTCAACATCTATTTCTGTCAATGAAACATCTCAACATCTATTTCTGTCAATGAAACATCTCAACATCTATTTCTGTCAATGAAACATCTCAATATCTATTTCTGTCAATGAAACATCTCAACATCTGTTTCTGTCCATGAAACATCTCAGCATCCATTTCTGTCAATGAAACATCTGAAATCTATTTCTGTCAACGAAACATCTCAACATCTGTTTCTATCAATGAAACATCTGAAATCTATTTCTGTCAATGAAACATCTCAACATTTTTTTCTGCCAATGAAACATCTCAACATCCGTTTCTGTCAATGAAATATCTCAGCATCCATTTCTGTCAATGAAACATCTCAACATCTATTTCTGTCAATGAAACATCTGAACATCTATTTCTGTCAATGAAACATCTCAACATCTATTTCTGTCAATGACACATCCCAACAGCTTTTTCTGTCAATGAAACATCTCAACATCCATTTATGTCAATGAGACATCCCACATCCCATGAGCATCACAGAAACATCCCACAGCCAATTTCCCAACACGGTGTTCCAGTATCCACACATCAAGCCATGTTTCATGTTTACGAATGCTTGCAGACTGAGCTAAACAACCAGTGCATGCTGTACGCCGACATCGCCTGGGTCAGTTCTTCAAGCTTCACCACTACGTTATCGAGCAGTAGCACCTGCGATTTCCCCATTTATGTTGCCGTTACGTTCATCTTCTACTCTCTGGCGAGGGGCATCTACAGCATGTATGTTGCCTGCAGATCCAAGGATCCACACATTGGGTAAGGCTTTTGTGGGTGTGAATTGCTAGCATTAAGTAGCGTCGGGTTTGGTTTGTGAACGCGGACAATGATTACACATATATCTCTTAGAAACAGCCACTTTACAACAAGATGAGAGAATACGGATGTGATTTGTACAGAATTGAAAAGTATTGCTGAAAACAGGAGACGGAGATCTAACGTCTTCAATACCAGTATTTGGATTGATTAACCTCACGATGATGATGATAATGCTGATGATTATGATAATGATACGCGAGGTGTGTAATCTAGAGATTATCAATCGTGAAAGTGAGTGGGTTGAAATTCCGGAAGACATGACAGACTGGCACAATGTAATAATAACACAGGGTCGTGAGTGCAGAGAATGGTCAGCGGGCCGCACAGGGTTTGAAGTGCAACAGCTGATCCAGAGCAACACACATCAAGGTGACATAGTCATCTACACCGATGGGTCAGTGGTGAGAAACAGACGTAGTGGCTGGGGCTTTATTGCAAAGGCTAATGGGCGAGTCTTAAAAAAGGAGAGTCTAGCAATGAGACTACGACCTCCAACATGAGAATGGAGGTGGAGGCAGTAACAGCGGCATTCCGGTGGCTAGAGGAGACTACTGCAACACACGTTGTATTCATTACGGATTCAAAGAGTATGCTTAGCAAGGTGGAGAAAGGAATGTTTCGTGTGGAATGGCTCTCGTCGCTTCAGAGGTCACAGATTGTGAGAATTGTATGGATATTTTGCCCTGGCCATGCGGGTGTACGGGGGAATGAACAGGCTGATAGGCTAGCAGGGAATGCACCTCTTGGTGGTATCTTGCCTATGGACAAGGGGGAGGTGGTCGTGCGCTTGTGGGACCAGGTGGAGAAGGCGGAGGAACAGATTGAGAACCCATATGTGGAAAGAATGAGATTGCGGGGGATCGGCAGGGGTTCTGGAAGAATCTCAAAACTGAGAGGGAAGACCAGGAGAACTTTTAATCAGATAGTGGTGGGAACGATTAGTAGTATGACTCTTCGCTGGCTGTTGAACGAGGGGACGGAGCACGTATGGGAATGTCCTGAGTGCAGTGATGTCGTTTCTTAACTCACCTCAACTCAACTCAACTCAACTATGATAATGATGATAAGGGAGACACCCTTGGATAAAGCGGAGTATCTGTTTATATATCAGATCAGGGTCACGTGAAGCCATGGATGCAGGTGGTGGATGAAGTTGAAGAGCAGCCAGCTGAAAGTTCTAGGTTATGGTCTCCAACTTCACGACGGAAGGCAGAGGATTATATTTTTAGACAATGGTTACGGTCATCGACCAGTATGGTCACCGCTAATGGCAAACTACCGTCTCTACATTTGTCTAGAAAATCATGTTTCGTCAACTCATAGGGAAACAGAGAAACGGCGCAAATGGGTGCCCCATAGGAGCAGCCTCGCCCGGTAGGGACAGTCATGTGCACCAGGTGACTCCAGACCGTCATTAGGCGACTGAGTGCAAAAGATTACTAACATTTAAAGTGGGAACATGGAATGTTAGAACTATGAGTGGAGAGGGAATACTTGGTAATAAGAAAGAAATTCAATCAATCAATCATGTGCCATGCCGGAAAGCGTGGGCGGTCATGACTCGCCATTTCACTCGATCACGAGCGTCGTGGATCAGCTCAGTGTTCCTGTCTCGTCCATGCCATGTGGCCAAGCCATCCAGGTGTTTCTTCTCGGCCTACCTCTTGGCCTGTTCCCTTCGATCTTGCCAGTTATCACCAAGTTCTCCAATCCATTTCTTCTCATAACATGTCCAAACAATTTTGACTGTCTACATCTAATTTCTCTAATCAATTTACGATTTTCATTTGTCCCCTGTAGTACTTGGTCATTGGTTTTTCTGTCTGTCCATGGTATTCTTTGCATTTTCCTCAGAAACCACATTTCTGCAGCCATCAGATGTTTTTCAGCTTGACTTTCACATCCATACGAAAGAACAGGCTCTATGTATCCCCTCAACACTCTTTTTCTCGTTTCAATTGATATCTTTTTATTGGTCAGAATGTTTTTCATCTTGCTAAAGGCTACTTTCGCCATGGCGATTCTTGTTCTAATCTCTTCAAGGCATCTCCCATAAGATGTTATGACTGTTCCGAGATAATTGTACCGATTCACTTGTTGAAGAATATTCTCATTTACTTGTATATTACATCGTGGTACTTCGTTCTTCCTAGTGACGACCATAACCTGTGTCGTCTTACAATTTAATTCCAACCCCAGCTGCTCACTGTGTACAACAACCGCATCTACTAATTGTTGCAGATCCTGTGCATTGTCTGCAATCAATACTGTACCATCTGCATATCTAATGTTATTGATGTTTCGTCCTCCAATGCCGAATATGAACTTATTAGGTGCATATGAGACCAGATGGAAAGGAATGGGCATGATAACATCCAGGAATATAACATAATCCATTCTGGTGAAGAGAAAAAACATCGATGGGTAGCAATTATAATGAATATAGAGAGATCAAAATCGATCAAAGGATATTGGACTGTATCAGACAGAATATTACTAGTAAAGTTGCGTGGAAGACCTTTCGATATCATATGTATACAGATTTATGCACCAACAACAGGCAGCAACGATGACAGCATCGATCAATTTTATGATTTGGAGAATGTCTTCAAGGAATGTAAGCATTCAGAATTTAATATCATAATGGGTGATTTTAATGCTAAAGCTGGAAATCAACATGACGGATGTATAGTAGGCAAGGATGGACTAGGGGAACAGATGAAAGAGGTTGTAAACTTGTACAATGAGCAAAATAACATGATATGATTATTGGAAACACCTGGTATCAACATCACTCAAGGAGATGATGGACATGGAGGAGTCTTGACCATAAGATCAGTAAACAGACTGATTACATTAAACATCACAAAAACTATATCAATCGCAGACTGCTACAGCGACGATATATTAATCATAAGCAATATACATTGAGGAGATAAAAGATACATTCCATGTAGCGGTAAAGAACACACACATTTGATGCATTTTCCGATATGGAAATATAATTTCAAGATGTCAGCGATCAATGGGAATATTAAAGAAATGAGTCAAACAGAAAACAAATATCTGCAGAAACAGATATCCCAAAAATGAAGCGGATGAGACGCAAGAAATAGATGAGACATCTTAAAACTCGCAGAAAGATGAAGCAATAACAAAATTAACCACGAAAAATATTAATAGATTCCCAGGAAAATTAGGAAACTATGCAAAGAGGCAAACGAAGTTTGGCTTGAGGAAAATTGCAGGGAAATTGAAAAGCAACACAACACCCGGAATACTAAAATAATGCACAAAAGAATTATTGACATCACTAACAATAGAATACTCACATCAACGGTTGCCTGAAAAAAAAAAGATGGCAAAACCATAATAGAATAAGATAAGATTTTACATGCGTGGTCAGATTATATGAAAAACCTTCATGATGATACAAGAGAAGAAATAATGAAGGACCATCAATTTTGAAGATGGAAGTTCAGAATGCTCTTAACCATATGAACACTGGCAAGACCCCCTGGGTCCAGACATCACAACAGAAATGATCAATGCCTCTGAAGGATATGTTGAGAGTTGAGTTGAGCTAAGAACCGACATCACTGCAATCAAGACATTACAATACGCGATCTGTCCCTTCGTTCAACAGCCAGCGAAGCGTCATACTACTAATCGTTACCACCGCTATCTGATTGAAAGTTCTCCTTCTCTTCGCTCTCAGATTTGAGATTCTTCCAGAACCATTGCCGATCCCCCGCAATCTCATTCTTTTCACATATGGGTTATCAGTTCCCCCGCCTTCTCCACCTAATCCCACAGGCGCACGGCCACCTCTTCCTTGTCCATAAGTAATCTACCACCAAGAGGTGCATTCCCAGCCTATAAGCCAATTCATTCCCCCGAACTCCCGCATGGACAGGGCAAACAACAAAACCATACAATTGTCACAATCTGTGACATGTGAGAATTGTGTGTGTGAAGTAACATCGAACGAACGAACGAAAATCTTTATTTTCAAAGAGTTAAGAATTGGGCACGCAGGCCCGTCTGACATTCTGCCCTTCTTCCTCTCATACATTCTTTCATTCAACATCTCTTATGAAGCAATTCTTTGACAACAAAAGAACAATAAGCATTAAAACGCATGAAAAATAATCAATAATACATAACTCGGTGAGGCAATGTTTAACATGGGCATCATAAATACCCAAGGCGGGTGTAACGTGCCACACATATGGGAATGTTTTTTTTTCCTGGCTAGTTGTCGTTCGAGATAATTTACCATTATTATTGTCTTTGTTGCTTTTTTTTTTTTAATGGGGCATGTAGTCTGTTTTGAGGTAGTGTTCAAAGAGGTTGCGACTGTATGTATAATGATTGGTGATGTCTTTGATTTCTTGTGGAAGATTATTCCACAACTGAGTGGCAGAGTATGCTAAGCTTGTTTTATATAAGTCTATCCTAGGTTTAGGGACATGAAGTATATTTAGTCGTTCACTATGTCTTGCGTTATATCTAAACAATGGCCAAAGGTAGCTTGGGGATTTTGAAATAGGATTTTGTGAGTTAGTTTAGCCTTATTAAAAAGTAGGCGTTTGTGGAGTGGCAGTAACTGAAGACGTTCATGTAGGTTAGAATTGTCTGTAAACTTATCACCATTGATTAGACGCACTGCCCTTTTCTGGAGCGAATAAAGGCGTTTTGTTATTGATTTGGAGCATCCATCCCAGATTGTGGAGCAATAATCAATATGTGTTTGTATGTGGGAAGTATAGAATATCTTTCTTGTGTTTTTGTCGAGGAAGTTTTTAATTTTGGCAAGCTGGTATACTTTTTTGGCTATTTGTTTAACTAGAGCATGAACATGGGAATTAAAAGATAGATTTTGATCTATGATAAGACCCAGTGCCTTGTGCTCGGTTACACTTTCTATAGGCGTGCTACCAATGTGCAGCTGAAGAATTCCCGGAAGGTTGTTATGGCTGCGAGGTTCTGCAAAGGACATGCTACTGAATGAATGAATGAATGAATCAGTACAAAGAAAGAACTTTTCTTGAATATCAAGAAAACAGTAACAATGGTGATATCAAAGAAAAAGGTGACACCAAAATATGAAATAGAAATAGAAGGGAACATTTTTAACCAATTGGATAATTGTAAATACCTAGGGGCATTTATAACATTAGATGGAAGATGTACAACAGAGATTAAGAGCAGAATAGGGCAAGCAAAAGCTGCATTTCAGAAAATGAAGAGCATCTTATGCAATAAGTCACTATCATTGAATGTAAATAAAATTGGGTGGAACTGCGGTAAAGCTGTGAAGGTGTAGACAATATAAAATGACACAAAGTAGTACAGCTTTACATAACAGAATTACAACACATACAGGACGTTGCGGCGATTAGCCTTCAACAGCAAACAAACACATTCACAAACACAACATACAGTCAAGGAGATCTCCTGTGACTACATCAGAAGGTGACGACAGGACGAGAAGAACAAAAGGATGAAAAATGAAAGCAATGAAGAGAAAATGAGAACTGGAAAAAATGTTCATACGTATCTCACAATTCCGATCTGTGTGTAACTCAGAATATCATCGATGTCTTCTTTTTATACCCAACCGAGGGAGTGAGATCTATGATGATGACGGGGTGATGGGTGTAACGGTTCAGTGAGGTCATTGAAAGAAGGGGGGGGGGGCAGGACGGTAAGAAAGAGAGTGCTGAAGTGCTATATAGAATTTGTTTTGCTGTATGGCTTTGAATCTTGGAATGTAAATGAACAATTAGGAAGCAATTGGAAGCAACAGAGATGTGGTTCCTGAGACGAATGTTGCAAATTGTTTGAACTGAAAAAGTAACTAACAACGATTGCCTGAAAGAGGACGAATGAAACTAGAACATTATATACAACAATAATAAAGAGTCAAACAGCTTTCTTTGGTAATGTGATGAGAAGAGAGGCATTGGAGAACATCGCCACAACTGGAAAGATTGAGGGGAAGAGAGGCAGACCATGGGAAATGATGCTGGATAGATTGAGACGGCGGCATGGAGGAATAACATCAGCAGAGTTGATCCAGAAAACCAAAGACCGAGATCTGTGGAGAGTCATGAACGCCTACGCCAGCTGGCATGGCACTTGATGATGATGATGAATCGGTAGCTATCTCGGAACAGTCATAACATCTGATGGGAGTTACATCGAAGAGATTAGAACATGGCAAAGGTAGCCTTTTGCAAGATGGAAAACATACTGACCAATAAAGAGATAACAATTGCAATGAGAAAAAGAGTGTTGAAGTGCTACATAGAACCCGTACTTTTGTATGGATGTGAAGCGTGGACAATGAGCAGACAAGCTGAAAAACATCTAATGGCTGTGGAAATGTGGATTATGAGAAAAATTCAAAGGATGCCATGGACAGACAGAAAATCCAATGACCAAGTCCTACAAAAAAACAAAAAACAAATGAAGATCGTAAACTGATTAGAGAAATTAGACGTAGACAGTCACACGTTTTGGAAACGTTATAAGAAGAAATACATTGTAGAACTTGGTGACAACTGGCAAGATTGAGAGCGAAAAGAACAAGGGGAGGCAGAGAAGTAAATACCTGTATGGCCTGGCCACGTGATATTTTAGAGTCAAGAACACAGAGCTGAGCTGCTCCACGACTCTGGTGATCGTGTGAGATGGCGAAACATAACCGCCCACGCTTATCGGCATGGCTCATGGTGATGATGAAATCATGCTTGACAATATAATACAACTTACTCAGAATAGTCAATAAAATAAAACTATCCCTCGTACTTGACAACACAACATAACTAACTCTGAGAATTGACAATACAATAAAACTAACTCTCAGAGTTACAACAGTAAAACTAACTCTCAGACTTGACAATACAGGAAAATTAACTCAGACTTGACAATACAACATAACTAACTCTAAGACTTGACAATACAACATAACTCTCAGACTTGACAATACAATAAAACTAACTGTCAGACTTCACAATACAATAAAACTAACTCTCAGACTTGACAATACAATAAAACTAATTCTCGGACTTGACAATACAATAAAACTAACTCTCAGACTTGAAACAACAGAAAAACTAACTCTAAGACTTTATAATATAACAAAATTAACTCAGACTTAACAATACAACAAATCTAACTCATACTTGAAAATACAAGAAAACTAACTCAGACTTGACAATACAAGAAAACTAACTCAGACTTGACAGTACAAGAAAACTAACTCAGACTTGACAATACAACATAACTAACTCAGACTTGACAATACAACAAAACTAACTTTCAGACTTGACAGTACAAGAAAATTAACTCAGACTTGACAATACAATAAAACTAACTCAGACTTGACCATACAACATAACTAACTCAGACTTGACAATACAACAAAACTAACTCAGACTTGACAATAAAACAAAACTAACTCATACTTGACAACACAAGGACACTAACTCTCATACTTGACTATGTACAGCTCCAAGATGTGGGTGCTGCCATTCATCGCGCTCACGGCTGTCACTATCATTCTCATGCTGGTCGCCTCCTGTATCCTGAGTGTAGGCCTTGCGTATACTTGCGATAGCTTCATGAAAGGGAAAGATAAGGGTGCACCCATACAGCAGTGAGTGTTTTATTTAAGACTCTCTTGTGATGCATTGCTTCATTCTGCTTCACGTGTCTCTACAGTTGTGTTGTGCTTTGTTTATAGCAGAGCTGCGATATTTGCACTTTTCGGCTGACACATACGACTTCTTCAGGCATTTGTTGACCGGGTTACACCTCCATATTTATCACAGTCGTTCATGTAGTTTGTTGTTCATATTTCATCATTATTAAGCCTTTGTTTTGCATTTTGAACATGTGTATTCTTCTATAGCAAAATATGCAGTTCTAATGATAGTTTCAGCATGTAATGTAGTCTGAGAGTACAATTATGTCTCAGAATGTGGTGATTGGTCAGACTGTAATGTAGTCACGGAAATTAATGTAGTCACAGAAATTAATGTAGTCACAGAAATTAATGTAGTCACAGAATGTAATGTTGTCACAGAATGTAATGTAATCACACAATGTAATATATGTAAGGTAGATACAGATTGTAATATTATCACAGCATGTAATGTAGCCTCAGAATGTAATGTAACTTAAGAATGGACTGGTGTCTTAGAATATACTTTAGTCACAGAATATAGTGTTGTCACATAATGTAGTGTAAACACAGAATGTAGTGTAGTGTGGTGAAGTCACAGAATTTAATGTAATCACATAATGTAGTGTAGTCACAGAATGTGGTGTAGCCACAGAATGTGTTGTTTGTCCATCAAGAATGATGATGACCATTCATTTCATCCAGTGGGGTTGAAGGTATGGAGCCGTGAGTTCTAATATGGCTGATAAGGCTTATTTTGGCTCGAAATGTTCTTTGACAATGTGGGCAAGGAATGCTTGACGTTTCTGAAGGAGGATTTTCTGCAGTGGTTTTTCTGTTCTGTCTCTTCTTCACAGCTCTTGCAGTCCTGGTTGCCTCACAAGTGACTGCACCCTTGCGTAATGATGCACGCCATGAATTTCGGTCTCTGGCTGCAGTCTCCCAGGTGTCATGATGCATTCCAAAAGCATTTAGTGAGATTTTCAGAGTGTCTTTAAAGCGTTTCCCCTGGCCACCTTGGGAGCGTTTACCACAACGCAGTTCGCTGTAAAGAATTCGTTTAGGGAGCCTGTGATCTGGCATGCGAGTCAAGTGACCAGCCCAGCGAATCTGATTCTGACGTTGGATGGAGAATGACTTGCGCGATGAATTGGATTAAAGTGAGGAAGAGTTGCGCAATTCGTCGACCTCACTCTCTCGCCTGAGTCCATCTGAATCCAGTGGCAGGATAGTATAGTCAAGACGACTGGAGACGAATACAGTCAACAACAAATACAGTGGATGACCAGGGCGCTCTACGTGCCTTGCCGTGCTCATTACGTTCCACAACGCTTTGCAGGTAAACGCCGTCTTGCCCGTTGAATCAGGAATGATTTCTTCCGCGCAGTCTGCCGGATCCTGTCTTCACATGCTGGGTAGGCATACTCTAGTTCACCGCTTGGTTTGACACCAAATCGGCTACCCGCGCCTGGTTTAGCCAGCCTCTCACAGCTGTTGCCCGGGGGGTGGCCGCTGTCGCATGCTGACAGCTACTAGACGCATGTACAGAATGTAGTGTAAACATAGACAATCGTGTAGTCACAGAATGTAGTGTAAACACAGAATGTAATGTAGTCACAGAATGTAGTGTAGTCCCAGAATAAAGTGTAGCAACGGAATGTAGTGTAAATACAAACAATCGTGTAGTCACAGAATGTAGTGTGGTCACATAATGTAGTGTCGTCACAGAATGTAGTGTAGTCATATAATATAATGTAGTCATATAATATAATGTAGTCATATAATATAATGTAGTCACAGAATGTAGTATAGCCACATAATGTAATGTAGTCACAGAATGTAGTGTCGTCACAGAATGTAGTGTAGTCATATAATATAATGTAGTCATATAATATAATGTAGTCATATAATATAATGTAGTCACAGAATGTAGTATAGTCACATAATGTGGTGTAGTCACAGAATGTAGTGTAGTCACAGAATGTAGTGTAGTCATATAATATAATGTAGTCATATAATATAATGTAGTCACAGAATGTAGTGTAGTCACAGAATGTAGTGTAGTCACATAATGTGGTGTAGTCACAGAATGTAGTGTAGTCATATAATATAATGTAGTCACAGAATGTAGTGTGGTCACATAATGTAGTGTCGTCACAGAATGTAGTGTAGTCACAGAATGTAGTGTAGTCATATAATATAATGTAGTCATATAATATAATGTAGTCACAGAATGTAGTGTAGTCACAGAATGTAGTGTAGTCACATAATGTGGTGTAGTCACAGAATGTAGTGTAGTCATATAATATAATGTAGTCATATAATATAATGTAGTCACATAATATAATGTAGTCACAGAATGTGGTGTAGTCACAGAATGTAGTGTAGTCATATAATATAATGTAGTCACATAATATAATGTAGTCACATAATATAATGTAGTCACAGAATGTGGTGTAGTCACAGAATGTAGTGTAGTCATATAATATAATGTAGTCATATAATATAATGTAGTCATATAATATAATGTAGTCACATAATATAATGTAGTCACAGAATGTGGTGTAGTCACATAATGTAGTGTAGTCATATAATATAATGTAGTCATATAATATAATGTAGTCATATAATATAATGTAGTCATATAATATAATGTAGTCACATGGTGTGGTGTAGTCACAGAATGTAGTGTAGTCACATAATGTGGTGTAGTCACAGAATGTAGTGTAGTCATATAATATAATGTAGTCATATAATATAATGTAGTCACAGAATGTGGTGTAGTCACAGAATGTAGTGTAGTCACATAATGTGGTGTAGTCACAGAATGTAGTGTAGTAACATAATGTGGTGTAGTAACATAATGTGGTGTAGTCACAGAATGTAGTGTAGTCTCATAATGTGGTGTAGTCACAGAATGTAGTGTAGTCACAGAATGTAGTGTAGTCATATAATATAATGTAGTCACAGAATGTAGTGTAGTCACAGAATGTAGTGTAGTCATATAATATAATGTAGTCACAGAATGTAGTGTAGTCACAGAATGTAGTGTAGTCATATAATATAATGTAGACACAGAATGTAGTGTAGTCACAGAATGTAGTGTAGTCATATAATATAATGTAGTCATATAATATAATGTAGTCACAGAATGTAGTGTAGTCACAGAATGTAGTGTGGTCATATAATATAATGTAGTCACAGAATGTAGTGTAGTCACAGAATGTAGTGTGGTCACATAATGTAGTGTAGTCACAGAATGTAGTGTAGTCACAGAATGTAGTGTATTCACAGAATGTAGTGTAGTCATATAATATAATGTATTCACAGAATGTAGTGTAGTCATATAATATAATGTAGTCACAGAATGTAGTGTAGTCACAGAATGTAGTGTATTCACAGAATGTAGTGTAGTCATATGATATAATGTAGTCACAGAATGTAGTGTAGTCAGATAATATAATGTAGTCATATAATATAATGTAGTCACAGAATGTAGTGTAGTCACAGAATGTAATGTAGTCATATAATATAATGTAGTCACAGAATGTAGTGTAGTCACAGAATGTAGTGTATTCATATAATATAATGTAGTCACAGAATGTAGTGTAGTCACAGAATGTAGTGTAGCCACATAATGTAGTGTGGTCATATAATATAATGTAGTCACAGAATGTAGTGTAATCACAGAATGTAGTGTGGTCACATAATATAGTGTAGTCACAGAATGTAGTGTAGTCATATAATATAATGTAGTCATATAATATAATGTAGTCACAGAATGTAGTGTAGTCACAGAATGTAGTGTAGCCACATAATGTAGTGTGGTCATATAATATAATGTAGTCACAGAATGTAGTGTAGTCACAGAATTTAGTGTGGTCACATAATATAGTGTAGTCACAGAATGTAGTGTAGTCACAGAATGTAGTGTATTCACAAAATGTAGTGTAGTCATATAATATAATGTAGTCACAGAAAGTAGTGTAGTCATATAATATAATGTAGTGTAGTCATATAATATAATGTAGTCATATAATATAATGTAGTCACATAATGTAGTGTGGTCACAGAATATAGTGTAGTCACAGAAAGTAGTGTACATACAAACAATCGTGTAGTCACAGAATGTAGTGTAATCACAGAATGTAGTTTAGTCACAGAATGTAGTGTAGTCACAGAATGTAGTGTAGTCATATAATATAGTGTAGTCACAGAATGTAGTGTAGTCACAGAATGTAGTGTCGTCATATAATATAGTGTAGTCACATAATGTAGTATAGTCAAAGAATGTAGTGTAGTCATATAATATAGTGTAGTCACATAATGTAGTATAGTCACATAATGTACTGTAATCATATAATATAGTGTAGTCACATAATGTAGTATAGTCACAGAATGTAGTATAGTCACAGAATGTAGTGTAATCATATAATATAATGTAGTCATATAATATTATGTAGTCACAGAATGTAGTGTAGTCAAATAATATAATGTAGTCATATAATATAATGTAGTCATATAATATAATGTAGTCACAGAATGTAGTGTAGTCACATACTGTAGTGTGGTCATATAATATAATGTAGTCACAGAATGTAGTGTAGCCACATAATGTAGTGTGGTCATATAATATAATGTAGTCACAGAATGTAGTGTAGTCACAGA
Source organism: Cepaea nemoralis (assembly GCA_014155875.1). Taxonomy (NCBI): domain Eukaryota; kingdom Metazoa; phylum Mollusca; class Gastropoda; order Stylommatophora; family Helicidae; genus Cepaea; species Cepaea nemoralis. Next base: position 195,099 of record JACEFZ010003844.1, read on the forward strand.
ATGTAGTGTAGTCACATAATGTAGTATAGTCACAGAATGTAGTGTATTCACAGAATATAATTTAGTCATATAATATAATGTAGTCACATAATGTAGTGTGGTCACAGATTGTAGTGTAGTCACAGAAAGTAGAGTACATACAAACAATCGTGTAGTCACAGAATGTAGTGTAATCACAGAATGTAGTGTAGTCACAGAATGTAGTGTAGTCACAGAATGTAGTGTAGTCATATAATATAGTGTAGTCACAGAATGTAGTGTATTCACAGAATGTAGTGTAGTCATATAATATAGTGTAGTCACATAATGTAGTATAATCACAGAATGTAGTGTAGTCATATAATATAATGTAGTCACATAATGTAGTATAGTCACAGAATGTAGTGTAGTCATATAATATAATGTAGTCATATAATATAATGTAGTATAGTCACAGAATGTAGTATAGTCACAGAATGTAGTGTAGTCATATAATATAGTGTAGTCACATAATGTAGTATAGTCACAGAATGTAGTGTAGTCACAGAATGTAGTGTAGTCACAGAATGTAGTGTAGTCATATAATATAATGTAGTCACAGAATGTAGTGTAGTCATATAATATAGTGTAGTCACATAATGTAGTGTAGTAATATAATATAGTGTAGTCACAGAATGTAGTGTAGTCATATAATATAATGTAGTAACAGAATGTAGTGTAGTCATATAATATAATGTAGTCACAGAATTTAGTGTAGTCACAGAATGTAGTGTAGTCATATAGTGTAGTCACATAATATAGTATAGTCACAGAATGTAGTGTAGCCACATAATGTAGTATAGTCACAGAATGTAGTGTAGTCACAGAATGTAGTGTAGTCACAGAATGTAGTGTAGTTACAGAATATAGTGTAGTTACATAATGTAGTATAGTCACAGAATGTAGTGTAGTCACAGAATGTAGTGTAGTCACAAAATGTAGTATAGTCACAGAATGTAGTGTAGTCACATAATGTAGTATAGTCACAGAATATAGTGTAGTTACATAATGTAGTGTAGTCACAGAATGTAGTATAGTCACAGAATGTAGTGTAGTTACAGAATGTAGTATAGTCACAGAATATAGTGTAGTTACATAATGTAGTATAGTCACAGAATGTAGTATAGTCACAGAATGTAGTGTAGTCACAGAATGTAGTGTAGTCTCAGAATGTGGTATTGTCACAGAATGTAGTGTAGTCACATAATGTAGTATAGTCACAGAATGTAGTGTAGTCACATAATGTAGTATAGTCACAGAATGTAGTGTAGTCACAGAATGTAGTGTAGTCACAGAATGTAGTGTCCTCATATAATATAGTGTAGTCACATAATGTAGTATAGTCACAGAATGTAGTGTAGTCACATATGTAGTGTAGTCACTGTCTCGAAGTGCCTGTCCTCCACTTCTAACGGGACCGGACACTCAAAGCAACTCAAATTGAACTCGTCAAGAACAGATCAGAACAACAAAACATGTTCTACCTTACGTGAACAGGATCATGAACATATGGCAGACTCAGGTCGAGCAGAATGTAGTGTAGCCACATAATGTAGTATAGTCACAGAATGTAGTGTAGTCACAGAGTGTAGTGTAGTCATATAATATAATGTAGTCACAGAATGTAGTGTAGTCACAGAATGTAGTGTAGTCATATAATATAATGTAGTCACAGAATGTAGTGTAGTCACAGAATGTAGTGTAGTCATATAATATAATGTAGACACAGAATGTAGTGTAGTCACAGAATGTAGTGTAGTCATATAATATAATGTAGTCATATAATATAATGTAGTCACAGAATGTAGTGTAGTCACAGAATGTAGTGTAGCCACATAATGTAGTGTGGTCATATAATATAATGTAGTCACAGAATGTAGTGTAGTCACAGAATGTAGTGTGGTCACATAATGTAGTGTAGTCACAGAATGTAGTGTAGTCACAGAATCTAGTGTATTCACAGAATGTAGTGTAGTCATATAATATAATGTATTCACAGAATGTAGTGTAGTCATATAATATAATGTAGTCACAGAATGTAGTGTAGTCACAGATTGTAGTGTATTCACAGAATGTAGTGTAGTCATATAATATAATGTAGTCACAGAATGTAGTGTAGTCAGATAATATAATGTAGTCATATAATATAATGTAGTCACAGAATGTAGTGTAGTCACAGAATGTAATGTAGTCATATAATATAATGTAGTCACAGAATGTAGTGTAGTCACAGATTGTAGTGTATTCATATAATATAATGTAGTCACAGAATGTAGTGTAGTCACAGAATGTAGTGTAGCCACATAATGTAGTGTGGTCATATAATATAATGTAGTCACAGAATGTAGTGTAATCACAGAATGTAGTTTGGTCACATAATATAGTGTAGTCACAGAATGTAGTGTAGTCATATAATATAATGTAGTCATATAATATAATGTAGTCACAGAATGTAGTGTAGTCACAGAATGTAGTGTAGCCACATAATGTAGTGTGGTCATATAATATAATGTAGTCACAGAATGTAGTGTAGTCACAGAATTTAGTGTGGTCACATAATATAGTGTAGTCACAGAATGTAGTGTAGTCACAGAATGTAGTGTATCACAGAATGTAGTGTAGTCATATAATATAATGTAGTCAAAGAAAGTAGTGTAGTCATATAATATATGTAGTGTAGTCATATAATATAATGTAGTCATATAATATAATGTAGTCACATAATGTAGTGTGGTCACAGAATATAGTGTAGTCACAGAAAGTAGTGTACATACAAACAATCGTGTAGTCACAGAATGTAGTGTAATCACAGAATGTAGTTTAGTCACAGAATGTAGTGTAGTCACAGAATGTAGTGTAGTCATATAATATAGTGTAGTCACAGAATGTAGTGTAGTCACAGAATGTAGTGTAGTCATATAATATAGTGTAGTCACATAATGTAGTATAGTCAAAGAATGTAGTGTAGTCATATAATATAGTGTAGTCACATAATGTAGTATAGTCACAGAATGTAGTGTAATCATATAATATAGTGTAGTCACATAATGTAGTATACTCACAGAATGTAGTATAGTCACAGAATGTAGTGTAGTCATATAATATAATGTAGTCATATAATATTATGTAGTCACAGAATGTAGTTTAGTCAAATAATATAATGTAGTCATATAATATAATGTAGTCATATAATATAATGTAGTCACAGAATGTAGTGTAGCCACATAATGTAGTGTGGTCATCTAATATAATGTAGTCACAGAATGTAGTGTAGTCACAGAATGTAGTGTAGTCACATAATGTAGTATAGTCACAGAATGTAGTATAGTCACAGAATATAATGTAGTCATATAATATAATGTAGTGTAGTCATATAATATAATGTTGTCACATAATGTAGTGTAGTCACAGAATGTAGTGTAGTCACAGAAAGTAGTGTACATACAAACAATCGTGTAGTCACAGAATGTAGTGTAATCAAAGAATGTAGTGTAGTCACAGAATGTAGTGTAGTGACAGAATGTAGTGTAGTCATATAATATAGTGTAGTCACAGAATGTAGTGTATTCACAGAATGTAGTGTAGTCATATAATATAGTGTAGTCACATAATGTAGTATAGTCACAGAATGTAGTGTAATCATATAATATAGTGTAGTCACATAATGTAGTATAGTCACAGAATGTAGTGTAGTCATATAATATAATGTAGTCATATAATATAATGTAGTATAGTCACAGAATGTAGTATTGTCACAGAATGTAGCGTAGTCATATAATATAGTGTAGTCACATAATGTAGTATAGTCACAGAATGTAGTGTAGTCACAGAATGTAGTGTAGTCACAGAATGTAGTGTAGTCATATAATATAATGTAGTCACAGAATGTAGTGTAGTCATATAATATAGTGTAGTCACATAATGTAGTGTAGTCATATAATATAGTGTAGTCATATAATATAATGTAGTCACATAATGTAGTGTAGTCGTAGTCATATAATATAATGTAGTCACAGAATGTAGTGTAGTCACATAATGTAGTGTAGTCATATAGTGTAGTCACATAATGTAGTATAGTCACAGAATGTAGTGTAGCCACAGAATGTAGTATAGTCACAGAATGTAGTGTAGTCACAGAATGTAGTATAGTCACAGAATATAGTGTAGTTACATAATGTAGTATAGTCACAGAATGTAGTATAGTCACAGAATGTAGTGTAGTCACAGAATGTAGTGTAGTCACAGAATGTAGTGTCGTCATATAATATAATGTAGACACATAATGTAGTATAGTCACAGAATATAGTGTAGTCACATATGTAGTGTAGTCACTGTCTCGAAGTGCCTGTCCTCCAATTCTAACGGGACCGGACACTTAAAGCAACTCAAATTGAACTCGTCAAGAACAGATCAGAACAACAAAACATGTTCTACCTTACGTGAACAGGATCATGAACATATGGCAGACTCAGGTCGAGCAGAATGTAGTGTAGCCACATAATGTAGTATAGTCACAGAATGTAGTGTAGTCACAGAATGTAGTGTAGTCATATAATATAATGTAGTCACAGAATGTAGTGTAGTCATATAATATAATGTAGTCACAGAATGTAGTGTAGTCACAGAATGTAGTGTAGTCATATAATATAATGTAGACACAGAATGTAGTGTAGTCACAGAATGTAGTGTAGTCATATAATATAATGTAATCATATAATATAATGTAGTCAGAGAATGTAGTGTAGTCACAGAATGTAGTGTAGCCACATAATGTAGTGTGGTCATATAATATAATGTAGTCACAGAATGTAGTGTAGTCACAGAATGTAGTGTGGTCACATAATGTAGTGTAGTCACAGATTGTAGTGTAGTCACAGAATGTAGTGTATTCACAGAATGTAGTGTAGTCATATAATATAATGTATTCACAGAATGTAGTGTAGTCATATAATATAATATAGTCACAGAACGTAGTGTAGTCACAGAATGTAGTGTATTCACAGAATGTAGTGTAGTCATATAATATAATGTAGTCACAGAATGTAGTGTAGTCAGATAATATAATGTAGTCATATAATATAATGTAGTCACAGAATGTAGTGTAGTCACAGAATGTAATGTAGTCATATAATATAATGTAGTCACAGAATGTAGTGTAGTCACAGAATGTAGTGTATTCATATAATATAATGTAGTCACAGAATGTAGTGTAGTCACAGAATGTAGTGTAGCCACATAATGTAGTGTGGTCATATAATATAATGTAGTCACAGAATGTAGTGTAATCACAGAATGTAGTGTGGTCACATAATATAGTGTAGTCACAGAATGTAGTGTAGTCATATAATATAATGTAGTCATATAATATAATGTAGTCACAGAATGTAGTGTAGTCACAGAATGTAGTGTTGCCACATAATGTAGTGTGGTCATATAATATAATGTAGTCACAGAATATAGTGTAGTCACAAAATTTAGTGTGGTCACATAATATAGTGTAGTCACAGAATGTAGTGTAGTCACAGAATGTAGTGTAATCACAGAATGTAGTTTAGTCACAGAATGTAGTGTAGTCACAGAATGTAGTGTAGTCATATAATATAGTGTAGTCACAGAATGTAGTGTAGTCACAGAATGTAGTGTAGTCATATAATATAGTGTAGTCACATAATGTAGTATAGTCAAAGAATGTAGTGTAGTCATATAATATAGTGTAGTCACATAATGTAGTATAGTCACAGAATGTAGTGTAATCATATAATATAGTGTAGTCACATAATGTAGTATAGTCACAGAATGTAGTATAGTCACAGAATGTAGTGTAGTCATATAATATAATGTAGTCATATAATATTATGTAGTCACAGAATGTAGTGTAGTCAAATAATATAATGTAGTCAGATAATATAATGTAGTCATATAATATAATGTAGTCACAGAATGTAGTATAGCCACATAATGTAGTGTGGTTATATAATATAATGTAGTCACAGAATGTGGTGTAGTCACAGAATGTAGTGTAGTCACACAATGTAGTATAGTCACAGAATGTAGTGTATTCACAGAATATAATGTAGTCATATAATATAATGTAGTAAAATAATGTAGTGTAGTCATATAATATAATGTTGTCACATAATGTAGTGTAGTCACAGAATGTAGTGTAGTCACAGAAAGTAGTGTACATACAAACAATCGTGTAGTCACAGAATGTAGTGTAGTCACAGAATGTAGTGTAATCACAGAATGTAGTGTAGTCACAGAATGTAGTGTAGTCACAGAATGTAGTGTAGTCATATAATATAGTGTAGTCACAGAATGTAGTGTATTCACAGAATGTAGTGTAGTCATATAATATAGTGTAGTCACATAATGTAGTATAGTCACAGAATGTAGTGTAATCATATAATATAGTGTAGTCACATAATGTAGTATAGTCAAAGAATGTAGTGTAGTCATATAATATAATGTAGTCATATAATATAATGTAGTATAGTCACAGAATGTAGTATAGTCACAGAATGTAGTGTAGTCATATAATATAGTGTAGTCACATAATGTAGTATAGTCACAGAATGTAGTGTAGTCACAGAATGTAGTGTAGTCACAGAATGTAGTGTAGTCATATAATATAATGTAGTCACAGAATGTAGTGTAGTCAAATAATATAGTGTAGTCACATAATGTAGTGTAGTCATATAATATAGTGTAGTCATATAATATAATGTAGTCACAGAATGTAGTGTAGTCATATAATATAATGTAGTCACAGAATGTAGTGTAGTCACAGAATGTAGTGTAGTCATATAGTGTAGTCACATAATGTAGTATAGTCACAGAATGTAGTGTAGCCACATAATGTAGTATAGTAACAGAATGTAGTGTAGTAACAGAATGTAGTGTAGTCACAGAATGTAGTGTAGTTACAGAATATAGTGTAGTTACATAATGTAGTATAGTCACAGAATGTAGTGTAGTCACAGAATGTAGTGTAGTCACAGAATGTAGTATAGTCACAGAATGTAGTGTAGTCACATAATGTAGTATAGTCACAGAATATAGTGTAGTTACATAATGTAGTGTAGTCACAGAATGTAGTATAGTCACAGAATGTAGTGTAGTCACAGAATGTAGTGTAGTCATATAGTGTAGTCACATAATGTAGTAAAGTCACAGAATGTAGTGTAGCCACATAATGTAGTATAGTCACAGAATGTAGTGTAGTCACAGAATGTAGTGTAGTCACAGAATGTAGTGTAGTTACAGAATATAGTGTAGTTACATAATGTAGTGTAGTAATATAATATAGTGTAGTCACAGAATGTAGTGTAGTCACAGAATGTAGTGTAGTCATATACTATAATGTAGTATAGTCACAGAATGTAGTATAGTCACAGAATGTAGTGTAGTCATATAATATAGTGTAGTCACATAATGTAGTATAGTCACAGAATGTAGTGTAGTCACAGAATGTAGTGTAGTCACAGAATGTAGTGTAGTCATATAATATAATGTAGTCACAGAATGTAGTGTAGTCATATAATATAGTGTAGTCACATAATGTAGTGTAGTAATATAATATAGTGTAGTCACAGAATGTAGTGTAGTCATATAATATAATGTAGTAACAGAATGTAGTGTAGTCATATAATATAATGTAGTCACAGAATTTAGTGTAGTCACAGAATGTAGTGTAGTCATATAGTGTAGTCACATAATGTAGTATAGGCACAGAATGTAGTGTAGCCACATAATGTAGTATAGTCACAGAATGTAGTGTAGTCACAGAATGTAGTGTAGTCACAGAATGTAGTGTAGTTACAGAATATAGTGTAGTTACATAATGTAGTATAGTCACAGAATGTAGTGTAGTCACAGAATGTAGTGTAGTCACAGAATGTAGTATAGTCACAGAATGTAGTGTAGTCACATAATGTAGTATAGTCACAGAATATAGTGTAGTTACATAATGTAGTGTAGTCACAGAATGTAGTATAGTCACAGAGTGTAGTGTAGTCACAGAATGTAGTATAGTCACAGAATATAGTGTAGTTACATAATGTAGTATAGTCACAGAATGTAGTATAGTCACAGAATATAGTGTAGTCACAGAATGTAGTGTAGTCTCAGAATGTGGTATTGTCACAGAATGTAGTGTAGTCACATAATGTAGTATAGTCACAGAATGTAGTGTAGTCACATAATGTAGTATAGTCACAAAATGTAGTGTAGTCACAGAATGTAGTGTAGTCACAGAATGTAGTGTCCTCATATAATATAGTGTAGTCACATAATGTAGTATAGTCACAGAATGTAGTGTAGTCACATATGTAGTGTAGTCACTGTCTCGAAGTGCCTGTCCTCCACTTCTAACGGGACCGGACACTCAAAGCAACTCAAATTGAACTCGTCAAGAACAGATCAGAACAACAAAACATGTTCTACCTTACGTGAACAGGATCATGAACATATGGCAGACTCAGGTCGAGCAGAATGTAGTGTAGCCACATAATGTAGTATAGTCACAGAATGTAGTGTAGTCACAGAATGTAGTGTAGTCATATAATATAATGTAGTCACAGAATGTAGTGTAGTCACAGAATGTAGTGTAGTCATATAATATAATGTAGTCACAGAATGTAGTGTAGTCACAGAATGTAGTGTAGTCATATAATATAATGTAGACACAGAATGTAGTGTAGTCACAGAATGTAGTGTAGTCATATAATATAATGTAGTCATATAATATAATGTAGTCACAGAATGTAGTGTAGTCACAGAATGTAGTGTAGCCACATAATGTAGTGTGGTCATATAATATAATGTAGTCACAGAATGTAGTGTAGTCACAGAATGTAGTGTGGTCACATAATGTAGTGTAGTCACAGAATGTAGTGTAGTCACAGAATCTAGTGTATTCACAGAATGTAGTGTAGTCATATAATATAATGTATTCACAGAATGTAGTGTAGTCATATAATATAATGTAGTCACAGAATGTAGTGTAGTCACAGATTGTAGTGTATTCACAGAATGTAGTGTAGTCATATAATATAATGTAGTCACAGAAAGTAGTGTAGTCATATAATATAATGTAGTGTAGTCATATAATATAATGTAGTCATATAATATAATGTAGTCACATAATGTAGTGTGGTCACAGAATATAGTGTAGTCACAGAAAGTAGTGTACATACAAACAATCGTGTAGTCACAGAATGTAGTGTAATCACAGAATGTAGTTTAGTCACAGAATGTAGTGTAGTCACAGAATGTAGTGTAGTCATATAATATAGTGTAGTCACAGAATGTAGTGTAGTCACAGAATGTAGTGTAGTCATATAATATAGTGTAGTCACATAATGTAGTATAGTCAAAGAATGTAGTGTAGTCATATAATATAGTGTAGTCACATAATGTAGTATAGTCACATAATGTACTGTAATCATATAATATAGTGTAGTCACATAATGTAGTATAGTCACAGAATGTAGTATAGTCACAGAATGTAGTGTAATCATATAATATAATGTAGTCATATAATATTATGTAGTCACAGAATGTAGTGTAGTCAAATAATATAATGTAGTCATATAATATAATGTAGTCATATAATATAATGTAGTCACAGAATGTAGTGTAGTCACATAATGTAGTGTGGTCATATAATATAATGTAGTCACAGAATGTAGTGTAGCCACATAATGTAGTGTGGTCATATAATATAATGTAGTCACAGAATGTAGTGTAGTCACAGAATGTAGTGTAGTCACATAATGTAGTATAGTCACAGAATGTAGTGTATTCACAGAATATAATTTAGTCATATAATATAATGTAGTCACATAATGTAGTGTGGTCACAGAATGTAGTGTAGTCACAGAAAGTAGAGTACATACAAACAATCGTGTAGTCACAGAATGTAGTGTAATCACAGAATGTAGTGTAGTCACAGAATGTAGTGTAGTCACAGAATGTAGTGTAGTCATATAATATAGTGTAGTCACAGAATGTAGTGTATTCACAGAATGTAGTGTAGTCATATAATATAGTGTAGTCACATAATGTAGTATAGTCACAGAATGTAGTGTAATCATATAATATAGTGTAGTCACATAATGTAGTATAGTCACAGAATGTAGTGTAGTCATATAATATAGTGTAGTCACATAATGTAGTATAGTCACAGAATGTAGTGTAGTCACAGAATGTAGTGTAGTCACAGAATGTAGTGTAAGTCATATAATATATGTAGTCACAGAATGTAGTGTAGTCATATAATATAGTGTAGCCCACATAATGTAGTGTAGTCATATAATATAGTGTAGTCATATAATATAATGTAGTCACAGATGTAGTGTAGTCATATAATATAATGTAGTCACAGAATGTAGTGTAGTCACAGATGTAGTGTAGTCATATAGTGTAGTCACATAATGTAGTATAGTCACAGAATGTAGTGTAGCCACAGAATGTAGTATAGTCACAGAATGTAGTGTAGTCACAGAATGTAGTATAGTCACAGAATTAGTGTAGTTACATAATGTAGATAGTCACAGAATTGTAGTATATCACAGAATGTAGTGTAGTCACAGAATGTAGTGTAGTCACAGAATGTAGTGTCGTCATATAATAGTGTAGTCACATAATGTAGTATAGTCACGAATGTAGTGTAGTCACATATGTAGTGTAGTCACTGTCTCGAAGGCCTGTCCTCCAATTCTAACGGGACCGACCTAAGCAACTCAATTGAAACTCGTCAAGACCAGATCAGAACAACAGAACATGTTCTACCTTACGTGAACAGGAATCTGACATATGGCAGATCAGGTCGAGCAGAATGTCGTGTAGCCACATAATGTAGTATAGTCACAGAATGTAGTGTAGTCACAGAATGTAGTGTAGTCATATAATATATGTAGTCACAGAATGTAGTGTAGTCACAGAATGTAGTGTAGTCATATATATATGTAGTCACAGAATGTAGTGTAGTCACAGAATGTAGTGTATCCATAATATAATGTGAGTCACAGAATGTAGTGTAGTCACAGAATGTAGTGTAGTCATATAATATAATGTAGTCATATATATAATGTAGTCACAGAATGTAGTTAGGTCACAGAATGTAGTGTAGCCACCTAATGTAGTGTGGTCATATAATACTAATGTAGTCACAGAATGTAGTGTAGTCAACAGGAATGTAGTGTGGTCACATAATGTAGTGTAGTCACAGAATGTAGTGTAAGTCACAGAATGTAGTGTAGTCACATAATGTAGTTATAGTCACAGAATATAGTGTAGTTACCTAATGTAGTGTAGTCACAGAATGTAGTATAGTCACAGAATGTAGTGTAGTCACAGAATGTAGTGTAGTCATATAGTGTAGTCACATAATGTAGTATAGTCACAGAATGTAGTGTAGCCACATAATGTAGTATAGTCACAGAATGTAGTGTAGTCACAGAATGTAGTGTAGTCACAGAATGTAGTGTAGTTACAGAATATAGTGTATTACATAATGTAGTATAGTCACAGAATGTAGTGTAGTCACAGAATGTAGTGTAGTCACAGAATGTAGTATAGTCACAGAAATGTAGTTAGTCACATAATGTAGTGTAGTCACATAATGTAGGTGTAGTCGTAGGTCAATATAATATAATGTAGTCACAGAATGTAGTGTAGTCACATAATGTAGTGTAGTCATATAGTGTAGTCACATAATGTAGTATAGGCACAGAATTAGTGTAGCCAAGAATGTAGTATAGTCACAGAATGTAGTGTAGTCACAGAATGTAGTATAGTCACAGGAATATAGTGTAGTTACATAATGTAGTATAGTCACAGGAATGTAGTATAGTCACAGAATGTAGTGTAGTCACAGAATGTAGTGTAGTCACAGAATGTAGTGTCGTCATATAATATAATGTAGACACATAATGTAGTATAGTCACAGAATATAGTGTAGTCACATATGTAGTGTAGTCACTGTCTCGAAGTGCCTGTCCTCCAATTCTAACGGGACCGGACACTTAAAGCAACTCAATTGAACTCGTCAAGAACAGATCAGAACAACAAACATGTTTCTACCTTACGTGAACAGGATCATGAACATATGGCAGACTCAGCTCGAGCAGAATGTAGTGTAGCCACATAATGTAGTATAGTCACAGAATGTAGTGTAGTCACAGAATGTAGTGTAGTCACAGAATGTAGTGTAGTTACAGAATATAGTGTAGTTACATAATGTAGTATACTCACAGAATGTAGTGTAGTCACAGAATGTAGTATAGTCACAGAATGTAGTGTAGTCACATAATGTAGTATAGTCACAGAATATAGTGTAGTTACATAATGTAGTGTAGTCACATAATGTAGTATAGTCACAGAATGTAGTGTAGTCACAGAATGTAGTATAGTCACAGAATATAGTGTAGTTACATAATGTAGTATAGTCACAGAATGTAGTATAGTCACAGAATGTAGTGTAGTCACAGAATGTAGTGTAGTCACAGAATGTGGTATAGTCACAGAATGTAGTGTAGTCACATAATGTAGTATAGTCACAGAATGTAGTGTAGTCACATAATGTAGTATAGTCACAGAATGTAGTGTAGTCACAGAATGTAGTGTAGTCACAGAATGTAGTGTCGTCATATAATATAGTGTAGTCACATAATGTAGTATAGTCACAGAATGTAGTGTAGTCACAGAATGTAGTGTAGTCACTGTCTCGAAGTGCCTGTCCTCCAATTCTAACGGGACCGGACACTCAAAGCAACTCAAATTGAACTCGTCAAGAACAGATCAGAACAACAAAACATGTTCTACCTTACGTGAACAGGATCATGAACATATGGCAGACTCAAGTCGAGCAGACGATTTAAGACGTTTATTCCGCCGCAGGACACCAGGATATAACTCTTGTAGAAACGTGAGCTAATCCCTATACGCAGGATCGGCGCTCACTTAAATAACATCTACCTACGAGCTCCAAGTCCAGCTCGCTGCCCTTGAGGCCTAATCATCCAAATCCTCAGTTCAAACGCTTGAATAAAAGTCTAGGTATCCACACCCGGTCTTTCTACCGTTGTGTTGTCTTCAACAAATTCCTCTCCGGACTCCAAGCTGCCTCATTACGAAATCACCGCCTCCAGGTGTCACCTTCACACGGAGCCTTTTATCAACACATCCTTTCGAATCCACGAATTCACAGCGTCTCCCGTTGCTGTCCAATGACGGTGTTTTTATTCCCTTGGTTTCTCATATTTGTCGTCCAGTTTTGTGACTGTCTGGGAAAATCCATTAAGATCTCTTCTTTATATTTGGTGACGCGTGTGCCGTTATATGGCAGTCACAGAATGTAGTGCAGTAACAGAATGTAGTGTAGTCACAGAATGCAGTGAAGTCACATAATGTAGTGTAGTCAGAGAATGTAGTGTAAACACAGAATGTAGTGTAGTCACAGAATATAGTGTAAACACATAATGTAGTGTAGTCAGAGAATGTAGTGTAAACACAGAATGTAGTGTAGTCGCAGAATGTAGTGTAACCACAGAATGTAGTGTAGCCATATAATGTAATGTCGTCACAGATTGTAGTGTAGTCACAGAATTTAGTATAGTCCCAGAATGTAGTGTAAGCACAGAATGTGGTCTAGTCACAGAATGTAGTGTAGTCACAGAGTGTAGTGTAATCACAGAATGTAGTGTAGCCACAGAATGTAGTGTAGCCACAGAATGTAGTGTAGCCACAGAATGTAGTGTAGTCACAGAATGTAGTGTAGCCATAGAATGTAGTGTAGTCACAGAGTGTAGTGTAATCACAGAATGTAGTGTAGCCACAGAGTGTAGTGTAGCCACAGAATGTAGTGTAGTCACAGAATGTTGTGTAGTCACAGAATGTAGTGTAGCCACAGAATGTAGTGTAGCCACATAATGTAGTGTAGCCACAGAATGTAGTGTAGCCACAGAATGTAGTGTAGCCACAGAATGTAGTGTAGCCACAGAATGTAGTGTAATCACAGAATGTAGTGTAGCCACATAATGTAGTGTAGCCACAGAATGTAGTGTAGCCACAGAATATAGTGTAGTCACAGAATGTAGTGTAGCCACTAGAATGTAGTGTAGTCACAGAATGTATGTATGTAGTACCACAGAATGTAGTGTAGCCACAGAATGTAGTGTAGCCACATAATGTAGTGTAGCCACAGAATGTAGTGTAGCCACAGAATGTAGTGTAGCCACAGAATGTAGTGTAGCCACAGAATGTAGTGTAGTCAAAGAGTGTAGTGTAGTCACAGAATGTAGTGTAGCCACAGAATGTAGTGTAGTCACTGAATGTAGTGTAGTCACATAATATAGTGTAGTCCCAGAATATAGTGTAATAACAGAATGTAGTGTAAACACAGACAATCATGTAGTCACAGAATGTAGTGTAAACACAGACAATAGAGAAGTCACATAAAATTGTGTAGTCACAGAATGTAGTGTAGTCACAGAATGTAGTGTAGTCACATAATATAGTGTAGTCACAGAATGTAGTGTAAATGTAGTAGAGGCAAGAAGTTAGGGGATGGTAGTACATAATGGTAGTATAGTGGCAACAGTAATGAGAGTGGATGTTAATTAATGTAAGGGTAGGCACAGAAATGTAGGATAGAGCACAGAATGAGGGTAGAGCACAGAGATGGAGGATGAGTCAAAGAAGAGAGGTGGTAGTGACAATAAGAGCAAGATCAGGAAAGAGAGGGAGAGAGATAAGTGGAGGTTAAAAGAAGGGGAGTCATAGAGAATACAGAAGAGGGAGTCAGGAAGGGGATAGTGACAATGGACAGAGAAGACACAGTGAGGAGAGAGGCAGGGAGACGAGAGGGGGGAGGTACGCAGATGCAGCCAGGAAGAAATGGGGGAGATAGATAGGGAAAAACATAGGAGGGAGAGGTGGGTGGAGAGAGCATTGATGAGAGAGGTATTAAGAGTTTAGGCAGTAAGGGAATAATATGTAAACAGAGAGGGGGTGAGACATGAAGAGAAGAGTGGAGGGTGGAATGAAGCGAAAGCAGACAAGGAGGATAATAGAAGGAGGAAGGAAGGATAGAAGAGCAATCGCGAAAAGGCGGAGGGGAGACAAGAGGGATAATAGATAGCCAGAGAAGGGAAGCAGAAATGAGGTAAGGGGAGAGGAGAGGACGGAATAGGAAGAGTAGATTGGGGAGAACATAGCGAGCAAGATAGTCAAGGAAAAAGGATGGGAGAATAGGGGGGAAAGAAGAAGGAATTTTTGGAGAGAGAAGGTTAGAGGCATTAGGAAAGGAGAGAACGAAGAAAGTCATATAATGACAGAAGAAAATGAGGGAGACAGGGGAATATAGTGGTATCCAATCAAAGAGTGGGGGCAAGGAGAGGTTAGGGAGAAGCGGCGGGAGCGAGTAGAGATGAGAGAAGAGAGTAGCAGGCAATGAAGGGTGGGGAAAGAGCCAAGAAGGACAGAAGAGAAGACAGACAGGAGAGAAGCAGGCAGAGAGTGAGCGCAGGGAGAGAGACAGATCGAAGAAACAGGAGAAGAAGATCAGGAAAGCAGGGATCAGAGAGGAGAAGGAAGACAGCAGGGAGTGGCAGAGGCAGCGGGAGAGCATAAGATCAGGAGAAGGAAAGAGCAGGAGAGGCGAAGATGAAAACAAAGAGGGGAAGGAGGGGAGAGAGGTTGAAGAGAGGGGAGAAGAGGGAGAGGAAGGAGGATGGAAGTAGGAGAAGGGAAATGGACAAAAGGAGCAGAAGGTGAGTGCCCAAGGAGGAGGGAAAGCGAACGGGGCACGAGGATGAGTATGACAATTAAGGAGTAGAGAGAGAGAGGTGAGTGATGAAAGGGAGGAGAAAAGAGAGCCAAGGGGTAAGGGAAGAAAGAGGAAGGAGAAAGTAGGAGAGGAGCAAAGGAAGAAAGCAGGTGGGGGGATAGGAACAGGGTGAGAAGAGGAGGAGCAGGTCAGGGCAGAGGGGAAGAAGAGCAGAGAGACGAGGACAGGGACGAAGGGCAGGTAGAGAGGAGAGGATGGGAGTGGGAGACGGAGAGGGAAAGAATGAGATGGAGGGAGAAGAGGAGGCTGTGCAGATGAGGCGGTCTAGAGCCAGGGGGAGCAGGAGGAGGAGGGACAAGAGGGAGAGGTTGATCGGAGAGGAGGGAGGTTAGAGGGAAGTATGGTGATTAGAAGCAAAGTCAGAAAGTGGAAGCAATGAAGCAGGAGTAAAGCATCGAGAATGAATCCAGACAGGAGAGAAGGGGAGAGAGAAGGATAAACAGTAAGTAAAATGGGAGAAGGAGGAATGAGGGTCAAGAAGAGGATGGAGAGAATGGAAAAAAGTGTACAGAGGAGAAGGAGATCACGGAAAGGTGAGAGGGGGGTGGAGAGCAGATAATGGTGCAATAAGGGAGATTATAATGAGGGGGGGTTAGTGGAAGGGAGGAGAAAGTAAAGTAGGTGCGTGGGGGTTCAGCACAGTATATAAGATTCAGGAGGGGTGACCAAAGAGAGAAGGGAAATCATAAAGAGGTGGCGAAAAGAAGCAGGAGCAGAGACAGGATAGTATAATAGGAGGTAGTAGACATAATGACTCAAAGAAAGTAGTAGAGAGAGGGTGAGAGAGTCAGGGCAAGTAGTCTAAATAGGGGACCGGTGTAGGAGAGAATTGAATACATGAAGAAGATAATGTACATACAGAGGGATCCTCAATATAGATGTATTGGAAGATATGAGATTAGACAAGGAAGAAAAATAGGTGCGGTAAGAAGTACTATGATTATATGAATAATGATGAATTGAAGCAAGAGAAAAAAGTTGATAGAAGGGTTAAAGAATACATAAGGCAAGAAACAATCAAAGAAAGGAAGATGAGAGCAGAAATGAATAGGGGTATATTAAGGAGTACGTATAAGCATAAAGAAGAATAAACATAGATGGACGACAGAATTAAGGTACAGTATTTTTGTTCATTTAGAAATAATATTTCAATTTATAATATGAGTACTAAAATATATATATTGATATATTTTAATAATAATATATTTAACGATAAAAGTTATTTTATACTTCCTATATTCATTATATATTTATTTATTATAAATAATAATATATTATGTGAATTTTCAAGATTCAGAAATTTTTTATACATCATTCACATGAATATTCAGGAATAGTGGTCATGCAATTTTATATATTGATTTGAAATTAAATTATATTGATGTAATTGACGATAATGTTTTAGTTTTTTATAATATATATAATGATGTAGTTAATGGTGTTATATCTTATATTACATATATCAAATAAAGAAATAGTTAAAATTTATTAATAGTAAGTAGAAAATACATAGTGATCAATGATGAAGGATGGTATAAGGCAGTGTAGTTAAATACAAGTATCCAATTATTGAAAGAGGAGGGGCTTAACAAGTAGTATATGCAGAGTGAATTAGAAAAGGTAATTAAAAGATTTCAAGGAATAACAATTGTAGAGTAGAGATAGTGGATGATAAATTTAGATATTCAATAGAGTAAATGTTAGATTTTGGTTTTGTGTTTGTTAATAAGATAGTCAGAGAGAGTACACAGATTAGTTATTACCCATAATCAGTATTTATAAATGATGACTTTAAGAAATCAATAGATAGAAAAGAAGTATAGAGTAGGTAAATAAATGCAATTGGAGCATAGTTAGAAGAAAGTATAATAGCGTATTGTTAATAGAAGGGAGATGTGCATTAGATATATTAGTTTAAAATTATATATAATCGGTAGTGTGCATAAGAAATAAATCAATTCCAGAAATGAATTAAGATGAAAGAGATGGGAGAACGCTATAAGAATAGGTATTAGAATGGTTCAGTGTAGAGCATATGAATAATATATGTTAAAGAAATAGCAGTTAGAGTAGCAAGAATGAAAATGAGCATTTTGTAATAAATATAGACATAATCTATATTAGTAATTAATATAATAAAATTATTATTATGTATAAGTTATATATCATATCATCTTATATAATATTCATCATATTCATTTTCATTAATATAATATTTATTTTGATTATAATATATCTAACAATACAAATCAATATTTATTGATATATATCAATTATTATATATATTAATATAATTCATACACATAATATATATATTTATTATACAACATAATTTATATATAAATATATATTTATAATTATATATACTATAATTTAATATATAATATTATTTTAAAATTACAAGCATTTTAATTATTATATTAAATATATTTTACTATAAAATATATTTATTTTTATTTTACACATTCAAATCAAATACATAAATCAAAACATTATTAACTAATTCATACATATATAATCATACATTTTATAATTAATATACTTTAAAATTTATAAATTATATTTTATCAAATTTACATATATTACAATTTCTAATAATTAATAAATATTAATTCATTTATTAATATATGTAGTATGGTCCAGAATGTAGTTATAGTCACAGAATGTAGTGTAGTCAAGAATGTAGTGTAGTCAGAATGTGTATAGTCACGAATGTAGTGTAGTTGACATAAATGTAGTAAGTCACAGAATGTAGTGTAGTCCATAAGTAGTATATTCACGGGAATGTATTGTAGTCAAAGAATGTATTGTAGTCACAGAATGTAGTGCGGATATAATTTAGTTTAGTCACATAATGTGTTAGCAAGAATGTAGTGTAGTCACAGAATGTTAGTGTAGTACTGTCTCGAAGTGGCTGTCCTCCAATTCTACGGACCGGAAACTCAAAGCAACTCAAATTGAACTCGCAAGAACAAGATCAGAACAACAAACATGTTCTAATTATGGAACAGGTAATGAACTATGGCAGACTCAGTCGAGCAGACGATATTTAGACGTTTATTCCCCGCGGAACCCGGTGATATAACTCGTGTAGAACGTGAGCTAATTACTATACGCAGATTGGCGCACTAATAATAACATCTCCTACGAGATCAGTCCAGCTCGCTGCCCTTGAGGCATAATCATCGAAATCCTCAGTTCAAGCTTGAATAAAAGTCTAGTATCCACACCCGGTCTTTACCGTGTGTTGTCTTCAACAAATTCCTCTCGGACTCAAGCGCCTCATACGAAATCAACGCCTCCAGGCACCTTCACACGGAGCTTTATCAAAATCCTTCGAATCCACGAATTCACAGCGTCTTCCCGTTGCTGTCAATGGACGTTTTTTATTCCTTGGTTTTCATATTGTCGTCCAGTTTTTGACTGTTTGGAAAATCCATAAGATCTCTCTTTATATTGGTGACGGTCGTTGCAGTTTATGGCAGTCACGAAGTGTAGTGCAGTAAAGAATGTTTAGTTGTAGTCACAGAATTCAGTGAAGTCACATAATGTAGTGAGTCAGAGAATGTGTGTAAACACAGAATGTAGTGTGTCACAGAATATAGTGTAAACAACATAATGTAGTGTAGTAGAGAATGTAGGTAAACACATGATGTAGTTGTAGTCGCAGAATGTATTTAACCACAGAATGTAGTTTAGCCATTATATGTATGTCGTCACAGATTGTAGTGTAGTCACAGAATTTAGTATAGTCCAGAAGAGTGTAGCACAGAATTGGTTAGTCACAGAATGTAGTGTATACAGGTGTAGTGTAGCACAGAATGTAGTGTAGCCACAGATGTATGTGAGCCACAGAATGTAGTGTAGCCACAGATGTAGTGTAGTCACAGAATGTAGTGTAGCCATGGAATGTAGTGTAGTCACAGAGTGTGTGTAATCACAGAATTAGTGTAGACGATGTAGTGTAGCCACAGAATGTAGTGTAGTCACAGATGTTGTGTAGTCACGAATGTAGTGTAGCCACGAATGAGTGTAGACACATAATGTAGTGTAGCCACGTAGAATGAGTGTAGACAAGAATGTAGGGTAGCCACGAATGTAGTGTAATCAAAGAATGTAGTGTAGCCACATATTTAGTGTAGCCACAGAATGTAGTGTAGCCACAGATGTTAGTGTAGTCACAGATGTAGTTTTATCCATAGGATGTAGGTAGTCACAGAGTGTTGTGGTAGTCACAGAGTGTATGTGCCACAGAATGTAGTGTAGCCACATAATTTAGTGTAGCCGCATAATTTAGTGTAGCCACAGAAGTAGTGTAGCCACAGAATGTAGTGTAGCCACAGGAATTAGTGTAGTCAAGAGTGTAGTGTAGTCACGATGTAGTGTTGCCACAGAATGTAGGTAGCACTGATTTGGTGTAGTACATAATAAGTGTAGTCCCGAATAAGTGTAATAACAGAATGTAGTGTAAACACAGACAATCAGTAGTCACAGAATGTAGTGTAAAACAGACAATAGAGAAGTCAAATTAAAATTGTTGTAGTCACAGAATTTAGTGTAGTCACAGAATGTAGTGTAGTCACATAATATAGTGTAGTCCAGAATGTAGTGTATCGATAATTCGGTGTATTCACAGACTGTTGTTAGTCAAATATATATTTAGTCACAGATGTAGTGTGTCCAGATGTATGTGTAGTCACAGAATGTAGTGGATTACAGAATATAGTGTAAACACAGAATGTAGGTTAAAAATATAAAGTACTAGTGACCCGGGCTACGGCTTCCCAGCCCTGGTGTGGGAGCATACATTAATTCATATAAAGAGTCATATAAGTTTCGTTCCCTTACCGAACTCTGTCTGTCTGTCTGTCTGTCTGTCTGTCTGTCTGTCTGTCTGTCTGACCCGGCCCGGTCTTCGCCCAGACCTGATGGGAGCATCTCATTTAATTCATATAAGTAGTCATATAAGTTCCCGTTCCGACTATCTATCTGTCTGTCTGTCTGACCCGGCCCGGCATCGCCCAACTCCTGGGGGGAGCATCTCATTTAAGTCATATAAGTAGTCATATAAGTTCCCGTTCCCGACTGTCTGTCTGTCTGTCTGTCTGTCTGTCTGTATCTATCTATCTATCTGTCTGTCTGTCGACCCGGCCCAGCCCATGGTGGAGAGCATCTCATTTAAATTATAAGTAGTCATATAAGATCCCATTCCCGACTATCCGTCTGACTGTCTGTCTGTCTTGGGTAAATGTAGGAGGGAGGAGGAAGAGGGAGGTGGAGGAGGGAAGAGGAGGGAGGAGGAGGGAGGAGACAGGAGGAGTAGGGAGGAATAGGAGGGAGGAGGGAGGGATTAGGAGGAGGGGGGAGGAGTAGGGTGGAGGAGGAGGGCGAGGAGGAGGGAGAGGACTGAAGAGGGAGGAGGACGGAGAGAAGGAGAACGCCAGGAGGAGAAGGGAGCAGGGAGGAGGAGAGGGAGAGGGGGAGAGGGAGGAGGGAGGGAGAGGAGGAGAGGAATAGGAGGAGGGAGGAGGCGGACGGAGAAAGTATGAAGAGGAGGAGGAAGAGGGAGAAGGAGGAGAGAAGGCTGGAGAAGGAGGGGGAGGAGGAGGAAGAGGAAGGGAGGGGGAGGAGGAGATGGAAGGAGGAGAGGAGGAGGGAGGAATGTAGAAGGGGAGGAGGAGGGAGGGCGGAGGAGGTAGGAGGGAGGAGGGGAGGAGGAGGAAGAGGGAGAGGAGGAGAGGTGAAGGAGAGGGAAGGAAGGGAGAGGAGGTAGATGTGAAGGGGGAGGGAGGAGGAGGAAGGTAGAGGGAGGAGGAGGGAGGAGGAGGAGGTAGAGGCGAGGAGGAGGAGGAAGAAGGCGGAGGAGCGGAGGAGGAGGAAGGAGGAGGGAGGAGGGAGGAGGAGGAGGGAGGAAGAAGGAGGGAGGAGGGAGGGGAGTAAGTGATGATGAGGAGTGATGTCAGGGAGGAGGGAGGAGGAGGAGTGAGGAGGAGAGAGGAGGAGGATGGGAGGAGGAGGGATGAGGAGGAGGCGGAGGAGGAAAGAGGGAGTAGGAGGACTGTTTTTTTGCAGGGAGGAGGGAGGGAGGAGTTAGAGGGATGAGGATGCGGGGAGGAGGAGGAGTGAGGGAGGAGGAGAAGGGAGGAGGAGGGAAGGATAGAGGGAGGAAGGAGGAGGAGGGAGGAGGAGGAGGACTAGAAGGAGAGGAGGAGAAGGAGGGATGAGGAGGAGGAGGGAGGAGGAGGAAGAGGGAGGAGAAGGCATGTGAAGGGAGGAGGAGGGATAGAGGAGGGTGAGGGAAGAGGAAGAGGGTAGGAGGGAGGGATGAGGAGGAGCGGAGGAGGAAGGGAAGGAGGGAGGAGGAGGGAAGTGGAAGGGAGGAGGGAGAGGACGAGTGAGGGAGTAGGAGGGAGGAAGTGAGGAGGACGGGAGAGGGAGGGAGGCAGGAAGGAGGAGGAGGGATGAGGAGGAGGAGGAGGAGGATGGAAGAAGGAGGAGGAGGGATAATGTGAAGGGATGAGGAGGGATAGGAGGAGGAGGAAGAGGAGGAAGGAGGAGATGTGCAAGAGGTTAAGGAGGAATGGAGTAGGGAGGCGGAGGGAGGGACGAGCTAAGAGGGTAGGAGGAAGGAGTGGAGGAAGGGAGGAGGGAGGAGGTAGAGGGAGGAGGAGGAGGGAGGAGCAGAGAGGAGGAAGGGAGGGAGAAGGAGGGAGGATAAGGAAGGAAGAGGAGCAGGAGGAGGAATGGAGGGAGGAGAGAGGGATGGAGAGGGAGAGGAAGGAAGAGGTAGAGGAGGAAGGAGGCGTGAAGGAGGAGAAGAATGGCAGAATGAGGGAGGAGGAGGAAGGAGGAGGAGGAGGGGAGAGGAGGAGGGAGGAGGCAGAGGGAGAAGAAGGAAGGAGGAGGAGGAAGGAGGGAGAGGAAGGAGGAGAATGAGGAGGGAGGAAGGAAAGGGAGGTGGAAGAGGAGGAGGAGGGAGGAGGAAAGAGGTAGGGGGAGGAGGAGGTAGAGGGAGGAGGAGGAGGAAGGAAAGGGAGGAGGAAGAGGAGGAGAAGGGAGGAGGAGGGTGGAGGGAGGAGGAGGAGGTAGAGGGAGGAGGAGGTTGGAGGAGGAAGAGGGAGAAGAAGGGAGAAGGAGGAGGGAGGATGATGAGGGAGAAGGAGGCAGGAGGAGGAGGAGGGAGGCAGGAGGAGGAGGAGGATGAGGAGGGAGAGGGAGGAGGAGGGAAGATGAGGGAGGAGGGGGAGGAGGCGGAGGGAGTAGGAGGGAGGAGGATGGAGGAGGAGGGGAGAGGAAGAGGGAGAAGGAAGAGGGAGAAGGAGGAGGGAGGAGGGAGAGGGATGAGAGGGAGGAGGAAGAGGAGGAGGGTGGAGGGAGGAGGTAGAGGGAGGAGGAGGGAGGAGAAGAGAGGAGGAGAGAGTTCGCCATTCCGAATTCATACTCGTCTAGTTCTTCCCTTCTACACGACTGTAGATAACTTCCTTACACATAAAAAGATGAATTGTTATTGATATTGCCGTGGCATGGAGGAATATCAGCAGCAGAGTTGATCCAAAAAACCAAAGACTGAGATCTACGGAGAGCCATTGAACGCCTACGCCAGCCGGCACGGCACTTGATGATGATGATTGCCGTGTGACGATTCTGTGTAGTCACGTCATTTTCTTCCCTTTCCCTAGCGTTTTGGTTCGGGGATTCTTTCATCATCATCATCATATATTTACGTACGTATTTTGGGAGGGGGAGGAGGGAGGAGGAGGAAGAAGAAAAAAAAACTATGACAGTTGGCAGCTCTGGAATGAAAGGAAGGCGTGTAGAAAATTTCATCTCAATCGGATGGGCCGTTCGCGAACAAATAAAGGACATACATAGATACATACATACATACAGACAGACGATCCTAATTTATATATAAGATTGTAGTCACAGAATGTAATGTACTCACAGAAAGTAATGTACTCACAGAATGTAATCTAGTGTCTATATTATTTTCTATCCTGTGTAAATCTTGCATCTCGTACAGGTGTTCCGACATCCAGAGGGCTGGAGACAGTTACCGCCATTTCTACAGCTATCCTAAAACCTCAGAGGTGAGTGTCTGTTTTACCTGTGCTTTTATACTACCATCTAGCAGGTGAGTGGCCTGTGTTACCTGTACTTTTATCATAACCTCTGACAGATGAGTGTCTGTTTTACCTGTACTTTTATCCTAACATCTGATAGGTGAGTATCTGTTTTACCTGTACTTTTATCCTAACATCTGACAGGTGAGTGTCTGTTTTACCTGTACTTTTATCCTAACATCTGACAAGTGAATGTCTGTTTTATCTGTACTGTTATCCTATTATCTGACAGGTGAGTGTCTGTTTTACCTGTACTTTTATCCTAACATCTGACAGGTGAGTGTCTGTTTTACCTGTACTTTTATCCTAACATCTGACAGGTGAGTGCCTGTTTTACCTGTGCCTTTATCCTAACATCTGACAGGAGAGTGTCTGTTTTACCTGTACTTTTATCCTAACATCTGACAGGTGAGTGTCTGTTTTACCTGTACTTTTATCCTAACACCTGACAGGTGAATGTCTGTTTTACCTGTACTTTTATCCTAACATTTGACAGATGAGTGTCTGTTTTACCTGTAATTTTATCCTAACATCTGACAGGTGAGTGGCCTATTTTACCTGTACTTGTATACTACCATCTAGCAGGTGAGTGTCTGTTGTACCTGTACTTTTATCCTAACATCTGACAGGTGAGTGTCTGTGTTACCTGTACTTTTATTCTAACATCTGACAGGTTTGTGTCTGTTTTACCTGTACTTTTATCCTAACATCTGACAGGTGAGTGTCTGTTTTACCTGTGCCTTTATTCTAACACTTGACAGGTGAGTGTCTGTTTTACCTGTGCCTTTATCCTAACATCTGACAGGAGAGTGTCTTGTTTTACCTGTACTTTTATCCTAACATCTAAACAGATGAGTGTCTGTTTTACCTGTAATTTTATCCTAACATCTGACAGGTGAGTGGCCTATTTTACCTGTACTTTTATCCTACATCTGACAGGTGAGTGTCTGTTTTACCTGTACTTTTATCCTAACATCTGACAGGTGAGTGTCTGTTTTACCTGTGGATTTTACCATCATGATTGTATCTACAACAGGATTGTATCTACTTCATGATTGTATCTACATCAGGATTGTATCTACATCAGGATTGTGTCTACATCAGAATTGTATCTACATCAGGATTGTGTCTATATCAGGATTGTATCGACATCAGGACTGTATCAACATCAGGATTGTGTCTACATCAGGATTGTGTCGACATCAGGATTGCTTTCTTCTGTTCGGTTGTAATATCAATGTGGTTTGCACTGGCAAAGTGTTCCATTAGTGAATTTGCAGCCTTTTTTCCTGTAAGCAAGGCATTTCCTTGTTTAATTGTTATTTGTTTGTTTCTAAGTCCTTCATTGTTCATGGCTTTCACTAGTTTCCATAGTTTGTTTCCATCCCTGTCAAAATTCAGGTTTTCTGTTTTTTCCCTCCAACAATCTCTTGTTGTTTGATTTACTGTTCTTTTATATTTTGCTGAGATGGCTTTGAGAGAGATGTTCGCTTCAATTGTTTTTATCGACATCAGGGTTGTATCTACATCAGGATTGTATCGACATTAGGATTGTATCTACATCAGGATTGTGTCTACATCAGGATTGTATCTACATCAGGATTGTATTGACATCAGGATTGTGTCTACATCAGGATTGTATCTACATCAGGATTGTATCGACATCAGGATCGTATCTACAATAGGATTGTATCTACATCAGGATTGGATCCGACCAAAAGAACGCACTCGCTGACGTATAGCGAGAACCTATTGCGCCGACAGTTTGACCAAAGAGAGCACCGGCACTGCCACATCAGCCACCAAGTGCCGCTCGGTCTATTAGAATATGAGACTGGAACCGCACCCCACATCAGCCACCAAGTGCCGCTCGGTCTATTAGAATATGAGACTGGAACCGCATCCCAATGTGCCGCAAAGCGTGTACAAGGCGCATTGACCTACTTAACTACTAATTAACTACTAATTACCAATTAAAAATTGGGGGCTGCGTGGTCTCGAGGTATGGTGTCCGCCTCGGTGCTACGGAATTCGTGCACTGAGCTGATTTCTCCAGACTCAAGTTTGAGTTAGGAGGAGAACGGAGCACTTATGGGTTGTACCTGTGTGCCGTGATGTTGATCCATCGACTAAACTAAACTAAACTACTAATTAATCTGCGTTGCAAAACAATGTTCTCCCGTAGTGAATTTTAATAACGAAGACACAAACAATAGATTGCACGATTTAATAGTGCATCTGGTCAGTTAAATACTGTAAAATTCACACAACATACAATTAAGCAATGAGATATATCCTTCAAGCTGACATGACTGGCTGACTGACTGGCACCTTGCCGTCTTGACAGGCGATAGTTTGTAAAATGGAGTTATACCTCTCCATAACACAATGCCTTTGCTGAATGTAGAAACCATGTCTTGCCCGTGCAGTAGGATCCCTCTCTCGGCCTGCCTAGATTACTCCAGAGGAAAGGTAGCACCTACACATCTGGCACAGGACAAGCTGCATAAGCTACCGGATCAGCAAATTAAAGCTCTGACTGTCCGCTGGAGCTTCCAACCCAGTTGCCGACCAAGTTTTAGGTTGCATTTCCAGGCCCTAGGTTAAGGCTCCTCCACCCGAAGCCGTTGGCACATTGTGGGTATTAGGTTTGGTGAGCGCCGCCCAACATTCGGCGCTAACATAAATCAGGTAGAACTGTCTATTGTCATACGATAGCTCGGTGATATCTGACCAAGACCTGACTATACAAACTGAAATACACACACACATATTCCTACAGTAATTTAAATGGTCTACCACGGTAATTTTAGACTGAGCACCATCTCTTTTTGTTCGCATAAAGTTGGCTTTCTATATGAAACACAATGGCTTCTGCCACCTATTACATTCGCCCATTTTATGTGTTAAAGAGCACACGAAACATATTGTCTCTGTGGATTACATGACCAGTTTCCAAAAGTGCTCCGCTTCACAAACAAAGCTAATCTGTGTTTCATGTTTGTACAGGAAGCATCGTGGATCACTTTCTTGGCCTGGATTATCCAAGGATGTTTGTATATAGTAAGATATCTTCGAAATCGCAATTGCATCTGCAAACGTTTCGCGCCCGCCCCATCACCGCCTGCTGGCACACAGAAACCCCAGCACATGCCAGACTTGGCGCCTGTATAGTCAACCTTACAGAGAATGATCTTTCTCCGCCATCTTCGTTTGTTACGTCACATCATGGACATGGCTGCTTTTGGGTGTGCTTATGTTTTGTGAACTTGATGTGATAATTATTCTTTGTGAGTCTGCTTGTGTTTATAAATCGTAAACAGCAATGTACGTGTACAGCCAAACTGTGGCTTAACTCATCTTCACTGAACATAACAACTGTATGCGAATGTCATGAGCTTGGCAGTAACTAATGCTTGCATTGGAGTTATTCATTTGACGATCTGAGTGCCTTTGACGAAGAAGAAGAAAAAGAAGAGAAGAAGAAGAAGAAAATGATGATGATGATGATGGTGATGATGATGATGGTGATGAGGAGGAGGAGGATGAGGAGGAGGAATAAGAGGAGAAAAAGGAGGCTGAAGAGAGCAGTGGCAACAGCAGCAGCACCAGCAGAAGAAGAAGAAGAAGAAGAAGAAGGAAGATGAGGAGGAGGAGGAAGAGGACAACATCAGTACTAGAAGAAAGGGGGAGGAAGAGGGCAGCAGCTGCAGTAGAAGAAGGAGGAGGAAGGGAAGGAAGAGGGGAGCAGGAGGATGAGGAGGAGGAAATGCAGGAGACGGGGGAAACAGTAGCAGGATGTCGTGACACTGTTTTGAGCTATACTATGCTCCGACTAGTGATTACTTTTAACTTTTTCTTTTCTCAGACAGTTGTTTAATTTGAACGGGTCTATCTCAGACAGTTGTTACTTTAACTTTTTCTATCTCAGAACAGTTGTTACCTTTAAACGTTGTTTATCTCAGACAGTTTGTTACTGTAAACTCTTTCTATCTCAGACAGTGGTACTTCTACGTGTATTTTTATCTCCCTAAGTTGTTATTCTAATGTTTTCTATCCCCGACAGGTGTTACTTTAACGTTTTCTATCTCCGACAGTTGTTACTTTAACGTTGTCTATCTCAGACAGTTGTTACTTTAACTTTTTCTATCTCCGACAGTTGTTACTCTAACGTTATTTTTATCCCTACAGTTGTTATTCTAATGTTTTCTATCTCCGACAGTTGTTACTTAAACGTTTTCTAGCCCTGACAATTTTTACTTGAACGTTTTCTACCTCCGACAGTTGTTACTTAAACGTTTTCTATCTCCACCATTTGTTACGTTAACGTTTTCAGTCTCCGCCAATTCTAATCATTGCGCTTTATATCTTTGAACATTGTCGCTTTAAACTTTCTATAGCTTGCAGTTTCACTTTAACGCTTTCTATTTCCGATAGTTTCAATTTAAAGTTTTCTATCTCCTGCAGTTTCTACTTTAACGCTTTCTATCTCCGACAATGATTAATTTAACATTTTCTAGAATGGACAAAAAGAGAACTAAGGAAGCACCAGAACAATGCAAAATAGAAAATACGCTTATCAAAGAAATACAAACTGGAAAGACAAGATAATTTAGTGACACCAAACCACAAAGTCTTCTGAAGACCACAATGGCGGCAAAATAAAACGGTGAAACAGATAATGGCGTCAATGATCTAAACCATGGGTGAGAAACCTAACTTCTGCCACGGCCATTTTCTATATTTCCCGCGTGTCATACAAAATGATCAACTTTAAAATTAGCCTGCAATGTTTGGTCAAACACTGAATTAACTCAGCCCTAGTGTGAACTACCGAAGAAGCCAAGGCTGTTGTGTGTGAGGATTACAGAACTATTAGCTTAATGAGCCACATAACTAAGATACTACTCAAGGTCATACAAGAAAGAATTCAACAAAAAATAGATAAGGAAGTAGCTGAAGAACAACTTGGGTTCCGCAAAAACAGCGGCACCAGAGAAGCAATTATCTGTTTGATGGTGTTAATTTAAAAATATATAGAGTACAACATGAACGACTAATTACGTGCCTTCAAGCTATATGGCAGTGGTTCTCAACCTTTTTTGGCCCGTGCCCCCTTCACCATATTTTCAGAACGTCATTCCCCCCCCCCCCTTTTCGTATTTCCTACCAAAAAATGTGGCCCGTGACCCCTTCACCATATTTTCAGAACGTCATTCCCCCCCCCCCCCTTTCGTATTTCCTACCTAAAATCCTCCCCCTTTTTACACAGTATACGCAATAATGGAAGCTAAATTTAATAGCACATACTAAAACAAGTCTAGACGTCCACATAAAACGTGATTTGTGGGTATACTTACTTTATAAAATGAATTTTAGAAGGGTGAGACGTACAGAACCGTTAAGTATGAAGGGAAAACCAATATCAAGTAATCGGTTCTTGTATTAACGCGATCTTGAAATAATCTTAATTCCCCCCCCCCCCCCTCGGAAACCCTAAAATTTAGGGGGAATTCCCCACCGGTTGAGAACCACTGACATAGGGGTAGACGGAAAGGACATCAGGCTTATTAGTAACTTGTACTGGGAACAAGTCGGCGTCTATTAGATGCGGTAATAAATATTCGTCGCCTGTAGAGATAAAAAGAGGAGTAAGGCAGGATGTGTACTGTCCCCAAGCCTCTTCAACCTATAACAGAAGAATTTTTTAACAAGTTGAAATGCCTGGACTTAACATCAATGGAAGAGTCATAAACAATCTTAGATATGCTGACGATACCGTGTTACTAGCAGAAAGAGAGCAAGAGTTGCAAGACCTAGTGGAAGAAGTAAACAGGCACAGTGCAGAATGTGGCTTGGATATTAACATCCAAAAAATAAAAACTATGATAATTAGCAGTCAAAAGGAAAGGTCGTCAATGAACATCACATTAAATGGGCAGATACTAGAACAAGTAACAAATTTCTCCTATCTTGGACATATAATAACAGATGATGGCAGAAGTGAAATAGAAATCAAAAAGAGAATAGGAATGGCCAAAAATGATTTCAACTGCATAAAATCAATATTAACATCTAGAGAAATTAATAACGCATTACAAATGAGAATTGTCAAATGCTACGTATATTCAACGCTACTGTATGGCTCGGAAGCCTGGACATTGAACAAGCAACTAGAAAGTCGCTTAGAAGCCCTGGAGATGTGGATATACAGACGAATAGGTTGTATTTCATGGAAACAAAAACAATCGAATTCAGAGGTCCTAGAAAAACTGGGAATGAAGAGAGAGTTGATGAAAGAAATAAAGAGGAGACAAGTGAAATATTTTGGCCACGTTAAAAGACATGATACTCTTATAAAAACCATACTGGAAGGCAAAGTTGAGGGCAAGCGAGCAAGAGGTAGATAACGATACAAGTGGGAGGATAACATCAAGAGATGGATGAGCATCAGCCTGACAGAATGTACAGCCAGGGCGAAGAGACAGACAGTGTTGGAGATCCATTGAGGCCAACCTTCATTGCGGAGACGGCACCTGATTGATTGATTGAGTGTGATGGCTGGAAAGGCTTCTCTTTGGTGAGGCGTGTGATGCCAGCTGGTATTGATGATGTTGCTACTCAGTTTGTTTCGTTTAGTCGGGAGCACAGTCGAATAATTGAATAATAAGTTTTAGAAAGAAGTCATATTAGCAGTTACTTGTCTGAACACGGATGCGTATTTCAATGATTGTCTTCACAAACTGGGAAATTCATCATTGCTTGTGTTACGTTTATAGAACAAAAGCAATGGGAGGTTGATTGCTTGTGTAACGTTTATAGACCTCAAGCAATGGGAGGTTGATTGCTTGTGTAAAGTTTATAGACCTCAAGCAATGGGAGGTTGATTGCTTGTGTAACGTTTATAGACCTCAAGCAATGGGAGGTTGATTGCTTGTGTAACGTTTATAGAACTCAAGCATTGGGAGGTGTTGTACCCAGCTGTCAGCTGGTTCCATGGTGAAAGGTGTAGCAAAGATGTTCAATTCCATTTGCTTAATTTTCCACGTCCATAGATCTTTCATGAAATGCTTCAGTTAAGTTTCTTAGTCACCAACAATATATAGAGTCGTAGAAAGCCTTTGTTCTTTCAGATCGCCACCAGTTATCCTATGCCGAGTTGCAATGTTCACAGCTTATTCAGCGTCACAATGGTTCACGCTGGAAAAATCAAAATAGAAAACAACTGGGAGTGGGAAAGCTGGTTAGGGGTCTGCTGCTCGAGACCTTCACCTCTGGGAGGTACTTGGTTATGTTTGCCATGAGCGCTGGAGCACACAGCCACTTCTGGCATTGATCATGACAGGCTTTTGCCCTTGATTGCGTGCTCTCGTGAGCTGTTTGACTTCACCTCAGCGCGCTATAATGCGATGATGAGTTGAGATAATGTTGAGTGTGATGACTATTATATATGTTATGACCTCAT
>JACEFZ010003845.1:0-13570 GCA_014155875.1 Cepaea nemoralis
AAAAAATTTTTTTTTTAAAAAAAGGGGCCCCAAAATTTTTTTTTTTTTTGGGAAGAGTAGCGGCGATAGCGCATCACCCTGTTTCAAGCCAGATGTTTTTGGGAAAGGGGGTTGATTTCCTGCCTTTATATTTACTATATTAAAAGTTCTTCCATGCATATTTGGTCATTTTGATTAATTTCCTTGGTATTCCAAATTCCTGCATAGTTTCCATAACTATTCCTATGGACCTATCATAACCCTTTTTTAAAATCCACAATAATGTTATGGAGATCTTTTTTATATTCCCAATTTTCTCGGCTATTTTCGTAAGAAAATATCTGATCTATTTTTGTTTTTTTTCAAAAACCCCGCCTGGTAGTCCCCAAATATGTCTTCGAATATGGTTTTAGTCTATTTAGTAATACTGCGGATAGTATCTTATAGCTTGTGGACAGTAGTGCTATTCCTCTATAATTTTCACATTGGAACTTGTCTCCTTTCTTAAAGATAGGTATCAATAATGACTCTTTCCAGTTATGGGGTAATTCTTCTGTCCTCCAGATTTTTATTATAGTTCGTATAGCTTTAGATGTAATGCATGGACACCTGCCTTTATAAATTCAGCAGCAATTCCATCAGTCCCAGTTGCCTTATTGTTTTTAAGTCGTGTGATTACATATAGGATTTCTTCAAATGTAGGTTCTTCAATTTGTGGTTCGCATGTTAGAACCTCTTTCCTGTGGGAAAATGTTACTTGGAGTTTCACAATTAGTAATTCAATAAATATTCTTTCCATGTGTTGCACATTTCCTCATTGGTATTTATCATATTCCCATTTTTGTCTTTTTAAACCATATGTGTTTTTGTTTGCTGCCCTCGTTTCATTGACTTCAGTTCTTTAAAAAATTTCTGGATTCATTTTTCTGGTGATTAGTTTCCATATCTTTGATATATTACTCATATATTCTCCGCTGCTTGCTGTCTGACTATTTTTTTTAGCCTCTTTACATTCATTTCTATAATGCTCTTCCTTTTGGATGATATTGATGTCATTTAACAATACATGTCTGGCATTCTTCTTCCTAATGACTGCTTCTTCACAATTTTTATTGAACCATCTGTTCTTTCTATGCGTGGTTAACACACCGAGACATTCTTCTGCGGTAGATTGAATTGTATTCTTGATGTTCAACCAAGTTTGGTCAACGCTTTCCTCCAAAGGGTTTTGCAGAGTTTCAAGTTTACATTTTATTTCATCTGTAAATTTCTCTTTGACTGTAATGTCTTGTAGTTTTTCTCTGTTATATGTTGGGTGTAATCTTTGTAATTTAGTATAGAAAGCTCTCTTAAGTTTTATTTTAAATTTTGCTCCAACGAGGAAGTGGTCACTGTGGCACTCAGCTCCTCTATAACTTCTGACTTGCTGTATGTTTGATGCATTTCTGTTGTTAATTAAAATGTGATCTATTTGATTATAGGTTCTCTTGTCACATGATTCCCAAGTTTGTTTGTGTATATCCTTTCTTTGTAGTCTGGTACTGCTAATCTGCAGTCCTTTGGCTTCTGCCAGGTTGATGACTCTCCATCCATTATCATTTGAAGTTGTATGTAGGCTTTCCATACCGGCCACTTTTTTATTAGTTTGCTCTCTACCTATTTTTGCATTGAAGTCTCCCAGCACAATCAGGATGTCCTGTTTGGGGGGTTTCTTCTATGACATCTTCCAGATCATTATAAAAGTCTTCTTTAATATCATCTCCTTTCTCTTCAGTAGGTGCGTGTACATTAATCATTGTTTTTCTTTGAGTCTTTCCTTGAGTACAAACATATATTTCACAGACGTTATTGTTGCCTTTCCTTGAGTGCAAACATATATTTTACAAATGTTATTGTTGTCTTTCCTTGTGTACAAACATATATTTTACAGATGTTATTGTTGCCTTTCCTTGAGTACAAACATATATTTTACAGATGTTATTGTTGCCTTTCCTTGAGTACAAACATATATTTTACAGATGTTATTGTTGTCTTTCCTTGAGTACAAACATATATTTTACAGATGTTATTGTTGCCTTTCCTTGAGTACAAACATATATTTTACAGATGTTATTGTTGCCTTTCCTTGAGCACAAACATATATTTTACAGATGTTATTGTTGTCTTCTTTTTTGTGTGGGCGCTCGCTCGCTCGCTTTGAACTCAAGCGTAGTCCACACACGTGCTAATACTTCTAGCCACTGGACTGAATTTTGCATGTGGATTAGCTTTCCCTATCACCAGTGTCCCTCACCATCAATTGAGTCCACTCCAATTTCCTGATATACTTATAATTTATGTCCCAAAGTCAAGGACGCGAAGTCAACCGTTTAGTCCAACTGACCGGTGTAGGGGTTGAACCCGCATCAGTACACACAGATGTTATTGTTATCATTGGAATAAAAATAACATCTGATGGAAGATGCCTTGAAGAGATTAGAACAAGAATCGCCATGGCAAAAGTAGCCTTTAGCAAGATGAAAAACATACTGACCAATAAAAAGATGTCAATTGAAACGAGAAAAAGAGTGTTGAGATGCTAAATAGAACCTGTACTTTTATATGGATGTGAAGCCTGGACAATGAGCAGTCAGGCTGAAAAACATCTGATAGCTGTAGAAATGTGGTTTCTGGGGAAAATGCAAAGAATACCATGGACAGCCAGAAAGACCAATGAACAAGTCCTTCAAGAAACAAATGAAGATCGTAAACTTATTAGAGACATTAGACGTAGACAGTCACAATTCTTTGGGCACGTTATGAGAAAAAATGATTTGGAAAACTTGGTGACAACTGGTAAGATTGAGGGGAACAGACCAAGGGGAAGACCTAGAAGCAAGTACCTAGATGGCTTGGCCTTGTGGCATGGTCGATACAGAAAAACGGAGCTGATCCACGACTCTGGTGATCGAGTGAGATGGCAGAACATGACCGCCCACGCTTACTGGCATGGCACATGATGGATGGATGGAATGTTGTCTTACTTTGAGTAAAAAAGGAATAGTTTACTGATGTTATTGTTGTCTTCCTTTGAGTAAAAACAAACACACACACACACACACACAAGACATCATTTCTTTTTCTTTATTCAAACGGAACCGATGAGATTTCATGTAAATTTTAATGCGAATTCTTTGCGTGTTTACTAAACTTATCTCTACATTTCACAAAAACTGGCTCCAGAAGCATAAGAGCAAAGCTAGTCAACAGCATTCCTCCTAGAAAGTTAAAACCACCACGGAAGGACCCTGTTGCATCCTTAATCGCTCCAACTGCAACGTTTAAAATACACGTCGATACACCCGTAACCAGATAGAATATTGAAGTCACTTGAACCAGGTATGGTAGCCCTAACAACTCAATGACCATGGATGGCAAAAGTGACTGAACAACACCATTCATCCTCCCAAAAATTATAGCCATACCGGCCATCGGACCAAAGCCTTTGTAGAAAGTGGTAAATTGGCACACCATACCTACAGTGAACTGGGTAATGCTGGCGATACGAATCGGTCTGACGTACCCGAGATCGGCGAAGAAGCCAAGGCCGAGTTTCCCGAGAATATCAGAAATACCTGAAATGATAAGAAAATAGCATCGTTACAGAATGTATATATATATATATATATATATATATATATATATATATATATATATATATATATATATATATATATATATATATATATATATATATATATATATATATATATATATATATATACGATTCGGCCCGGCTTCGCCCAATTCCTGGCGGAGAGCGTCTCATTTAATTCATATTCGGCCCCTGCTCCCGTTCCCCAAAAAGACGACCCGGCCCGGCTTCGCCCAGCTCTTGGCGGGGAGCGTCTCATTTAATTCATATTCGGCCCCTGCTCCCGTACCCGTTCCCAAAAAAGAAGCCCGGCTCGGCTTCGCCCAGCTCCTGGCAGGGAGCGTCTCATTTAATTTATACTCGGCCTCTGCTCCCGTTCCCGTTCCCCAAAAAGACGACCTGGCCCGGCTTCGCCCAGTCCCTGGTGGGGAGCTTTTCATTTAATTCATATTAGTAGTCATATAAGCTCCCGTTCCCGGAGATATGGCGAACAGATTGGAAGAGAACAATCTTCATCCCAATAACTAAATAGGGCAATCTGAATTTTTTTTTGTTTTTTGGGACAATGTTTTTGTATCTTTTACTACTGCACAAAAACTAAATCATAGTTTTACAAATGCTCTTGATAAATTGTACATAATATAATGAAAAATACGTCTGCCAAGTTTCATCGTAATGTGACACATAGTTTTTGAAAAAATTGAAACAACGTAAAAACAAATATGGCAAAATGAGAATAGTAACGGAACAGGGAAAAACAAATTATTTTCATGCCTTTTTATACTAAAAAAGTTATATAAGGGTCAAATTCAGACTTTTCTATAATGTTTAAGTTCTGGTAGGCTATTCGGTGCTCACGAGCATTTGCCAGTTATTGACTGCGTGATTTCTTACGTTGAGCAGATGATTTTATGTTAAACTTCTTGGGAAAAGGTATTTTTCAATTCGCGTGTCAATCGGTTGCCAAGCGAAAACACAACAAAACGGCCATCTTGGAAACCCACGTGATCAGTTTCCACCAACGGGGATTTGCGCATTCGGCGATTGTGTTCCATATATGGGAGTTTCCGGAAGATTATTGATTCGAAAGAAACCGTCGTACACAGAAAAGCTCTCAATTAAACGAACCCGAAGTTTAACGAGCAATTAGGGAGTTCGTGACCTTTACAATGATGTATGAAACACGTGTTACATTGATCCACGACTCTGGTGATCGAGTGAGATGGCAGAACATGACCGCCCACGTTTACCGGCATGGCACATGATGGATGGATGGATGAAACACGTGGATCACGCGTCGGCGAGATATCTTTACAATGGTTTCAAAAAACGTCAATTTCGTTACAATTTTCAATAAGTAGACAATTCTACACCTAGGGTGGGTTCAGTAAAATATGAATATTGCATTAAAATAACAGTTTTTAAAGAAAAACAAGTGCCGAATCTGATAGAAGACATGCTAAGGTGTTTAAAAATGAACTATTCCAAACATAGCCAAACTGACCAAAAATCGAAATTTTTTTTTTAGGTTAGCATCGCCTTAAGTGCAGTGTTATGTCTAGCTTTTTATTTCATACACACTGAGAAAATGTGTATATTATTGATCTTCCACTATCATCAAGTACAGGTTAAACAGACAGACAAATAGATAGACAGGGGTGATAAAAGCCATTCAATATGAACAGAAGAAAGTAACAAGAAAAGTACACAAATAAATAGTAAACAAGTGAACATCATCCGGACAATTCAAAGCTGTTATTGTTATTCAGTATATCTGACCCTGCTGAAGTTATTAATGTGTGGTCTTCTGTGCTGTCTCCGAAGTCAGCGTCATATTTTTAAAACATGTAGCTATTGAGCTGACGATAATTATATCCGTTTGACTAATACTTTCTAGAGATTTGGACATATTTCTCTTTGCCAGCATTTTCCAACCTTTCATGACATTTATTTTAGAAAAAGTGAAAAGGGCAATCTGAAACTACTGAACGCAAACTTACCAAGATATCACGAAAACCCAATAAATGCTGGGATGACTGTATAGATGTCGAAAAGAAATAAAAAGATGAGTTAGAAAATTTTCACTTATTTAAAATAGATGCATTATTTTTATGAAAACTTTGACAATGCCTTAAAGATTTTATAATTATATATTATAACGCATATGCCTGTAGATAATGTAGATAAACATTTTATAAAGCTATGAGCAAAATGCAACAATTATTTACATTTAAAAAAATGTAAGGCTACTAAAAGTTATGTCCCTTGATATAACTTTTCTTAAGTTAAGTCCCCTCGATATATATATACATTATAATGTAATTACACGATTAAATTTTATTACGTAAATAACTGTTTGAGACTAACAAACTATGCCAGTTGGCAGCACGGGAATGAGAAGAAGACCTGTAGAAAACTTCAACTCAATCGGATGGATCGTTCGCGAATGCATAAATAACATATATATATATATATATATATATATATTATATATAATATATATATATATATATATATATATATATATATATATATATATATATATATATATATATAGTCAACACTAGCATTTTTGCTGTTGTGATCTCTTGGCAAGTTGTTTCCCATTGTTTTCTGGACGACAGGCACCCATACCATTTCGTAAAAAAACCAACGCAAGACAGTCTGCTGCCAAATCACCTGCATCTGTGTTGGGAACGTAGGTATGCCGGATTACGAACTGCGCCCGAATCCCATTCGCCACTGAGCCGGCAATTATTGTGGACATTTTGATAAATTACCAAGACCATCAGCAATTCATAACAATGTATTCCCATTGTGAATTTCAACACAGAAACCCACAATTAATACGTTGCAAAATGTATTGCCTATCATATTTCACTGCATCCTGTGAGGTGCATACTGCAGTGTTATATCAATAATCAGGTGCCGTCTCCACGATGAAGGTTGGCTGCAATGGATCTCCAACCCGGTCTGTCTCTCACCCTGACTGTACATTCTGTGAGATTGCTGTTGGTCCATCTCTTGATGTTATCTTCCCACGTGTATCGTTGTGCAAGCGGAAATACAAGCGTTGATTTTCGAGAATTCGTTAGACGGTGATGCTGTCATCTACACAGATGGGTCGATCGTCCGACATGTAAGAAGCTCATGGGCCTTCACGGCGCGGGCCGGAGGCAGAATTGTGAAGGAGGACTCTGGTTCTATTGTTGAGACCACAAGTAGCCTGACTATGAAAGTCATGGCAGTAAGTAAAGCAATAACATGACTCGAGACCCAGACATTCAATAGGGCATGTTTCCTTAGCGACTCAATGAGCATGCTCAAGATGATAGAAATGGGGTGGGTCCGAAGAGAGTGTTTGCTGTCCGTGGAGCGGTCTCGGCTGACAAAATTTAGATTCATCTTCGTGCCAGGGCATGCGAGAGTACAAGGAAATGAGCGGACTGACACGCTCGCAGGTAAGGCTAAGGTGGAGGGCGGATGCGCTATCGACCAGGCTGACGTTCTGAATGCTCTACGAGAAGCAAGAATTTTGCGAGAACCAAGTGATGACTGCGAATCTACAACCACGGTCAGACACCGAGAACAGCAAATCAAAAGAGGCGTGGCCAAACAAGAACACTACACAGGAAGACAAAGAAGATTGATAAACCAACACAGAACTGGTGTCGTTAGCCGCTACACGCTGTGGGATTTGCTGAGGAGGGGATCCGAGCACTTATGGACCGAATGGTTCGACGTGCAATGAGGATGATCTGTCGACTAACTAACTAACTGTGTATCGTTGTGCAGAGTTATACATTATCCGATATAAAACAACCCCGACACCTACTCCATCTGTGAAAGAATTATTGTCTCCGTTCATCAAATCAGGAAAAAGACACTGATTATGGTCATCACTAGGAAGAAGGAAATACCACAATGTAATATACAAGTAAATGGGAATATTCTTAAACAAGTGAATCGGTACAATTATCTCGGAACAGTCATAACATCTGATGGGAGATAACTTGAAGAGATGTTGGCCGCACTGATAGAGAAGGGGGTCAATCCCTGGTTGGTGAACTGGATAGTGGTAGTCCTGCATTCCCGTCAGGTTGCTCTCCGTCTGGGTGCATGGACCTCAGAGCCACATATTTT
Source organism: Cepaea nemoralis (assembly GCA_014155875.1). Taxonomy (NCBI): domain Eukaryota; kingdom Metazoa; phylum Mollusca; class Gastropoda; order Stylommatophora; family Helicidae; genus Cepaea; species Cepaea nemoralis. The sequence goes on from JACEFZ010003845.1 coordinate 7,757, forward strand.
AACCCCGGGACTGCCACAGGGATCTGCAATCTCACCGGTGCTCTCTTTAACGTGTATACAAGCAAGATTGCAAACCTAGAAGCACCAGGGGTTGGAAGGATACTAACATTTGCAGATGATATTCTTGCATATAGGCAGGGGAGAGATAGGGAGCAAACAGCCCAGGAGCTACAGGCGACAGTAGACAAAGTGATTGATTGGTGCACTGAAATGAGTGCTGTCATCCACCCGGAAAAGGCGGCTGTTTTGTGGTGCTCTCTGGACAACAGGATTGTGAGAGATGATGTCCCAAGCCTCACGATAGATGGTAGAAGCGTCAACAGAGAGAACAAACTGAAGTATCTGGGAATCACATTTGACAGGAGTCTGTCCTTCAAGGACCATGTGGAGACGGTTGTGACAAGATCTCAAAAGGGACTCAATGCACTTAAAACTATGGCTGCAATGGACACAGAGCAGAGAATGCTCTTCACACTATACCAGCACTTGATCCTCTCAGTGATTGATTATGGACTAGGACTGCTCACTGTCTCAAAGAGTCAGCTGGTGAAATTAGAGCGCATACAGAACGAAGCTATGCGGGTCATTCTGGGATGCACCAGAGACACCCCAGTAGTGTGTATGCGTTACATCCTTGGTCTGCTGACTGTTGCTGGTAGGCACAAGGTGATGCAGGCGAAGGCATACCTCAGAGTAGCTGCAGACACAGATCACCCGTTGCATGAGGCGCTGGACGCAGTTAAGGGTCAGAGACTGATAAGAGGGAAATCATGGATGGCTCAGGCGGAGGATACGATCAGACAGGTGTGCATCTTGGAGAACATTAGGCGAGGAGAGGAGTGGGTCAGAGTGCCAGCGGAGCAGTCAGACTTGTGCAGAGTTATAATCACATTGAGCCGGGAGTGCAGAGAGTGGCCAGCAGGGGCCACGGAAGTGGAAATCCAGCAACTAATTCAGGATAATGCTCGCCCGGGTGATGTGATTATCTACACGGATGGTTCGGTGTTGAGAGGCAGGAGAAGTGCCTGGGGATTCTTAGCAAAAGCTAATGGTCGACGTTTGGTGCAGGAGAGCCTGGCGTATGATACCACAACATCTAGCTTAAGAATGGAGGTGGAGGCGGTCAGTGCAGCTTTCCGCTGGATGGAGAACACGATACATACACACATCGTGATTGTAACTGACTCAGAAAGCATGCTGAGGAGGGTGAGGACAGGCAGGCTTCGCGCAGAGTGGCTTGCTTCGCTTCGGAGGTCACGGGTAGCAAGCATCACCTGGATCTTTTCTCCGGGGCATGCCGGTGTGCTGGGGAATGAACAGGCGGACAGATTGGCTGGCTCGGCAAAACTTGGTGGAGTATTGATGCATGACAAGGCAGACGTGGTTGCGGCCTTGTGGGAGCACGTGTACACCTCGGAGGAGCAAATGGATCACCATAGTCTGGTAAGAATGAGGCAGCGAGGTGTGACGAGGGGATCTGGCCGACGCTCGACGCTCAGAGGAAAGGCGAGACGGACATATAATCAGATTGCTACTGGAACTATTAGTGTTGGAACTCTTCGCTGGCTGCTGAGGATGGGGACGGAGCGCTTATGGGAATGCCCCGAATGCTGTGATGTCGGTTCCTAAATAAATAAATAAATAAATAAACTTGAAGATATTAGAACAAGAATCGCCATGGCGAAGGTAGCTTTTTGCAGGATGAAAAACATACTGACCAATAAAATTATGTCAATTTCAACGAGAAATAGAGTGTTGACGTCCTACATAGAACCTACACTTTTGTATGGATGTGAAGCGTGGACAATGAGCATTCAAGCTGAAAAGCATCTAATGGCTGTGGAAATGTGATTTCTGAGGAAACTGCAAAGAATACCATGGACAGACTGAAAAAAAAAAAAAAACCAATGACGAAGTCCTACAATCAACAAATTAAAATCGTAAACTGATTAGAAAAATTAGACGTAGATAGTAAATATTTTGTGGGCATGTTATGAGGAGAAATAAATTGGAGAACTTGATGACAACTGGCATGATCGAGGGGAAGAGAACAAGTGGAAGACAGAGAAGTAAATAACTGAGTGGCTTGGTTCCGTCTTATGGTCGAGACAAGAACACTGAGCTGATCCACGACTCTGGTGATAGAGTGAAATGGCGACTCATGACCGCTCATGATTATCGGCATGGCATGTGATAGAAGGATGGATGGACACCAAATCAAACTGCATTCATTAACTCCAGTGTGAGTGCCAAACAACTTACATAGGTAGACTACGAAGACAAGTAGCAATTGGAGTAACCGACCATATACCACTGTGATTGGACAAGAGTTAATCAGTCTTGAGGAAACCCCGTGCAGCCTACAGACTCTAAAAGTTCAACCTCGGGCATTTCTCAACAGCCGGTATATTGCGGAGATAAAGTGAACAAAGCAAAGGTGTTCCATATAATGTAATAGATGAACATTGAACGATTATTCAAATATGCCGAGGCCTACACAATTTATCATCATCAAGTGTCCTGCCAGCTGGCATGGGCGTTCGTGTCTCTTCACATATCTCGGTCTTTGATGCTCTGTTTCAACTCTGATATTGATATTCCTCCATGCCACCGTCTCAATCCTGCCAGCTTCATTTCTCTTGGTAGACATCTGCCCCTCTATCCTTTGATCTCTCCAGTCGTCACGATGTTCTCCAATGCCCCTCTTCTCATCACATGACAAAGAAAGCCGTTTGTCTCTTTCTTATTGTTGTATAGAATGTTCAAGTTTCATTAGCCTCTCTCAGGCAATCGTCGTTAGTTACTATGATAGTCCAGGGAATTCGCAAAATTCGTCTCATGAACCATATCTACGTTGCTTCCAAGTTCTTCCTAATTTGTTCATTTACATTGCCAAATTCACTGCCATACAACCAAACAGATTCTATTTAGCGCTTCAGCACTCTCTTTCTTAAATTCAGTAATAGTGACCTTCTCAATTAGGTGTCTAAATCCTGTGTTTTTCGGACAGAAAGACTTCATAGTGACGTTGCGATTACCGTGAGGATTCCTTTTTTTTCCTATGTGACGAAAAGTGAGAAAGATGCACATTATAATTTGCTGATTGTCATAAGATGCAGAACATACGGTGATTTTCGTTGTACGCTTATAATGCGTCTTGCCATCGTCTGAGCGAGTGAAGGTGTTTGATACATCTGCAAAGTATTTTTCATTACAGCTGGACGAAAGCACGGACGTTGCCAACTTAGCGATTCTGATGGTATATGTGAGATATCGATACAAAGACAACTTGAAGGAAGAGTATTTCTTTTTCGTCAATGCGAATTATTAAGACAAAACACAGAAACAGTATGGAAATTTGTTCTCCTTTGCGGGTAGCGCTGTCTACAATCGAGCCACGATGTGATATGCTTGTAAATAATAAACAGGTCCACCCCTCGCATTAAATAGTTACTGTTAGCAGCTGATCGTTAAATCATTTTTAAAACAACATAATGTAATTTAGTCAGCTTGTTTAAAATCTGATTTGGTATCGTTTTCCAAGATATTTTACTTTTATTTTATATTGGTGTTCATTACTGTCGGTGTATACGAGTATGTACACCTTCACAAGAAGACTTAAATGTAGTTTTGACATTTGAAAAACTTTTTGGTTTGTAAATCTCTACAATGAAAGTTTTACTCATGAAAATGGGACCACCATTAAATAAATCACCGCCATCCAATAATATTATGGAGCAGTATTTAGCGCACCGGGACAACACCCACAGTTACGTTAAGTCTTAAATTTACATTAAAATGTCCATGGGACATGTTTTTCTGTCCCATCCAATAGTAATTTATGCCTGTTCCATCCCATCCCTACACTATTCAGAAAATCCTCCTTTTTTCCCATGGCATTCTCATGGCCAAGGCTGAACATTTTATGTCGGTCCGCGAAAGTGAAAAGTTTGGGAAGCACTGGACTAGAGGTTAGTTCAACTTATGAATATGATTTCTTTCCTAAATTCAACAGCTCTCATGTGTTCTCCAGCGTGTACATTATTCCTCTGTGCATTGGGGTGGAGTTTCTTAGCAAATCTAGTGTGTATGCGTGTGTGCGTGTGTGTGTGTGTGCGCGCGTGCTAAATCGTGACCTGGATACATCCCCTTTTTTCTAATATTGGAGATGGGAAGGCCACGTCTGCAGCATAGTTCCTTGGGGATAGGACTCTGGTACCATTTTGGGTACACACTTTGGGTCGGAACTTTTGGAGAAAAAGTCTCCGCACCAACATCACCTTCGAAGAAGCCAAATCTTTTCATGGGTTGTACAACCTGAACATCGAAGCACCGGACTTCAAAATTAATACTCGGTCTTCCAAAGGATGCATAACCAGCCAAACAACTAATAAACCAATCAATCAACACATGTATCGATCAATTAATCAATCAATAAACCACACTATCAACCAATCAATCAATCACTTTATGAACAAACCAATCAACTAACCACCCTGTCAACCAACCAATCAACCAAACAATCAATCAACCACCCAGTCAACCAACGAATCAAATAATCAACCACCCACACAGTCAACCAACCAATCAATCAACCACCCAATCAACCAACTAATCAACCAGCCAATCATAAATCTAATCAACCAACCACCAAATCAATAAATCAATCATCCACCCAATCAACCAGCCAATCAAAAAAGCCAATCAGTAAACTAATCAATCAATAAACTAATCAATCAATCAATCAATCAATCAATCAACCAGTCAATCAATCAACCACCCATTTAACCAACCAATCAAACAATCAACCATACAATCAATCAATTAACCACACAATTAACCAATGAATCAACCAACCAATCAAGTAATAAATCAATCAGCCACTTAATCAATCAATCAATCACTCAATCAACCACCATTTAACCAACTAATCAACCAACCAATCAAACAATCAATTAACCAACTAATCAAGCAACCACTCTATCAATCAACCACCCAGTCAACTAAATAATCAACCAGCCTATCAACGAACCAACGAATCAATCAATCACTCAATTAACCAGTCAGTAAATCAACCAACTACCCACAAAATCAACCACCCAATCAATGAACCAATCAATTAGTCACACATCAATCAGAAAGGACGATACACTAAAGTTAGAGTGTGTCTGCACAGGTACAAACACCATCGACTGACACCGCACACACTTCTGATGTAATTACCTATAATTAACAGCATCCAGGGCACTTCATCAGTCGACAGCCCATTCTCCAGACCAAGAACGGGGATGTACATATTGCCACCTGGTGTACTCAACCCACCGGCCACAACCAGCATCACGGCCACTGGATTCAGCAGTACCGAGGTCGATAAGTAGGCTTTTATCTTGTGTAAGCTGCAACAGCCTCCCGAAGTAACGGCTGTGGTACTTTCTTGATGAGAATGAGATCCATCTTGGATCAAAGCTGTTTGATTGGAGACATTTTCTTCCATCGAGGATCTGCGTTCATATTTATCTGTTGGATCAGGATTGGCATAATGCTTCTGGGTTTCTTTGTTGGCTGCATTCGTATAGACTACAATATCGTCATCTTGGTAGGAAACAGGGTGTTCATTTTGATTATAATTATCACTTTGGTTACTGACTTTTGAGTCTAACGCTGAATCTGGAAGACGTGAAGACAAAGCCTGTAATTCGTAATCTGTACTTTGTGAAGTAGATCTTGTAATATTAGCTTCAAACAGTGGGGTTAAATCGCTATTTTTAACACCATCTTTGCTGTCTGGTTGTAACTGTCTTTTTTTGATTTTTT
>JACEFZ010003846.1:0-13215 GCA_014155875.1 Cepaea nemoralis
GGCGTCGACCTGGCATGATCACGCTAGCCACCAACATATATTTTCTGGTACCCATTTGAGTCGGAGTCGACCTGGCAGTACCACGCTAGCCACTAACAATATATTTTCTGGTAACCATTTGAGGCGGAGTCGATCTGGCAGTATCACACTAGCCACCAACAATATATTTTCTGGTACCCATTTGAGGCGGCGTCGACCTGGCAGTATCACGCTAGCCACCAACAATATATTTTCTGGTACCCATTTGAGGCGGAGTCGACCTGGCAGTATCACGCTAGCCACCAACAATATATTTTCTGGTACCCATTTGAGGCGGGGTCGACCTGGCAGTATCACGCTAGCCACCAACAATATATTTTCTGGTACCCACTTGAGGCGGAGTCGACCTGGCAGTAGCACGATAGCCGCCAACAATATATTTTCTGGTACCCACTTGATAATAATCATTGAAGACTCCGTAGAATTCCAGTCGAAATTAATCACCAACTTTGTCGACTTTCAAAAAGCCTTCGACAGTATCCACCGTCCTTCACTTTGGAATCTACTTAACATCTATGGTTTTCCTACCAAATATACCAACGTCATAAATCTTTCTACAAAGAAACACGTTCCTGCGTAAGAACAGAAACAGGCAACTCTGACTGGTTCTCGGTCGAAACAGGAGTGAAACAGGGTTGCGTCTTATCACCGATGCTTTTTGGAATAGCTATCGATTGGGTCATGCGCAAATGCACAAACAACACAAATATGGGTATCCATTGGGTTGACAAAATTCTAGAAGACCTGGACTTTGTCGACGACATAGTGCTTTTGAGTTCAACACACCCGGATGCCCAAGAGAAAATAAACCACCTCCAAAATGTTTCAGGGCAAATTGGTCTCCAAATTAACACCACAAAAACAAAGACTATTGATCTTACCAACAGTTCAGATGACACCAAATTGAACAGCTACGTTCTTGAAAAAGTCAACAGCTTTACATACCTAGGAAGCAAAATGACATCTACAGGGGACTCAACCACAGACATATCATCTAGAATCGCACTGGCATCTAGTGCCTTCAATAAACTGTCAAACATCTGGAAGTCAAAGACACTCAGCAAACACACAAAACTTAAAATCTTCAACTCTTGTGTGATTCCAGTGTTAACGTATGGATGTGAAAGTTGGAAATCAACGGTAGCTTTAGATAAAAAATTAGACAATTTTGAGAACAAATGTCTTAGAAGTCTTCTAAACATCCACTGGACAGACTTCAGAACCAATTCGCAAATAAGACAAGAGACTAAGCAAGATACAGTATCCAATTTCATAAGAAGACGCTGTTGGAACTACATCGGCCATGTACTCAGAATGGACAAGTCAAGACTCCCCTGCCAAGCCCTCATATGGTCACCAGTAGGGAAAAGAAAACGGGGAAGACCAAGAGAGACCCTGCGTAGAACCATCATTAGAGAAGGCTCATTCAATGGCCAAGTAGATATCCAAGATCTACAACAGGTAGCAGCGAACCGCCAAGCATGGAGAGACAGGACTTCTGCCCTATGCGCCGCCTTAGGCTCAAGAGGAAAGACTAACTAACTAACCCACTTGAGGCGGAGTCGACCTGGCAGTAGCACGCTAGCCACCATTTTCTGGTACCCATTTGAGGCGGAGTCGACCTAGCAGTATCACGCTAGCCACCAACAATATATTTTCTGGTACCCATTTGAGGCGGAGTCGACCTGGCAGTCTCACGCTAGCCACCAATAATATATTTTCTGGTACCCATTTGAGGTGGAGTCGACCTGGCAGTATCACGCTAGCCACCAACAATATATTTTCTGGTACCCATTTGAGGCGGAGTCGACCTGGCAGTACCACGCTAGCCACCAACAATATATTTTCTGGTAACCATTGAGGCGGAGTCGACCTGGCAGTAGCACGCTAGCCACCAACAATATATTTTCTGGTACCCATTTGAGGCGGAGTCGACCTGGCAGTAGCACGCTAGCCACCAACAATATATTTTCTGGTACCCATTTGAAGCGAAGTCGACCTGGCAGTAGCACGCTAAGCCACCAACAATATATTGTCTGATAGCCATTTGAGGTGGAGTCTACCTGGCAGCCCAAGTAAATTTTAAAAATAATGCAGATTTGAACCTATGATCGCTAGAGTGGTAGGCGAGGGTCTAGCCCTCACACTGCCGTGGCATTCTTCTGATTGTCCCCAAATATTCTTAACTAATCGTATGCTTGCTTTGTATTGTCTTTATAACATGTGTTTTGTAAAGACAGACTGTTCTATGCGTTTTGTGAAGAAAGATAGTTTCATACATTTTGTAAAGACAGACAGTTCTGGTTTGTAAAGACAGATATTTCTATATGTTTTCTAAAGTCAGACTGTTCTACATGTTTTCTAAAGTCAGACTGTTCTACATGTTTTCTAAAGTCAGACTGTTCTACATGTTATGTAAAGACCGGCTTTTCTATTCTTATCAACTTCTTATTTATGTTTGGTCAGAACATAGTACAGATATCTGGCTACTAGCAGTAAACAAGATTCCCATGGGGGGGGGGGGGGGGGGGGAAGAAGAGAAGAGAGGAAGATGAACAGGCTGATAGGCTGGCAGGGAATTCAAATCAAGATGGTAGGTTACTTATGGACAAGGGAGAGGTGGTTGTGCACCTGTAGGACCAGGTGGGGGAACAGATCGAGAACCCATATGTGGAAAGGACGAGATTGTGGGAGATTCAGGAAGAATCTCAAAACTGAGAGGGGAGACCAGGAGAACTTTCGATCAGATAGCGGTGGGAAAGATTAGTGTGACTCTTCACTGGCTGTTTAACAAGAGAACGGAGCGAATATGGGAATGTCCCGAGTACAGTGATGTCAGTTCTTAGCTCAACTCAATTCTTATACTCGATGTCGTGCGGTGTCTGTGCACAGCCTTCAGTCTCGTGTGCATAGCATAACCAACATAAGCAACAGCCATGCTTTCTAAAATGTAAAATTGTAAAATGGAGTTACATTTTATATATTTCCAAAGCACAAAGCCTGGTGTCAGGAAAATAAACTTGATGTTCGATCGATGACAAACAAGACCCGACATTAGTCTGCAAAAACAACCGACCCTTTGATGTTGTACAGACTGAGACAAATACGTCGTTAAAACTGTCTACACACGATCGGCATTTCTAACTGGGAAACAAAATACGTCGCGTCAAAATGTCTACACCTGGTCGGCGAATCTTTATGATGTGGGGTGTTCGAGAAACGAATAACAACGCCAAACGTCTGCCAAGGCGGTAGTAGCCTTTGAAGTGCTAGACGAAAAGCCTGGACAGACGCGGGATGGATTCTGTGATGTGCGGAATTCTAGGGTTCACAGACAGGCTGAACTATTGATGTACGGGACAAAGAATTTCCCCAAATGAAAGCAAATTTGACGGCGGATTGACTCCAGTTAGTCTAGAACAGGAGGAGGAAACCAGATTCTGGACGGATCAGCGTCTAGACTTTTTGATGACGTCACTCCAGCCCAATATAAAAAGCGTTGCGGTAAACAAGTGTAGTTAGTAGATCAAGAATTCTGAAGTTGGGAAAGATCGGTGCAGTTTTCCGAGTTGTGTTCAATGAGAGAAACTAGGGTGTCAAATTGTTGATATTTATCGGCGGACATAGATCCAGTCTGTGATTGCCTAGTTTCAATTAGCAACCGGAATAGGCATATGGTAGGCTATTAATCATATCTAACTTAGAGTATGATTAGGAATAGAGTACAGTACTGTGCGGTGATATAATGTATTATAGGTGTGGTGATATAATGTATTATGATTAGTGATAGAATGTTCTATAAGTGCAGTGCTAGAAAGTATCATAGGAGCGTCGGGACTAGTATCCTATTGTGTGGCTTCAACTAGCTTGTGTGATATATCATTTTACTCAGGGAGTTGAGGACAATGTAGTGGGATAATAATTAAAGAGATTGAGGATGGTTGGGAGGGAGGAGAGGAATGTGAAATGGTAGGATCTTCCAGTAGGGCATCTGCTGGGTTTCTACCCGTTCCTGTATTCTTTCCTGGTGTTGCCATGTCTCAAATCATGTGATGAGTTATTTGGCTGTATGACAGAGATCGGATCTCTGTTATAGATCTGAGTGCTGCTATTGGCCTACACTCACCTAATTCCGGCCAGGATTGAGTTGCCCTCACCATGGTATTCTCTATTCTACAGGTTCCATTTACAGGTCCATTTATGTGTGCTATGATGTTCAACAGTGAAGCTAGAACACAATTTAGAAGATGATGGCTCAGAATTTGAAAAACAGAAGTTGCTGAGAGGCCGCTACATTGGGCTTATACCCAAGTTGGTTGCGGGAACCTGGCTTCTGCTGAGCAGGACATGCTGATGAGATTTGTGTTTAGCAAGTGATAGTTGTATCACTGTACAGTCAGAACATTGTATATATACACTACTGATACCAGGAACATTCATACAAATTTATAGAAATACCTAGAACATTCAGATTGTGGTGTTAATATGGGGAATCTTTAAAACCAGTCACACTAGATCCATTAAGATTTCCCCAGTAACAGTGACAATAGTGTTAGAATTTTCTGATTAACAATCAGTTAAATAACAGAGGAAATTCATAGTGTGAATCAGATTGAAGACTCTCATTAGACAGTGTTTGTCATGGATGTCCAAGCATCCTAGTGGCTCGAGAGATAGCGGAGAAACTCTTCACGTGACCGGAGAAGCATCACCTTGGTGAGGTTGCTTGTCTGGAATACATGGTGCTGGTGTGTTTTCAGCACAGTGATGAGAATGACTATACTCCTGAACACTGATATGAGTCTCTATTCACCTTATATATACGTTACACATTCTACACATTAGACACACACACACTTCTCCTACGTATACTCTTTGCTTTAATAAATTTCTTGTTTTTATTTGTTGAAGCTAGTGTTGTCAAGTATGTTATGTTGGGGAAGAATGAGAGGGGGCATGATCCAGGAGTGAGTAAGAGTGAGAAGAAGGTGTCTTCAGATTGAGGGAGTGTTGTGGACGGAGTCTACTGGATATCTCCAGGATAGAGATATTGAATTAAACCAAATGTGGGTGTTGATTCCCCTCACTCCAGGGACGACACTAAAGTGGTAAAGAAGAACAAATCCCCTCTGCTGTGTGTCCACCGTGACGAGGTAGAGGGGCTTGTGCGTCCCAATGACCCCAAGAGCTATGCCGACGGTAGCACAGCTACTGGAAGGGCCACCCATGTCGGACAGGTCAAGGGAGAGGGACCAGACGAAGAGACACACAAACCTGCTGCCTTGTAGGTAGACTGGGGACAGTCAAAGGCTAGGGAAAGCATCCCGAATACATGCTTGTCAAAATCGGATGTACTGAGCCACAGGCTTGACAAAGCAGTGCAACATAAAACCTGCTGCCTTGTAGGTAGACTGGGGACAATCAAAGGCTAGGGAAAGCATCCCGAATAAATGCTTGTCGAAATCGGATGTATTGAGCCACAGGCTTGACAAAGCAGTGCAACGTAACTTAATTCATGATGTCACAAATCAAAATTAATTGGTATGGTGCTAATCCGGTGAAGTCCCATCAGGCGGCGATAGTGCCGGGCCCCCTGCCTCGAGGGGGTCCACCCATGACTACTGGTGGTCACCTTCCCCTGTGCTGTGGAGTCAAGGCACAGAGGAGTAGGTTAAGAGCTATTGACCAAATACCCCGGACACTCAACATACTACAGTGGAATGCCGAAGGAGTTTACAAGAAGAAAGACTCCCTAACACAGCATCTTCATAAAGATAGAATAGATGTGGCATGCATTCAAGAGACACACCTCAACGCCAATCACAAATTCTCAGTCAGAGGATATCAGGCCACACGTTTCGACCGCGAAGGACACAAAGGAGGAGTTCTAATACTTACATGAAACACAATACCTTGCAGCGAAGTATCTGTGATCTCTGACAACCAAACGGAAATTAAAGGTGTTGATATAATGATAAAGGACGTGAAAATAAGAATCTACAATCTGTATAGCCCAGCAGATAAGGACCTTACACTCTCAAATATGAAAATAACTGACACAAACTGCATTATTGTTGGAGACTTTAATAGCCGTTCAGAAAGATGGGGATACCCAGATACTGACAAGAGGAGATGAATTGGAGGACTGGGAAATAGACTCAAATCTCCATCTACTCAACAAAGCGGATGACACACCGAGCTTCTACTCCAGAAGATGGCTTACCACTTCTACTCCAGACTTAGCTTTCTGCACAGGAGACATCCTTCACAAAATCGATCGCCATGTGCTGGACCAATTAGCAGGTAGTGAGCACAGACCAATCAAGCTTGTAATGAATATGGAGTATGTTCCACAGGAGCAAAAGCCCTTGCCCCGCTGGAATTACAAATGAGCAGATTGGGACAGATTTACCATACTAACAGACAAATATTGTGAAAACATAAATACACGATATGGCAACATAAAGCAAATGGTAGAAAGTCTAAACAGAGCGATAATACAGGCAGCCACTGAGTCCATTCCAAGAGGAGCGAGGAAAAATTACAAACCATACTGGACTGAAGAACTACAAAGTTTGGAGGACAAAGTTGAAGATGCCAGGAAGACAGCAGAGAGAGAACAAACAATTGAAGCGAACATCTCTCTCAAAGCCATCTCAGAAAAATATAAAAGAACAGTAAATCAAACAACAAGAGATTGTTGGAGGGAAAAAACAGAAAACCTGAATTTTGACAGGGATGGAAACAAACTATGGAAACTAGTGAAAGCCATGAACAATGAAGGACCTAGAAACAAACAAATAACAATTAAACAAGGAAATGCCTTGCTTACAGGAAAAAAGGCTGCAAATGCACTAATGGAACACTATGCAAATGCAAACCACATTGATATTACAACCGAACAGAAGAAAGCAATCAAAGACAAACAGATACATCATAGAAATACAGAGACAGCAGCAGAATATATGATGGCAAATCTAACAATGGAAGAAATGGAACAGGCAATGAATACCCTAAAAAGAAGAAATCACCAGGAAAGGATGGAATCACAAATGAAATGCTAATAGGACTAGGCATAAAGGCAAAGAAGAAACTACTAGCAGTCCTAAATAACAGCTGGAAGAGAGGAATAGTCCCGCAGGCATGGAAGGAAGCTATACTAATACCAGTCCCAAAGAAAGGAAAAGACCTGGAAGAACCAAATGGCTATCGACCTATCAGTCTACTTAGCTGTGTAGGAAAATTAATGGAACGCATTATCAATGGCAGGCTAACATGGCATCTGGAAGAAAACAAACTCTTAACACCACACCAAGCAGGATTCAGAAAGTACAGATCCACTGAAGATCAAATAACCTATATAGCTCAGGAAATAGAGGATGCCTTCCAAGAGAAAAAGCACACACTAGCAGTCTGGATAGATTTAGAAAAAGCATTTGATAAAGTATGGAAGGAAGGACTGAAAGTAAAACTGCAAAACATGCATGTTTGTGGAAAAATGTATAAATGGATCAGCCACTACCTTGAGAACAGAACTGCCAGGACAAAAGTACAAGGACAAACAAGCAAAATGATGCTGCTGGAGCAAGGTGTCCCCCAAGGAGGAGTTCTCTCACCAACATTATTCCTAGCATATATAAATGACATCACAGAAAATTTTCCAGCCAGAGTACACACATCCTCCTTTGCAGATGACCTAGCCATATGGACATATGGTGGGATGTGTGGATGGATGTGTGGGGGTGAAAGTACAGGTGTTGGAATGGGTGTGGGGGATGTGTGTATGGGTGGAGGATATGTGTATGGGACGGATGCAGGGGATGTGTGTTTATGTGGGTGGAGATGTGTGGATGGTTTGAGGAAGTATGTGTGGGAGGCGGGGTTGTGTGGGTAGGGGATTGTGTTGGGTGGATTTGGGATGGAAGGGCGGGTGGGGAGAAGTGTATGGTGTGTGGGTTTGAGATATGTGTGCGGTGTGTTGGTGGGGGATGTGTGAATGATGTGTGGGTGGAGGGTATGTTTGTGGTGGTATGGGTGGAGGATAGTGTGTGGTGTGGGGGATGTGTGTGATGGGTGTGGGGAATGTGCGTATGGGTGGGGTATATGTGTGGGTGAGCAGGGGATTGTGGTGGTTGGGGGAAGTATGTGGGGGAGTGTGGGTGGGAGATGTGTGTATGTGGATGGGGAATGTGTGGGTGGGGGTGTGTGAGTGGCTTAGGGATGTGTAGGTGGGTGAGGGAGTTGTATGTGTCGGGGTGGGATGTGTGTGGGGGTAGGGGTACTGTGATCGAGAGATGTTTGGTTGGGAGTGGGTTGGTGGGGGTGTGTGGGTGCGTAGTGGAGGATGTGTGAGTAATTGTGTGTTGGTGGACGGGTAGGGAATGCGTGTGTGGGTGAGGAGAGGTGTGTGGTGTGTTGGTTGGTGATATTGTGTGGGTGAGGTGTGTGTGTGTGGGTGGGGGATTTTTGTGGTGTGTGAGTGGGGGTATGTGGGGTGGATGGGTAAGGGTATCTGTGTGGGTGTGGGTGGGAATATTTTGTGGTATCTGGGTGGGGGATATGTGTGTGGTGTGTAAGTGGGGATGTGTTGGTGAGGGATATGTGTGTGTGTGGTGCGTGGGTTGGGAATAGTGTGTGGTAGGGGGTGTATGTGATGTGCGGGTGGGGGATTGTGTGGTGGGGGATTAGGTTAAGGCATGTGTGGGTGGGTGGAAGTTGTATGTGTGGGTGGTGGTGTGTGTGTGAGTGGATTGGGGATGTATGGGTGGTTAGGGAGATGTGTGTGTGGGGGGGGGGGGGGGGGTAGGGACATGTCAGTTGGTGGGGATGTGTGTGTATGGTTTGGGGATGTGTGAGTGGATGTGCGATGTGTGGGTTGGTGGGGGATTGTGTGTGTGGGTGGGGAATATGTTGTCGATGGAGATGTGGCTGGGGGAAGGGTGGTTTGAGGTGTGGGTGGGGAGAGGATGTGTGGGGTAGAATGTGGATGGGCGTGGGATGTGTGGGTTGGTGGGGGAATGTTTGTGGGTGGCGAGTGTGTTTTGGTTGGGGGATCAGGTGAGGGCAGTGTGTGTGGGTGGGGGATGTGCGGGAGGGGGATGGGTCGGTTGGTGGGGTATGTATGTGTCCCTTGGTGTGCATGTGTGTCGGTAGGTGGGGGTGTGTATGTGTCCCTTGGTGCGCATGTGTGTGGGTAGGTGGGGGTGTTGTGTGGGTGGGGTGATGTATGGATAGGTGGGAGATGGGCTTCTTACCATGGTAATTAGCCTTGTTTATGTTTACAACATTCATTTCACAATGTTTATTTTTCTTCCTATGCAAATGTATAATGCTCTTGATGAACGAAAGACGAGTGATTGGAAGGGCCGAATGTAAGACGGGCCTGCGCGCCCAATTTGTGACCCTAATAAAGTTGATTTGATTTGATTTTGATTTGACATCTGAAGAATATATTAGTACAGCTAACAGCAGAATACAGCAAGCCTTATTAGCGCTAGAGGACTGGTCAAAATCATGGCTAGTGAAGATAAGTGAGGAGAAAACAACATGCACAGTGTTCTCCCTCTCAAATAAAACTCAGCAACCTAAGCTGGTATTGAATGGAAAAATATTGCGCCATGAAGAAAATCCAAACTATCTAGGAGTCACCTTTGATCGTCGCCTGACATGGAAGACACAGGTTGAGAAAAATCGAACAAGAGCAAGGCAGAGAATGGCAATCATGAAAAAGTTTGCTGGTACAACGTGGGGAGCAGATGAGAAAGTTCTCAAGAAGTTATATACTGGACGGGTGAGGCCAGTACTGGAATATGGCATTGCAGCTTGGGCAACAGCAGCTAAGTCAAACTTTAACAAAATAAGTAGAGTCCAAAACCAAGGAATGCGAATCATAACTGGAAGCCTGAAGACAACGCCTATTAATGAACTAGAAAAGATCACTTGTTTACAACCAATGCAGGATAGAAGAGATAGCAGAGCCCAGCAACAAGCAGAAAAATTTAGAAGATTGACAGACCACCCTATGTACAACAGATTTAATGGTTTTGGAAAGGGAAGACTGAAGCGTAGCAACTTTGTAGAAACTGCAAAACGAAGGATTAGGGCAGATCCTATACTTAACATATCAACAGTCAAGCCCATACACAATACACACAAGTTCCCAGCTTGGAGACAGCAGCAACTGCCTGAGATGATAGAAAACATTCCTGGTATTGAGAAAAAGAACACTCAGCATGAAACCGAAAGAAGAGAAATAACCCTAAACTACATAAAAGAACATTACCCAAGCAGGAATTGGACCCATGCATATACAGATGGATCAGCCAAAAATTCAATAGAGAATGGAGGAGGAGGAATTCTCCTAAATTTAAAAAATGGAGTGAAAAAAACACATTCAATGGCAACTGGAAAATTTTCAAGTAACTTCAAAGCGGAGGCAGAGGCTCTGAAAACTGCAGCAGAAATGCTCCTGATGGAGGAAAATAAAGAGAAGCAAATAGCTATCTTTACAGATGCAAAGTCAGCTGTCTCAATACTGAAGAGCAATAACAGCACAGAACTAACTGACCTAAGAGCAGCACTCCATGGTCTATGCCAGAAATCCAAAAAAGTTGTAATACAGTGGATCCCATCACATTGCAGTATACCTGGAAACGAAGAGGCTGACAGACTGGCAAAAGAGGGCGGACGACTACCATAGCCTGACATAGACATAACTTATAATGAGGCAAAGAGGTTGATAAAAAGCACTTATAGAACCAAATGGGAATCAGAGCATCCAGGCCATCAGAAGGATGATGCATATTACAAACTCGACCGAAGAGAAAAAGTAGCAATCTTCAGACTCCGCACAGGACATAACAGGCTGAAATACCACTTGTTCAATAAACTAAAGATAGGAGATACCGATGAATGTAATTGTAGAACTGGAAAAATGACAGCAAAACATTTGCTGCAGGATTGCCCAACGTATGCAGAACAGAGAAAGATATTTTGGCCGACACCTGCTTCATTTGAGGACAAGCTCTATGGAGATATCAACAAGCTAAAGTTGACCGCAGATTACTTTAACTACATACAGGTTGACATTTAAAGGTGCATGAAGACCCAGAGGCATGAAATGGAATATTGCTTGGATAGCAAATCCATTATGTGGAAAGTCCAAATTGAAAGCTCGCTGTGTGGGCTTCATAAAAGGTGGAAAAGTGTCCTAGTGGCACGAAATGGAATATTGCTTGGATAGTAAATCCATTACGCGGAAAGTCCGAATCAAAAGCCCATTGTGTGGGCTTCATAAAAGGTGGAAAAGTGTCCTAGTGGCATGAAATGGAATATTGCTTGGATAGCAAATCCATTACGTGGAAAGTCTGAATCAAAAGCCCACTGTGTGGGCTTCATAAAAGGTGGAAAAGTGTCCTAGTGGCACGAAATGGAATATTGCTTGGATAGCAAATCCATTACATGGAAAGTCCGAATCGAAAGCTCACTGTGGATGTTATCAGCAGACTGCATACTTCTGGTTTCCGGAAGAACAGCCTATGGTGAACGGAAGGCCCAATATACGGAAGTGAGGCTAAGCAGCCATGTGCAGGACGTGACGATTCCTTGGGTGAGCCCAGTACCAGAGCTCTATGTATCGGCTCTGCAAGTATGGAAGCCTCCTTGGATGGCGGGGAATGCCCATGGTCTGCCCCTGCCTTCCCTTGAGGGCCGACCAGGATGCCTTTGGCTGTTCTATATGGGCCAGCTGGGATGGGAGATAACACCACAACAGTGAGAGTCTGTCCTAAGAAACCCCCCGGGAAGGGTAACCCGGTCAACAAATGCCCGCAGAAGTCGGATGTGTCGGCCTAACGGCGCAAGGACGCAGCTCTGCTGTAAACAGGCACAACGCAATCACGTCCGGAAAAAAAACTCCGGATGAACGAAGAAGAAGAGAAGAAAATCCGAATCGAAAGCTCACTGTGGATGTTATCTGCAGACTGCATACTTCTGGTTTCCGGAAGAACAGCCTATGGTGAACGGAAGGCCCAATATACGGAAGTGAGGCTAAGCAGCCATGTGCAGGACGTGACGATTCCTTGGGTGAGCCCAGTACCAGAGCTCTATGTATCGGCTCTGCAAGTATGGAAGCCTCCTTGGATGGCGGGGAATGCCCATGGTCTGCCCCTGCCTTCCCTTGAGGGCTGACCAGGATCTTTGGCTGTTCTATATGGACCAGCTGGGATGGGGGATAACACCACAACAGTGAGAGTCAAACGTCCTAAGAAACCCCCGGGAAGGTTAACCCGGTCAACAAATGCCCGCAGAAGTCGGATGTGTCGGCCTAATGGCGCAAGAACGCAGCTCTGCTGTAAACAGGCACAACGCAATCACATCCGAAAAAAAACTCCAGATGAACGACGAAGAAGAAGAAGAAGAAGAAGAACAAATAACTACTACGACATTCATTCTTTACACACGACACCTGGGCTGACTTTAGAGACATTGTGTTGCCCTTGCAGCATGATTTCTCTTTCAGCCTGCCTAGTTTACTCCAGTGGAAAGGTAACACCAATACATCTGGAACAAGACAAACTGCGGGATCAACAAAGTAATGCTCTGACTGTCCGAAGCTTCAACCCTAGACCAAGTTGCCACAGCCTGGTCTACATTTTCTCAGACTAGGATAAGGCTTGTATCCTCCCATTTGCGCTCCTCCGCCTGCAGCCGTTGGCACAATGTGGGGTTTTGGCTTTGGTAAGTGCCGCCCAACATTCAGCGTTAAGAGAAAGCAGGTAGTATGATCTACTCTCATACAACAGCTCATTCATATCTAAGACCTGACTTTAAATACTTATTAATAACTTCCTCAAGCCATCTCTGACTTTGGTAGACACATCCCTTGAGCAAGTAGTCTCCAGCCATACAGCCTGACATTTTTTAGGGCAGAGACCCAAAACGTCAAGTCCGCAAAATCATGTGGTCTGACCCTGCCATATCAACTCCAGGCGGGACTCGAAATTCAATAAAGCTAGGAGCTTTTTTCATATTAAGTGAATAATAATCTTTCCCATTGCAACATACGCCTGTGAGACCTGGACACTTACTAAACAAACTGAACAGTACATAAATGCCTTTGAATATAAATGTTATAGACGGGTTCTAAATCATGCCTTTGAATATAAATGTCTTATA
>JACEFZ010003847.1:0-13115 GCA_014155875.1 Cepaea nemoralis
TTTTGGGGACATAAAAATTTTCCTAAAAACCTTTGGGAAAAAAAATTAAAAAACCGGTTGGGGACATAAAAAAAAGTTTTTAAAAAAAAAAGGGGGGACAAAAACAAAACCGGGTTCTAAAAAAATTTGGGGAAAAAAAATTAAAAAACAAAGTCTATAAACCTGGCAAGTCAAGTGAGGACATAAACAAAGTCTATAAACCTGGCAAGTTAACTTAGAGTCATAAACAAATTCTATAAACCTGGCAAGTTAACTGGGGACACAGACAAATTCTATAAATCTGGCAAGTCAACTGAGGACATAAGCAAAGTCTATAAACCTGGCAAGTTAACTGGGGACATAAATTCTATCAACCTAGTAAGTTAACTTGGGGACATGAACAAATTCTATAAACCTGGTAAGTCAACTGAGGATATAAACAAAGTCTATAAAACTGGAAAGTTAGCTAGGGGACATAAATTTTAAAATATAGCTAAATAACAACAGTTATAGTGTACATATGACAAAATGACAACAGTTATAGTTTACATATAGCTAAATGCCAACATTTATAGTGTACATATAGCTAAATAACAACAGTTATAGTATACATACAGCTAAATGACAACAGTTATAGTTTACATATAGCTAAATGACAAGAGTTATAGTTTACATTTAGCTAAATGACAACAGTTATAGTTTACATATAACTAAATGATAACAGTTATAGTTTACATACAGTTAAATGACAACATTTATAGTTACATATAGCTAAAAGACAACAGTCATAGTGTACCATATAGCTAAATAATTACAGTTATAGTGTATATATATATAGCTAAATGACAACAGTTATAGTGTGTATATATATAGCTAAATAACAACTAGAGATGGCTCAAATTGTAGCAACGGCTCACCTTTTCTCCGGGGTAGTATTTGTCCCAGGCTTTTAACATCTTCAACCATTTTGTGGTCCTCTCCCGCTCCACCAGCTTGCCCTGTGAGTAGACGAGACAAAACTTACTAATCAACCACTCACCTGGCGAGCACATGAAGCCTCTCTCTCTCTCTTCCCCCCCCCCCCCCCCTCTACTCTCAAAACTTACCAACAATTTTAACCTACATGAACATCTTCAGTTACTGCCACTCCACAAACACCTACTTTTTAATAAGGCTAAACTAGTTCACAAAATCCTATTTCAAAATGCTCCATGCTACCTTTGGCCATTGTTCAAATATTACACAAGACATAGTGAACAACTAAACATACTTCACGTCCCTAAACCTAGGACAGACTTACATAAAACAAGCGCATACTCTGCCCCTCAGTTGTGGAACAATCTTCCACAAGTAATCAAAGACACCACAAATCATTATACATACAGCCGCAACCTGTCTGAACACTATCTCAGTACAGACTACACACCCCCCCCCCCTCCCCCCCCCACCAAAAAGAAAAGAAAAACAATAACAATAATAATGGAAAATTATCTCAAACGACAACTAGCCAATAAACATTCCCATATGTATTTGTACGCTACATCTTCCTTAGGTATTTATAATGCCCATGTTAAACATTGCCTCAGTGAGTCATGTATTACTGATTATTTTTCATGAGTTTTAATGCTTATTGTTCTTTTGTTGTCTAAGATTAGCTTCATAAGTGATGATATAACACTATTCCTTAAGTTAACATTACACCATGGATTCAACATTTATATAACATTCACTGCTTTAACATTACACAATGGATTCAACATTTATGCAGCTTCATTGCCTGGCTTAACATTACACCATGGATTCAACATTTACGTAACATTCTCTAACTTAACATTACAGCATGGATTCAACATTTATGTAACATTCTCTAACTTAACATTACACCACAGATTAAACATGTATGTAACATTCTCTAACTTAACATTACACCATGGATTCAACATGTAGTAACATTCTCTAACTTAACATTACACCATGGATTCAACATTTATGTAACATTCTCTAACTTAACATTACACCATGGATTCTTCTTCTTCTTCTTTGTTCATCCGGAGTTTTTTTTCGGATGTGATTGCGTTGTGCCTGTTTACAGCAGAGCTGCGTTCTTGCGCCGTTAGGCCGACACATCCGACTTCTGCGGGCATTTGTTGACCGGGTTAACCTTCCCGGGGGTTTCTTAGGACGTTTGACTCTCACTGTTGTGGTGTTATCCCCCATCCCAGCTGGTCCATATAGAACAGCCAAAGATCCTGGTCAGCCCTCAAGGGAAGGCAGGGGCAGACCATGGGCATTCCCCGCCATCCAAGGAGGCTTCCATACTTGCAGAGCCGATACATAGCGCTCTGGTACTGGGCTCACCCAAGGAATCGTCACGTCCTGCACATGGCTGCTTAGCCTCACTTCCGTATATTGGGCCTTCCGTTCACCATAGGCTGTTCTTCCGGAAACCAGAAGTATGCAGTCTGCAGATGACATCCAACAGTGAGCTTTCGATTCGGACTTTCCATGTAATGGATTTGCTATCCAAGCAATATTCCATTTCGTGCCACTAGGACACTTTCCCACCTTTTATGAAGTCCACACAGTGGGCTTTTGATTAGGACTTTCCACGTAATGGATTTGCTATCCAAGCAATATTCCATTTCATGCCACTAGGACACTTTTCCACCTTTTATGAAGCCCACACAATGGGCTTTTGATTCGGACTTTCCACGTAAATGGATTTGCTATCCAAGCAATATTCCATTTCGTGCCACTAGAACACTTTTCCACCTTTTATGAAGCCCACACAGCAAGCTTTCGATTTGGACTTTCCACATAATGGATTTGCTATCCAAGCAATATTCCATTTCATGCCTCTGGGTCTTCATGCACCTTTAAATGTCAACCTGTATGCAGTTAAAGTAAGCTGCGGTCAACTTGAGCTTGTTGATATCTCCATAGAGCTTGTCCTCAAATGAAGCAGGTGTGGGCCAAAATATCTTTCTCTGTTCTGCATACGTTGGGCAATCCTGCAGCAAATGTTTTGCTGTCATTTTTCCAGTTCTACAATTACATTCATCGGTATCTCCTATCTTTAGTTTATTGAACAAGTGGTATTTCAGCCTGTTATGTCCTGTGCGGAGTCTTAAGATTGCTACTTGTTCTCTTTCGGTCGAGTTTATAATATGCATCATCCTTCTGATGGCCTGGATGCTCTGATTCCCATTTGGTTCTATAAAGTGCTTTTTATCAACCTCTTTGCCTCATTATAGTTATGTCTATGTCAGGCTGTGGTAGTCGTCCGCCCTCTTTTGCCAGGTCTGTCAGCCTCTTCGTTTCCAGGTATACTGCAATGTGATGGGATCCACTGTATTACAACTTTTTTGGATTTCTGGCATAGACCATGGAGTGCTGCTCTGTAGGTCAGTTAGTTCTGTGCTGTTATTGCTCTTCAGTATTGAGACAACTGACTTTGCATCTGTGAAGATAGCTATTTGCTTCTCTTTATTTTCCTCCATCAGGAGCATTTCTGCTGCAGTTTTCAAAGCCTCTACCTCCGCTTTGAAGTTACTTGAAATTTTCCAGTTGCCATTGAATGTGTTTTTTCACTCCATTTTTTAAATTTAGGAGAATTCCTCCTCCTCCATTCTCTAGTGAATTTTTGGCTGATCCATCGGTATATGCATGGGTCCAATTCCTGCTTGGGTAATGTTCTTTTATGTAGTTTAGGGTTATTTCTCTTCTTTCGGTTTCATGCTGAGTGTTCTTTTTCTCAATACCAGGAATGTTTTCTATCATCTCAGGCAGTTTGCTGCTGTCTCCAAGCTGGGAACTTGTGTGCATTGTGTATGTGGGCTTGACTGTTGATATGTTAAGTATAGGATCTGCCCTAATCCTTCGTTTTGCAGTTTCTACAAAGTTGCTACGCTTCAGTCTTCCCTTTCCAAAACCATTAAATCTGTTGTACATAGGGTGGTCTGTCAATCTTCTAAATTTTTCTGCTTGTTGCTGGGCTCTGCTATCTCTTCTATCCTGCATTGGTTGTAAACAAGTGATCTTTTCTAGTTCATTAATAGGCGTTGTCTTCAGGCTTCCAGTTATGATTCGCATTCCTTGGTTTTGGACTCTACTTATTTTGTTAAAGTTTGACTTAGCTGCTGTTGCCCAAGCTGCAATGCCATATTCCAGTACTGGCCTCACCCGTCCAGTATATAACTTCTTGAGAACTTTCTCATCCTGCTCCCCACGTTGTACCAGCAAGCTTTTTCATGATTGCCATTCTCTGCCTTGCTCTTGTTCGATTTTTCTCAACCTGTGTCTTCCATGTCAGGCGACGATCAAAGGTGACTCCTAGATAGTTTGGATTTTCTTCATGGCGCAATATTTTTCCATTCAATACCAGCTTAGGTTGCTGAGTTTTATTTGAGAGGGAGAACACTGTGCATGTTGTTTTCTCCTCACTTATCTTCACTAAGCCATGATTTTGACCAGTCCTCTAGCGCTAATAAGGCTTGCTGTATTCTGCTGTTAGCTGTACTAATATATTCTTCAGATGTCCATATGGCTAGGTCATCTGCAAAGGAGGATGTGTGTACTCTGGCTGGAAAATTTTCTGTGATGTCATTTATATATGCTAGGAATAATGTTGGTGAAAGAACTCCTCCTTGGGGGACACCTTGCTCCAGCAGCATCATTTTGCTTGTTTGTCCTTGTACTTTTGTCCTGGCAGTTCTGTTCTCAAGGTAGTGGCTGATCCATTTATACATTTTTCCACAAACATGCATGTTTTGCAGTTTTACTTTCAGTCCTTCCTTCCATACTTTATCAAATGCTTTTTCTAAATCTATCCAGACTGCTAGTGTGTGCTTTTTCTCTTGGAAGGCATCCTCTATTTCCTGAGCTATATAGGTTATTTGATCTTCAGTGGATCTGTACTTTCTGAATCCTGCTTGGTGTGGTGTTAAGAGTTTGTTTTCTTCCAGATGCCATGTTAGCCTGCCATTGATAATGCGTTCCATTAATTTTCCTACACAGCTAAGTAGACTGATAGGTCGATAGCCATTTGGTTCTTCCAGGTCTTTTCCTTTCTTTGGGACTGGTATTAGAATAGCTTCCTTCCATGCCTGTGGGACTATTCCTCTCTTCCAGCTGTTATTTAGGACTGCTAGTAGTTTCTTTTTTGCCTTGTTGCCTAGTCCTATTAGCATTTCATTTGTGATTCCATCCTTTCCTGGTGATTTCTTCTTTTTTAGGGTATTCATTGCCTGTTCCATTTCTTCCATTGTTAGATTTGCCATCATATATTCTGCTGCTGTCTCTGTATTTCTATGATGTATCTGTTTGTCTTTGATTGCTTTCTTCTGTTCGGTTGTAATATCAATGTGGTTTGCATTTGCATAGTGTTCCATTAGTGCATTTGCAGCCTTTTTTTCCTGTAAGCAAGGCATTTCCTTGTTTAATTGTTATTTGTTTGTTTCTAGGTCCTTCATTGTTCATGGCTTTCACTAGTTTCCATAGTTTGTTTCCATCCCTGTCAAAATTCAGGTTTTCTGTTTTTTCCCTCCAACAATCTCTTGTTGTTTGATTTACTGTTCTTTTATATTTTGCTGAGATGGCTTTGAGAGAGATATTCGCTTCAATTGTTTGTTCTCTCTCTGCTGTCTTCCTGGCATCTTCTACTTTGTCCTCCAAACTTTGTAGTTCTTCAGTCCAGTATGGTTTGTAATTTTTCCTCGCTCCTCTAGGAATGGACTCAGTGGCTGCCTGTATTATCGCTCTGTTTAGACTTTCCACCATTTGCTTTATGTTGCCATATCGTGTATTTATGTTTTCACAATATTTGTCTGTTAGCATGGCAAATCTGTCCCAATCTGCTCGTTTGTAATTCCAGCGGGGCAAGGGCTTTTGCTCCTGTGGAACATACTCCATATTCATTACAAGCTTGATTGGTCTGTGGTCACTACCTGCTAATTGGTCCAGCACATGGCGATCGATTTTGTGGAGGATGTCTCCTGTGCAGAAAGCTAAGTCTGGAGTAGAAGTGGTAAGCCATCTTCTGGAGTAGAAGCTCGGTGTGTCATCCGCTTTGTTGAGTAGATGGAGATTTGAGTCTATTTCCCAGTCCTCCAATTCATCTCCTCTTTTGTCAGTATCTGGGTATCCCCATCTTTCTGAACGGCTATTAAAGTCTCCGACAATAATGCAGTTTGTGTCAGTTATTTTCATGTTTGAGAGTGTAAGGTCCTTATCTGCTGGGCTATACAGATTGTAGATTCTTATTTTCACGTCCTTTATCATTATATCAACACCTATAATTTCTGTTTGGTTGTCAGAGATCACAGATACTTCGCTGCAAGGTATTGTATTTCGTGTAAGTATTAGAACTCCTCCTTTATGTCCTTCACGGTCGAAACGTGTGGCCTGATATCCTCTGACTGAAAATTTGCGATTGGCATTGAGGTGTGTCTCTTGAATGCATGCCACATCTATTCTATCTTTATGAAGACGCTGTGTCAGGGATTCTTTCTTGTTATAAACTCCTTCGGCATTCCACTGTAGTATGTTGAGTGTCCTTGGTATTTGGTCAATAGCTCTTAACCTACTCCTCTGTGCCTTGACTCCACAGCACAGGGGAAGGTGACCACCAGTAGTCATGGGTGGACCCCCTCGAGGCAGGGGGCCCGGCACTATCACCGCCTGATGGGACTTCACGGGATTAGCACCATAACGATTAATTTTCATCTGTGGCATCATGAAATGATAAAGTTACGTTGCACTTCTTTGTCAAGCTTGTGGCTCAGTACATCCGATTTCGACAAGCACTTTTCGGGATGCTTTCCCTAGCCTTTGACTGTCCCCAGTCTACCTACAAGGCAGCAGGTTTGTGCGTCACTTCGTCTGGTCCCTCTCCCTTGACCTGTCCGACATGGGTGACCCTACCAGTAGCAGTGCTACCGTCGGCATAGCTCTTGGGGTCATTGGAACGCGCAAGCCCCTCTACCTCGTCAAGGTGGACGCACGGCAGAGGGGACACCATGGATTCAACATGTAGTAACATTCTCTAACTTAACATTACACCACGGATTCAACATTTATGTAACATTCTCTAATTTAACATTACACCATGGATTCAACATTTATGTAACACCATTCCCTAACTTAACACTACACCATAGATTCAACATTTATGTAACATTCTCTAATTTAACATTACACCATGGATTCAACATTTATGTAACACCATTCCCTAACTTAACACTACACCATAGATTCAACATTTATGTAACATTCTCTAACTTAACTTTACACCATGGATTCAACATGTACGTAACATTCTCTAACTTAACATTACACCATAGATTCAACATTTATGTAACACTAGCTGACCCGGCCCGGCTTCGCCCAGGCCCTGGAGGGGATCTATCTATCTATCAGTCTGTCTGTCTGCTTGTTTGTCTGTCTGTCTGGCTGACCCGGCCCGGCTTCACCCAGTCCCTGGTGGGGAGCATCTCATTTAATTCATATAAGTAGTCATATAAGCTCTCCCGTTCCCGACTATCTATCTGTCTGTCTATCTGTCTGACCGGGCCCGGCTTCACCCAGTCCCTGGTGGGGAGCATCTCATTTAATTCATATACGTAGTCATATAAGCTCTCCCGTTCCCGACTATCTGTTTGTCTGTCTGTCTGTCCCGGCCCGGCTTCACCCAGTCCCTGGTGGGGAGCATCTAATTTAATTCATATACGTAGTCATATAGCCTCTCCCGTTCCTGACTGTCTGTCTGTCTATCTGTCTGTCTGACCCGGCCCGGCTTCACCCAGTCCCTGGTGGGGAGCATGTCATCTAATTCATGTAAGTAGTCAAATAAGCTTCCGTTCCCGACTATCTGTCTATCTATCTGACCCGGCGTGGTTTCGCCCAGCTCCTGGCGCACAGTAACTTAAAAGAATGTCCTTCCACACACCATTCAATGAAAACTGTAGAAAAAGATGGGTTACAATGTTATGCATTATGCATTATTTTTATGAAAACTTTGAAAATGCCTTAAAGATTATATCATTATTTATTATAACTCATATGCCTGAAAATAACTATAGACAAAGAGTTTAACAATAGTGCAAGTAAGTCCAACAATATGACTATAAAGTATATAGAAATGTTATTAAAAGTTATGCCCCTTGAAATAACTTTTCTAGAGTGAAGTCCCCCTGCTATATAGACATTATATAATGAAAATGGAAAAGTAAATGTTATTAAATAAGTCGAAGATTTTACATTAAGAAATTATTATAGTCGGTTGCAAATGAATGAAAGGAAGACGTGTAGAAAATTTCATCTCAATCGGATGTACCGTTATCGAACGCATCCAATACCCACAAACAAACATACACTCTGTTTTATAGATATAGATTCTCTAATTTAACATTACACCATGGATTCAACATTTATGTAACACCATTCCCTAACTTAACACTACACCATAGATTCAACATTTATGTAACATTCTCTAACTTAACATTACACCATGGATTCAACATGTACGTAACATTCTCTAACTTAACATTACACCATAGATTCAACATTTATGTAACATTCTCTAATTTAACATTACACCATGGATTCAACATGTACGTAACATTCTCTAACTTAACATTACACCATAGATTCAACATTTATGTAACATTCTCTAATTTAACATTACACCATGGATTCAACATGTACGTAACATTCTCTAACTTAACATTACACCATAGATTCAACATTTATGTAACATTCTCTAACTTAACATTACACCATGGATTCAACATTTATGTAACACCATTCCCTAACTTAACACTACACCATAGATTCAACATTTATGCAATATGATGTCAATGTTAAACACATGCCATACTGGCAGTACTGTTCAGAAATGTAACACAAATGCTATTATTTGAGAAATCATTATGGCTTCCTAACCTTTTCTTCCGCAGCATCCACATTCTTGGGGAGAGCTTTATCACTGATGAATGAGAGAACGATAAAGTTGTTAACGAGACATCAACTACACATTAAATTTTCAAGAATAGTGTTCATAAAATTGATCAGTTGATGATCCTGACTGAAGTTGATCTTCGACATGAAATCATGGATAGGATTTGAGAAGATCAAACATATCTTGTGATGAGTGTATTAACAATAATTTCCTGGGATTAACTTTACTGTCAATCATATTTAAAGAAAGATTAACATACCAATGTGCCAGCGCATGAATTGATACATGCTGTTGGAGATCGCTAAATGTGGAGTAGCATGAATCGCCCAGGCCAGAAAATCTATAACATTCTGCCCTTCTTTTCTCTCTCCTTTTAAATGTTATTTTGTTCATACATCACGTAAAAGGTTAATCTTAAACAATAACAACAGAAACAGATTGTTAAGTAGTGGCAGAAATATCTGCTTCGCGTGGGTGGTTGGTGCTATTGATATGAAGAGGGGGATGCATAGGAGCCTTCTTATGAATGTACTTTATATGTTTTTAATTTATCTTACTTAGATGTGACGTTCAGATGACTATTTATGGATTCAGATACTTCTGTTTTCAACTATGTATTCTTGCTTTCTGTTGTTTGTTTGTTTGTTGACAAAGAGTTTGGTCAAAACATTTCTGTGTATCTGTGTGTGTCTTTCATTTGCCAAGATGCCAACCATAATGTATGATCACTCACTTTCGTTTCCCAAGATGTCACCAATATTGTATTGATCACTCACTTTCATTTGCCAAGATATCGTCAATATTGTATGATCACTCACTTTCATTTGCCACGATGTCACCAATATTGTATGATCACTCACTTTCATGTGCCACGATGTCACCAATATTGTATGATCACTCACTTTCATTTGCCAAGATGACACCAATATTGTATGATCACTCACTTTCATTTGCCAAGATGTCACCAATATTGTATGATCACTCACTTTCATTTGCCAAGATGTCACCAATATTGTATGATCATTCACTTTCATTTGCCACGATGTCACCAATATTGTATGATCACTCACTTTCATTTGCCACAATGTCACCAATATTGTATGATCACTCACTTTCATTTGCCACGATGTCACCAATATTGTATGATCACTTACTTTCATTTGCCATGATGTCACCAATATTGTATGATCACTCACTTTCATTTGCCAAGATGCAATCATATTGTACGATCACTCACTTCCATGTGCCAGATGTCAACCATATTGTTTGACCACTCACTTTTGGCATGAGTTCAATAGTAATCACATCTAGTTTGGCTTCCTGCAGCTGGGAAGTTTGACAGACGTGACCAATCCATCTCTAAATATAAATGTAACAATCACTGCTCAAACCTTCTCTGACAGCAATCTCATCTATCACTGAGCAGCAATCTCATCTATCACTGAGCAACAATCTCATCTATCACTGAGCAGCAATCTCATCTATCACTGAGCAGCAATCTCATCTATCACTGAGCAGCAATCTCATCTATCACTGAGCAGCAATCTCATCTATCACTGAGCAGCATTCTCATCTATCACCAAGCAAAACAAAAGTAACTGCTGATTTACAAAACACAAATCCTTAACTTGTGTTATGGTGATTGTAAACCTGTGGATGGGGGACATTTAAACAAGAACACCCTGCACCTCACTGCAAGTGCCAGGTGACTCTTCATTGGTTTCATAGAACCATGCGTGAGATATCTGTCATACATCCATTGCCATAACCTGAATTAGATTGGGTCATAGGTTATGGCAGTGTTCAGAAGGAAAGTCCAGTTGGACACCTGGACCGTGAAAAGTGACTCACTTGTGAGCAATTTTCACAGTGTGAAAATGCTGGGACTCGCTTCACGGCAAGCACGAAGCGGATCCTTGAAAGTCACTCTGCATTGGACCGTGGTCAAGAACGGACCTGGTCATGTTTCGAGGATAGCAATGGCCTTAGATAGTGCCGCTGAATATTTTAGAGTTGTGAAGATAGAGATGTTTTATAAATGTGTTGTAAAAGTACGTTACAACTGTGCATCTGCTGATTTGTAATTACGTCAGTACAAGAGAAGATGAACTCGATTCAGCGTTGTGTCAAGTTTGTACATTTCATACTGTGATCCTTCATGTGACAGAGGAGAGAGCGAATGTTGAATGTTAATAAGTAATCTGCTAAGGCTCTCAACGATTCCAAGGTAAAGTCTATGATACAATCAATGACGTGAGGAAGTATGTCCAACTACAAAGAGCTGTGTACGGCAAAGATGAATAAGCTGAGAAATAACCACGGCGATGACCTATTATAAAAGTAATCTAGAATCAATAGGGTGGGGTACAAAGCCGATTACACAAAGATCGACAACCTTCCACTCCAAATATAAACAATAAGTCGCGCTGTGGCATCCATCTTGTGTGCCATGGAATAATGGCCTACTCTGGCCTGAAAAGAATTGGTTGCGTAGCTCAAGAGTTAGTGGACTGCCAGGAGTGCCGTGACCAGACACCATGAATTAACAGATTGTGATGCTCCGCACCAGAGTGGCACAGCATATAAGTAAATGTCTGTTGAATGTGTGCCACAACTGACTCAGCATGAGTGACTCTGCTATGGGACAAGACAGAGTGAGGGGAGTGACTCAATGAGGGAATGACTCAATGAGGGGATGACTCAATGAGGGGACTGACTCAGCTTTGGGGGTGACTCAGCAAGGTATGTGACTCAATGAGGGGAGTGATTCAATGAGGGGAGTGATTCAATGAGGGAAACGCCTCGGTATAGGGACAGAGGGGAGTGACTCAGAGTGAAGACAGAAGGGAGTGACTCAGTGTGAGGACAGATTCAGCAAGGGAAGTGACTATTAAAAAGTTGCATATCCTTTACAGGATGTCACAATCAACTCCAGCATTTTTCGGCTGTTTGTGATTTCTTGCAAGTTTACATTCTGAATGGCTGGCGCTCATATCATTTTTTAAAAACCCAACGCAAGGCGGTCTGTTGCCAAATCTCCCACAGCTGTGTTTCGAACATGGTATGCAGGATTACAAATTGTGTCCACAACCCCTTCGCTACAGAAGACTGACTAAACAGGAGGTTTCAATATGATAGGAAAACCCCAGACTATGTCACTTATAAATGAACCCAAAAATCTGTCATCACATGGTACACCTCAAAGGCCGGGTCCCCCCATGGATCTATCGAGCCCCTTCCTCTCTCCCCGTAAGACAGGAATGAGTGATAATAATTACATCTTAAATCTTAAAAGGGTTTGCCTCCTATCTTGTCAGCATTTTTTTCTCCCTCTCAATTCTTGGAATTTGTCTAGTTTTTGTTCTGTCCTTTTTGGGGCTGCACATCAGTTTTTGGGACAAAAGGAATGAATGGCAACAAATTTCTCTCTAAACCGTATAGAGGGCTTCTCCCCTATGACATAAACCAAAAAACGCATTGTTT
This sequence comes from Cepaea nemoralis, assembly GCA_014155875.1. Lineage (NCBI taxonomy): Eukaryota > Metazoa > Mollusca > Gastropoda > Stylommatophora > Helicidae > Cepaea > Cepaea nemoralis. Next base: position 12,419 of record JACEFZ010003847.1, read on the forward strand.
CCTACCTCTAGATTACCAGAGTTTATTTAGTCTCTCCCTCTTGCTCTGTCTACCCGTTTGATTGACAAGAAACGAAACACAAATTGCATCTTTCCCTCCTCTTTTTTTTTTTGCCATTCGCCGCTTTTAAAGCAAGCGTAGTGCATACAAGTGCTACTACTTCTAGTACTGCACTGATTTTTTGCTGTGTATTTTCTTTCCCCTATTTCCAGTATTCCTACCATCAGGCAAACTCACTTGACTTCTGAGTACTTGTAATTTATGTCGCAAGTCAAAATTTAGTCCAACTGACCCGTGTAGTGGTTTTAACTTTACCTCAGCATCGCTACCAGAAGGTCAGACGACCTCACTAAACCTCTATAAAGGTTGCCTTCCCGCCCCGTGCCAGCATCTTTTTATCACCTTTTTTTCTCTTGTTTTTTTTTTGTGCTCACTTGCTTGAACCAAGTGTAGTCCCTGCCCCTATTATAGTAGCAAGGACTGAATTCTGCGCATGGATTTGCTTTCCCATTTTCGTGCCCTCGCCATCCAGGTGAACAACTCCACTTCAGAGGTACTTGTAAATTTCATCCCAGTCAAAGACGATAGGTCAACATTTTTGTCCCAAATGTCCGGGTGGGGCCCCCCCGAACCAATTTAAAAACCTTCCCGGCCCCCCCATTTTTCCCCCCGGGCCCCAAAACTTTTTAAGGGTTAA
>JACEFZ010003848.1:0-13103 GCA_014155875.1 Cepaea nemoralis
ACACATACAAGCCCACACTTACACACACACACACATACACACACACACACACACACACAAAGTAAAAAGATAGTGTTAGAGAGAACGAGAGAGAGACAGAGAGAAAGAGAGACAGAGAGAAAGAGAGAGAGGTGGGGAGAGATTAAGCACACTTTTGTTCCGAAATATCCTCTGTTGTTGTTTTCGTTGTTGTTGTTGTTATCGTTGTTGTTGTTATACTTCTTCTTCTTGCTTTTGTTCATTTGTTTTCATCTTCTTCTTCAAAAGGTTCTTTCAATCAGAAATAGAGAATCTAAAGTCTTCAATACCAGACTCATCGTGTAATTTAAGTTCACTGGCATCATTCTGTGAGGAGAAGTGCGCCAGAAATATTCCCGCTGAGATTCCTTTAATGTCTGTTGCAGACGTTTATAAATATCTCTTGAACCTCAAATCAACAAACTCACACGGCCTAGATGGTATCAGTAATAGAATTCTTCGTTGTGCTGCACCAGTCATTAGCGAGTCCTTAACGTTCATATATAACCAGTGCCTGGCCAAAAACTACTTTCCATCTGCATTTAAAATTGCTAAAGTGTTTCCGCTTATTAAAAATGGCTCAATCGATAATAGCGTTTTGGGTAATTATAGACCTATTTCCTTACTATCGTCGCTATCAAAACCACTAGAAAAACACATTCATAAAATAACGTTACACCATTTAATTAACAATGATCTAATAATTAACAGTCAATCTGGGTTTCGACCTAAATATTCTTGCCATAGTGCTCTAACAAAAATGACCGATAACTGGCACTTAAACATCAACAACGGTAGAATTTGTGGAGCGGTGTTTGTAGACTTTAAAAAAGCTTTTGATATGGTAGATCACGATATTTTAATTAGAAAACTAAAGCAAATGAAGACAAGCACCAACATGGTGAACATAATTACGTCATTTCTATCCGACAGGCAACAAGTCGTGTCCTTCAACAACTGTCTATCAAGACCCACACAGCTTAATATTGGTGTGCCTCAGGGCTCAATACTAGGTCCGCTGCTTTTTGCAGTTTATATTAATGATCTTCCTTTATATATCAATACAACTTGTGATCTATTCGCAGACGACTGTACTATATATACTAGTCAAGAAAACCGTAGTGAATTAGAGAATTCTTTACAAAAGGAACTTGATAATCTTACTAGATGGAGCAATGAAAACCGCATGCAAATTAACATCGACAAAACCAAATCCATGCTAATAACGACCAGACAAAAACTACAGACACTAGCCATAACTGGATCACCGCTCGAACTCCGCATGGGCACGTTACCTATAGTTAATGTGACTGAACATTAAACACTAGGGCTTTTAATAGACAGCCATTTGAACTGGAGCTCTCATGTTCACGCTCTTACCAAGAAAATAGCACAAAAAGTTTACCAACTTGCTAAAATTCAGCACTTCCTGAACGAAAGCACACGAAAAATATTCTATACATGCTATATCCAATCACATCTCGATTACTGATCCACAGTTTGGGATGGTTGCCCTAAATCTAATTTAAAACGACTATGTTCTCTACAAAACCGCGCTATTCGTCTGGTTTCTGACATAAAGCACGTTGAAAGTAATAATTTGTACAGTCATCTAAGACTTCTACCACTACAAAAGCGCTTCCTTTTCAACAAAGCCAAATTAGTGAATAAAATTGTATCTCAAAATACCCCAGAGTATCTTCTGCCGCTGATTCAATCTAATGCAATGAACAGCAAGCGCCTAAATTTGTTACATGTCTCAAAGCCTAGATTGGACCTATACAAAACATGTTTCGCCTATTCTGGTGCTCACTTATGGAATGATCTGCCTCCAGATCTGAAAACTCCAATGAGTCCCTACACATTTAACCGAAAACTCTTTCAATACTTAATCCATACCGACTATATGCCACCATAATTCATTTACTGGTATAATTGTTCAGTATAATTGTTCATTATAATTGTTTAACTATAATTGTTCACTATATATGTGTGTGCGTGTGGGAGAGAGAGAGAGAGAGAGAGAGAGAGAGAGAGAGAGAGAGAGAGAGAGAGAGAGAGAGAAAGTGGGTGTCAGTGAGAGGGAGAGAGTGAATGCGTGTGTACGCACGTGCATGCGTGTGTGTGGAGAGAGTGATTGAGCGAGAAATGGTGGGGGAATGTGTCAGTGCATGCATTCGTACGTGTATGTGTGAGAGTGAGTGAGGGAGTGTATGCGTGCGTGCATGCGTTCATGTGTATGTGTATGTGTGATAGAGTGTGATTGAGAGAGTGAGTGTGTGTGTGAAGGATTGTGTGTTAGAGAGTGAGACAGTGGGAGAGTTGATGTGTTAGTGTGTGTGTGAGCGCGCGCATGCGTGTGAGTGTGTGTATATGAAAGAATACACACACACACAGAGAGAGAGAGAGAGAGAGAGAGAGAGAGAGAGAGAGAGAGAGAGAGAGAACTGAGCAGATGCATGTCATGTAACACGCATGTTATGTAACACGCGAATCCATATGTTTGTGTATTCTCATCTGTCATATTATCAGTTAAATACCATTTGATTTTATCATGCATAATATAAACTCATGTTCATTACTGTAGTTTGAGTGAGTGAGTCAGTGAGTGTGAATGAGAGACAGAACGAGTGAGCGTGAGAGTGAATGAGTGAGCGGGAGAGTGAATGAGTGAGCGGGAGAGTGAATGAGTGAACGGGAAAGTGAATGAGTGAGCGGGAGAGTGAATGAGTGAGCGTGAGAGTGAATGAGCGGGAGAGTGAATGCGTGAGAGTGAATGAATGAGCGGAAGAGTGAATGTGTGAGCGTGAGAGTGAATGTGTGTGTGTGTGTGTGTGTGTGAGAGAGAGAGAGAGAGAGAGAGAGAGAGAGAGAGAGAGAGAGAGAGAGAGAGAGAGAGAGAGAGAGAGAGAGCATCACTATTTTTACGTCACATACATTTTATGTACACATTTTTCTCCATGTTTAAAATTTTTATGAGACTGCTCATGACAAGTGTCAGTGTATGTGTGTGAGTAAAGTGTGGGAGTTTGTTCATACTAGTTTCAATACTAACGTGAGACATTTTGTATGTGTCTAGATGTGAGGAAGTGTGAGTGTATGTGGAGGATGTGTGTGAGTGTGGGGATATGTGTGGGTGGGGGGTGTGTGGGTGGGGGTATGCATTTGGATGGGTTGGGGTGTGTGGGTTTTGGTGGGTAGTGGTATTTGTGGGTGTTGGTGGGATGTGTGGATGGATGTGTGGGGGTGAAAGTACGGGTGTTGGAATGGGTGTGGGGGATGTGTGTTTGGGTGGAGGATATGTGTATGGGACGGATGCAGGGGATGTGTGTTTATGTGGGTGGAGATGTGTGGATGGTTTGAGGAAGTATGTGTGGGAGGCGGGGTTGTGTGGGTAGGGGATTGTGTTGGGTGGATTTGGGATGGAAGGGCGGGTGGGGAGAAGTGTATGGTGTGTGGGTTTGAGATATGTGTGCGGTGTGTTGGTGGGGATGTGTGAATGATGTGTTGGGTGGAGGGTATGTTTGTGGTGGTATGGGTGGAGGATGGTGTGTGGTGTGGGGGATGTGTGTGATGGGTGTGGGGAATGTGCGTATGGGTGGGGTATATGTGTGGGTGAGCAGGGGATTGTGGTGGTTGGGGGAAGTATGTGGGGGAGTGTGGATGGGAGATGTGTGTATGTGGATGGGGAATGTGTGGGTGGGGGTGTGTGAGTGGCTTAGGGATGTGTAGGTGGGTGAGGAGAGTTGTATGTGTCGGGGTGGGATGTGTGAGTGGGTGGAGGATGTGTGTGGGGGTAGGGGTATTGTGATCGAGAGATGTTTGGTTGGGAGTGGGTTGGTGGGGGTGTGTGGGTGTGTAGTGGAGGATGTGTGAGTGAGTGTGTGTTGGTGGACGGGTAGGGAATGCGTGTGTGGGTGGGGAGAGGTGTGTGGCGTGTTGGTTGGTGATATTGTGTGGGTGAGGTATGTGTGTGTGGGTGGGGGATTTTTGTGGTGTGTGAGTGGGGGTATGTGGGGTGGATGGGTAAGGATATCTGTGTGGGTGTGGGTGGGAATATTTTGTGGTATCTGGGTGGGGGATATGTGTGTGGTGTGTAAGTGGGGATGTGTTGGTGAGGGATATGTGTGTGTGTGGTGCGTGGGTTGGGAATAGTGCGTGGTAGGGGGGTGTAAGTGATGTGCGGGTGGGGGATTGTGTGGTGGGGGATTAGGTTAAGGCATGTGTGGGTGGGTGGAAGTTGTATGTGTGGGTGGTGGTGTGTGTGTGAGTGGATTGGGGATGTATGGGTGGTTAGGGAGATGTGTGTGGGGGGGGGGGGGGGGACATGTCAGTTGGTGGGGATGTGTGTGTATGGTTTGGGGATGTGTGAGTGGATGTGCGATGTGTGGGTTGGTGGGGATTGTGTGTGTGGGTGGGGAATATGTTGTCGATGGAGATGTGGCTGGGGGAAGGGTGGTTTGAGGTGTGGGTGGGGAGAGGATGTGTGGGGTAGAATGTGGATGGGCGTGGGATGTGTGGGTTGGTGGGGGAATGTTTGTGGGTGGCGAGTGTGTTTGGTTGGGGGATCAGGTGAGGGCATTGTGTGTGGGTGGGGGATGTGCGGGAGGGGGATGGGTCGGTTGGTGGGGTATGTATGTGTCCCTTGGTGTGCGTGTGTGTCGGTAGGTGGGGGTGTGTATGTGTCCCTTGGTGCGCATGTGTGTGGGTAGGTGGGGGTGTTGTGTGGGTGGGGTGATGTATGGATAGGTGGGAGATGGGCTTCATACCATGGTAATTAGCCTTGTTTATGTTTACAACATTCATTTCACAATGTTTATTTTTCTTCCTATGCAAATGTATAATGCTCTTGATGAACGAAGGACGAGTGATTGGAAGGGCCGAATGTAAGACGGGCCTGCGCGCCCAATTTGTGACCCTAATAAAGTTGATTTGATTTGATTTGATTTGATGTCTGGTCCGCAGCAGGCATTGGCGATCGTGATTCTCTAGCCCTGTCTGTTATCTGACCATGTAATTAAGTTGACTGTTTTTACATTGCAATTTGTTGCCCATTTGTTAAAGCTTTATCTGCCATCCCATCCTCCTTTGTAAAATATTTTACCACAGAAAGACTAGTTACTCTTGCCCACTCCGTTTTTTTTTTTCTTTTCAATTTCGTTATTTTCTTAACGCTTTGTAGATTATTTCTGTACCTGAATGTTTCTCTTCTACGTTGTCACAATCTTAACTTCTAGACAAAAGCAGATATTCTTACTGACACACATACACACACACACTCGCAAACACACACACACACACACACACACACACACACACATATATATATATATATATATATATATATATATATATATATATATATATATATATATATATATATATATATACCATTAGACATACACATACAGAAAGATCTAGACATATACTTTGTTCATAAATTACTACATCCACCAACTCTAGCTTCCTTGGCACCGACAGCGACAAGGACAACAACAGATCTTCTACTTCCACAGCCACAGCATCCACTCCCATAACCAGCTAATATGGGAGAAAATCATCACCATTGTTATATTTATTCATCGATCACCAGTGTCGTGGACCACATCTGTGTTCTTGTCTTAATTATATGATGTAGCCAAGCTACCCAGGCAACTATCTCTGTGTCTTCCTCTTGTCCTAAATCTTGCCAGTCTTCACTACGTTTACCACTAAATCTTGCCAGTCATGACTAAGTTTACCACTAAATCTTGCCAGTCTTCACTAAGTTTACCACTAAATCTTGCCAGTCTTCACTAAGTTTACCACTAATTCTTGTCATTCTTCACTAAGTTTACCACTAATTCTTGTCAGTCTTCACTAAGTTTACCACTAAATCTTGCCAGTCTTCACTAAGTTTACCACTAATTCTTGTCAGTCTTCACTAAATTTACCACTAAATCTTGCCAGTCTTCACTAAGTTTACCACTAAATCTTGCCAGTCTTCACTAAGTTTACCACTAAATCTTGCCAGTCTTCAATAAGTTTACCACTAATTCTTGTCAGTCTTCACTAAGTTTACCACTAAATCTTGCCAGTCTTCACTAAGTTTACCACTAATTCTTGTCAGTCTTCACTAAGTTTACCACTAAATCTTGCCAGTCTTCACTAAGTTTACCACTAAATCTTGCCAGTCTTCACTAAGTTTACCACTAAATCTTGCCAGTCTTCAGCTAAGTTTACCACTAAATCTTGCGTCTTCACTAAGTTTACCACTAATTCTTGTCAATCTTCACTAAGTTTACCACTAAATCTTGCCAGTCTTCAGTAAGTTTACCACTAAATCTTGCCAGTCTTCACTACGTTTACCACTAAATCTTGCCAGTCTTCAGTAAATTTACCACTAAATCTTGCCAGTCTTCACTACGTTTACCACTAAATCTTGCCAGTCTTCAGTAAGTTTACCACTAAATCTTGCCAGTCTTCAGTAAGTTTACCACTAAATCTTGCCAGTCTTCACTAAGTTTACCACTAAATCTTGCCAGTCTTCAGTAAGTTTACCACTAAATCTTGCCAGTCTTCAGTAAGTTTACCACTATATCTTGCCAGTCTTCACTACGTTTACCACTAAATCTTGCCAGTCATGACTAAGTTTACCACTAAATCTTGCCAGTCTTCACTAAGTTTACCACTAATTCTTGTCAGTCTTCACTAAGTTTACCACTAATTCTTGTCAGTCTTCACTAAGTTTACCTACTAAATCTTGCCAGTCTTCACTAAGTTTACCACTAATTCTTGTCAGTCTTCACTAAGTTTACCACTAAATCTTGCCAGTCTTCACTAAGTTTACCACTAATTCTTGTCAGTCTTCACTAAGTTTACCACTAAATCTTGCCAGTCTTCACTAAGTTTACCACTAATTCTTGCCAGTCTTCACTAAGTTTACCACTAAATCTTGCGTCTTCACTAAGTTTACCACTAATTCTTGTCAATCTTCACTAAGTTTACCACTAAATCTTGCCAGTCTTCAGTAAGTTTACCACTAAATCTTGCCAGTTGTCCTGACGTTTTCAAGTCCGTCATTGCAAAGCACAATTACTTTTCTCACTAAGAGCTGGAGCATGTATTGAGAGTATCTAAAGAGAAGATTTGTATTTTAAAAAACATCACCTGCCTCTCTGGTCGGGGCAGTCTACAATGATTACCATAAAATGTTCTAAGAAGTAAAGCGGCCGACGAGCTATTAACGACATTACCGTTCGAGTGTTGTTGAGAAAGGTTAACCAGATGAAAACACAATTGTGTATTCCAGAAATCATTGCTTTATTTTCCTCTTAGGAAAATCATCACCATTGTTATATTTATTCATCGATCACCAGTGTCGTGGACCACATCTGTGTTCTTGTCTTAGTTATATGATGTAGCCAAGCTACCCAGGCAACTATCTCTGTGTCTTCCTCTTGTCCTAAATCTTGCCAGGCTTCACTAAGTTTACCACTAAATCTTGCCAGTCATGACTAAGTTTACCACTAAATCATGCCAGTCATGACTAAGTTTACCACTAAATCTTGCCAGTCTTCACTACGTTTACCACTAAATCTTGCCAGTCATCACTAAGTTCACCACTAAATCTTGCCAGTCTTCACTAAGTTTACCACTAATTCTTGTCCGTCTTCACTAAGTTTACCACTAAATCTTGCCAGTCTGCTCAAGACCTGTGATGACTTCCAACACTTTTCATTCAAATGCAACCCACCTAATTTTCAAAGTCAGCGGAAAAACATGGGACATCAATATTCCAAGACGATAGAGATATGTCCCCGTTAACAGGACATGAAGGTAAATCTGATGTTTTTTCGCTACTATGAAAAACGTGGACAATGAGCAGAAGGCTATGAAAAAACATCAACGCCACACGCGTGGACTATAAGAAGAAGAACCATGATAGTGTTAAATGGTGAATCAGAAAACTCATGCTTGTTGACATGGCACAAGATGATGATGAGGTTTCCATATGTCAGTTATAATGTGTCGATGGCTTCATAATTATGTCAGTTATGATGTGTCGATGGCTTCATAATTTTTGACAGAAAACCATCAAGTCTTAATGAGCTCGTCGTGTCCTTCCTTCTCAGGATTTCCTAATTGAAGATTAACGGATTATCTTAACAAAATCAACAGTATCCTGAGGCGATGGCATGTAGATGTATGGAAAGGGAAAGTGTATATAAGTGGAGACCTCGTTAACAAGGGTCACCTTCACAGTCATCTACCAGACGTCGTCAGTACTCCTGTCAGGATCCATAACTCTGCCGTAAGTATAGACAGCTGCTGTAGAATCATGTTATGCCTGTGCTGCTAAGTTGTCTACTCTTGACAGATTGTTATCGGTTAAAATCTTGTACCACCCTGATATGTGCTGGTTGATGTTGGAGAGTTTTTGTTTTTTCTTCGAGATTTTTTATATGTATTTTAATACCTCTATATGTTTCCCCCCTTTGTCTACATTGCTACCTAAATATATTACTTACAAAATCTCTTGAAGTGAGATCGGGTTAGCATTTGTTTGTCGCGTCATTGTATCTTTTATAAGCAAATTCCTTGCATATGCTGCTCGTCTTGTTTATACACTTTTCTTGTCCTTACGTCCGACACATCTTTCTAACTAGGCCTGTTTTCTCTTGCAGGTCATTTTTGTTTATCTCATGTGATATTGATTCTGCTCACACAACCATGTTATTTTGCTTCTTTGCGCATATTTTTGTACTCATTTATCTAGTTACTTATATTAATTAGTAGTTGTCATTCTTTTTTTGTCAACGTTATAGTGAGGATGTTTAATATTAGGATGTTAATATTAACTATCTTCTGCGTTGTTTCATTATTTTTTTAAAATTGATTGTGGACTAGTTTTTAGACAATTCAATATGGCAATGACTTTTTTTATTTTTGACTGTATTCTCTCTACTGTTTTATGATTTCCACAATTTTTTGACATGTACAAGATTGTTTTCATTAATCAAACGTTGGTCTAATGCTGGCAAATCATTCTGCCATTCACTAATCTTTCTTTAGTCGGAATCTTTCAACTTTATTTAATTTCCACGACTTAATGGATGTCAACTACTGAATGTGAATGTTAATAGTAGTAGTGGTCATATGGCTGTAGTAGTAGTAGTAGTAGTAGTAGTAGTAGTAGTAGTAGTAGTAGTAGTAGTAGTAGTAGTAGTAGTAGTAGTAGTAGTAGTAGTAGCAGCAGCAGCAGCAGCAGCAGCAGCAGTAGTAGTAGTAGTAGCAGCAGCAGCAGCAGCATTAGTAGTAGTAGTAGCAGCAGTAGTAGTAGTAGTAGTAGTAGTAGTAGTAGTAGTAGTAGTAGTAGTAGTAGTAGTAGTAAGTAGTAGTAGTAGTGGTTGTGGTGGTTGTGGTCGTAGTAGTAGTAGTAGTAGTAGTAGTAGTAGTAAGTAGTAGTAGTAGTAGTAGTAGTAGTAGTAGTAGTAGTAGTAGTAGTAGTAGTAGTAGTAGTAGTAGTAGTAGTAGTAGTAGTAGTAGTAGTAGTAGTAGTCGTCGTCGTCGTGGTAGTAGTAGTAGTAGTAGCAGTAGTAGTGGTAGTTGTGGTGGTGGTAGTAGTAGTCGTAGTAGTAGTAGTAGTAGTAGTAGTAGTAGTAGTAGTAGTAGTAGTAGTAGTAGTAGTAGTAGTAGTGGTGCCGGTGGTGGTGGTGGTGGTAGCACTAGTAGTGGTAGTAGTGGTAGTGGTGGTGGTGGTAGTAGTAGTAGTAGTGGTAGTAGTAGTAGTAGTAGTAGTAGTAGTAGTAGTAGTAGTAGTAGTAGTAGTAGTAGTAGTAGTAGTAGTGGTGGTGGTGGTGGTGGTGGTGGTGGTCGTCGTAGTAGTAGTAGTAGTAGTAGTAGTAGTAGTAGTAGTAGTAGTAGTAGTAGTAGTAGTAGTAGTAGTAGTAGTAGTAGTAGTAGTAGTAGTAGTAGTAGTAGTAGTAGTAGTAGTAGTAGTAGTAGTAGTAGTAGTAGTAGTAGTAGTAGTAGTAGTAATATGATGTTCCTCAGAAATGGGTACCAATAATTGGCTGGGCAGTACAGACGATCAAGCGTGGTTTAACCACATCATCAGCTGATAGGTCTAAAAATATGGGGCAAGCACCTTATTCTAAATGCGTCTCATAGGTTGGGAAGATTCCCTTTACTTTAACTTGCTGTAACAAATGTTGGCTCCACTAACCAATTTGTTTTCTGATTCCGCCCACAGATCATGTACAAGACAGTCCTTGTAGTTGCTTTCATCGCCGCCGCTGTATTGACAGTTCAAGGCTCCGGTTACGGAGGCCTAGGCCTTGGTCTCATCAGTGCTGTAGGCGGATATGGAGGTGGTTATGGAGGAGGTTATGGTGGTGGTTATGGAGGTGGTTATGGAGGTGGGTACGGTGGGTACGGTAAAGGACGAGGCGTTGCACTCTCTGTTATCCAACCTGTTGTAGTTGCTGGAGGTTATGGCGGTGGTTATGGAGGTGGTTATGGAGGTGGCTACGGAGGTGGTTATGGAGGTGGTTATGGAGGTGGATACGGAAAGGGAGGCGCTGTAGTTATCCCTGTCGCTGTCGGTGGCAAAGGAGGCTATGGTGGATATGGTAAGTTATGAACACAGTATTTGCCTAGGCTAGTCAATAATTGTATACAAGCATGTGTATGTCTATCAGTATGTGTATGTCTATCAGTATATATGTATGTCTATCAGTATAAGTATATCTATCAGTATATATGTATGTCTATCAGTATATGTATGTCTATCAGTATATATGTATGTCTATCAGTATGTGTATGTCTATCAGTATGTGTATGTCTATCAGTATATATGTATGTCTATCAGTATGTGTATGTCTATCAGTATGTGTATGTCTATCAGTATGTGTATGTCTATAAGTATATATGTATGTCTATCAGTATGTGTATGTCTATCAGTATATGTATGTCTATCAGTATGTATGTATGTCTAGCAGTATATGTATGTCTATCAGTATATATGTATGTCTATCAGTATGTGTATGTCTATCAGTATGTGTATGTCTATCAGTATATGTATGTCTATCAGTATGTGTATGTCTATCAGTATGTGTGTGTCTATCAGTATGTGTATGTCTATCAGTATACATATGTATATCAGTATATATGTATGTCCATCAGTATATGTATGTCTATCAGTATATGTATGTCTATCAGTATGTGTATGTCTATCAGTATATATTATATGTCTATCAGTATATATGTATGTCTATCAGTATGTGTATGTCTATCAGTATATGTGTATGTCTATCAGTATATGTATGTCTATCAGTATGTGTATGTCTATCAGTATAAATATGTCTATCAGTATATGTATGTCTATCAGTATATATGTATGTCTATCAGTATATGTATGTCTATCAGTATATGTATGTCTATCAGTATATGTATGTCTATCAGTATGTGTATGTCTATCAGTATATGTATGTATCAGTTATGTATCTATCAGTATGTGTATGTCTATCAGTATACATATGTCTATCAGTTATATGTATGTCTATCAGTATATGTTGTCTATCAGTATATGTATGTCTATCAGTATACATATGTCTATCAGTATATATGTATGTCTATCAGTATATGTATGTCTATTAGTATATATGTATGTCTATCAGTATATGTATGTCTATCAGTATATGTATATCTATCAGTATACATATGTCTATCAGTATATATGTATGTCTATCAGTATATGTGTGTCTATCAGTATATGTATGTCTATCAGTATATATGTATGTCTATCAGTATATGTATGTCTATCAGTATATGTATGTCTATCAGTATATATGTATGTCTATCAGTTTGTGTATGTCTATCAGTATATGTGTATGTCTATCAGTATATGTATGTCTATCATTATATGTATGTCTATCAGTATATATATATATATATATATATAATATATATATATATATGTCTATCAGTATATATGTATGTCTATCAGTATATATGTATGTCTATCAGTATGTGTATGTCTATCAGTATATGTGTATGTCTATCAGTATATGTATGTCTATCAGTATGTGTATGTCTATCAGTATATATATATGTCTATCAGTATATATATATATATATATATATAGATATATAGATATATATATATATAATATAATATATTAATATATATTTTATATTATATTTATATATATATTTTAAAATTATATTATATATATTAAAATTTTATTATATATATATATATATATATTATATATATTTTATATATATTATATATATATATGTCTATCAGTATATGTATGTCTATCAGTATATGTATGTCTATCAGTATATGTAAGTCTATCATATATGTATGTCTATCATATATTTTTTATCAGTATAATATTATATATTATTTTATTATTATATTTTTATATATATATTACTATATAATATATATATAGAAAATAAAATATACTATAAATTTTTAATTTTATTAACATAAATTATGTAACATATTATTATTTTTATATATGTCTATCATATATGTATGTCTATCAGTTATTTTATATTATATATATATATATATATATATATATATATAAATTTTTTATATATATTATATATATTTTCTATCTATTTTATATTATGTTCTATCAGTTATATGTATTTTCATTATATATATATATAATATTTTATTATAGTATATTATATATATATATATTATATATATATATATTATTCTATCGTATTATATTATTTATAAATTTTATTATAGTTATATATATATGTATTTCTATCCGTAATGTATGTCTATCATTATGTTGTTATTATATATGTATGTCTATCAGTATTGTTTTTCTATCATATATGTATGCTATCAGTATATTTTCTTATTTTATTATTATATATTTATTCTATATATTTATTTATAGTATATTTTTAAATTTCTATATATTATTTAATATAATATTCTAAAATTTTATTATGTCTTCATATATTATGTCTATCAGTATTGTATTTTATCGTATATAATTTTATAATTTATTATATTTATTTTATATGTTAACCGTAATTAATATTATATATATGTTATCAAAATTTTT
>JACEFZ010003849.1:0-12949 GCA_014155875.1 Cepaea nemoralis
TACTTTTATGAAATTTTCAAGATATCTTAAAGCTGTTTACCGATTTATTAAGAAACCATACGCTGTAGATAACTTCATTAAAAAGTTTATAAAAGATTAAGACGAATACTACAATTATTTAAATTACATATCACAGTCATGCTACTGTAAGTTATGTCCCTTGAAATCACTTATGTCCATTGGCAATAGTGTAATTACATGTCTTTCTTTTTAATGTAGTTGTATTACGTACAAAACTGTGTTTTTTACAAAGTGCGTTGCGTGTTTTCTTTTACATTTACAAAATACAATAAGATCCACAGACTTCAATTGTGGCAAGATTCTCTAATTGTTTGTGTACTGACTGCATATTATTTATTACATTACATAAACTAATTTTTCGCAGACATTAATACGGTTTACATTCAAAAGATGCATATCAATAGGAGTTGTAGGTATCATTTTCAAACATTAAGATTTTATTGTCAGAACCTACAAACAAACGTTTCTAGTAATATTGTGTGAGTTATATCTCTTGGAACAATAGTACTATTCATCTGATTAGATTGTTCCCCTTTAGTTGACAATTTTTCGTCCTCTCAAATCCATCACACAAATATTTCGTTAGAATGTCCCACTATACGCAAGAAAGTGTATCTTTGTCAGTTGCAAGTACGCTTTCGACACGGAAGCCGAGCTAGCGTGGAGGCTGGATGATCGCCTGTCGGCTCTGTGGTCAAGGAGTTCGGATATGCAACGGGGCAGAATTTCACTATGGACCTGGCCTCCCTCGTCGTACTTGGCTGATGAAGGCTAGTCGTCGAAACGTCCTTTGTTTTTTGTCATTGTTTTCTGTAAAACTGCACTACTTCGTGTTATTTTATATTGTTTACACTTCTACATCTTCGCCGCAGACAAGCTCGGAAACATGCAGTAGCAATAAGATTTCTGAGGAACATTCAAAGAATGCCATGGGTGGAGAGAAAAACGAATGGGAAAGTTCCTTCAATTAAAAGAAAACTTTAAATGTTTTAAAAGTTAAACGCAAACAGTCAATTGTTTTCTGGGCACAATCGGGCAAATCTTGAGCTACAGCCTACGATGGGTGACGTTGTAATATTCTCTTGCGGTAATTTGGTCGCGTCCAGCGTGTGCCGCGTGGTTACACACTCGCTTCACACGCCAGTGATCCGGGGTTTGTTTCCGGGTCTGGTCAAGGATATGCACTACTGACGAGCTGAAACGAGAGCGAAACTCGAGTCTAGTGCTTCCACATTGACGTGGATAAGCCTTAGGTTCATACCAGAATAAGATTAGTGTTGCCATTAGTTGGTTGTGCTCAATATTTAAATGTCAAATCCCGAAAAAACCAAATAAATCAATTTGATTATTGCTCGCTGGACTTTAGGCGGCCTGGTGTGCCTTGACAGTGAGAAGACCTGATCGTTCGGGTCCACATCGATTGACGGACGTCAGTCGCGGCGATCGGGCAAATCTTGAGTTACAGCCTACGATGGGTGAAGTTGTAATCTTCTGTTATGATCATTTGGCCGTATCCAGCGAGTGGCGCGTGGTTGCTTTACACGCCAGTGATCCGGGGTTTGTTTCCGGTTCCGGTCAAGGATATGCACTACTGACGAGCTCAAACGAGAGCGAAACTCGAGTCTAGTGCTTCCACATTGACGTGGATAGGCCTTAGGTTCATACCAGAATACGATCAGCGTTGCCAGTAGTGGGTTGTGCTCAATATTTAAGTCCATTTGTGTTTACAAATCATGGTACGATCAGAAATAAACTTGAAAACCTAGTGACCGCTAGGAAACGTGAAGGGAAAAGGGGATGTGGAAACGAATTAAGCCAGTATGGCTTAACATAATCGAGACAAAAACAGAGACCCGGCCAGAGAAGCGCGGCGGTATGAGATATCATTATCTTTAGAATATTTAAACATGTCTTCTCTGGTTGACGGTAAGACGGCTTCTCTGGTTGACTTCAAGACGGCTTCTCTCCTTGTTTGTTATTGTTGCTATCTTACGTCTTTCTGTCTCTAAAACGTCTCGTCATACCTGGATACTACTCAACTTTCTTCTAAGTGTATTTTGCGCTGTTTAGTGCTCTTCGTTCCATTACATTCTATTATGCTTATGCAGTACTTCTCGGGCTTTTCTCTCCGTTTCTCAACCAAGACGTTCACGACCAGATGGATCGACCTGCAGGTGGGTATTGTCATGGGATGTACGATTTCGCCGATGCCTTCATGGACGATCCGACAATCCTGACACCGAAGGAGAGTGATGGGCGCAGCATCCTCCTCAGACTGGACGATCTGATTCGCTGGTGCAGGATGAGCTTCACGCCTAAGAAATCGAGAAGCTTGTCGATCGTGAAGAGCTCAAACGCGAGAAAATCTCGAGTTTCGTGCTTAAAACATGAAGAGGACAAGGTCCAAGGTTCGTACCCGATGCGATCAGCGTTGCCTGTGGGGGTTTTGCTCAATCTTCAAAACTCAAATCCCGAAACAACCAAATAAATCAGTATGACAAAAAGCCCAAAAATGCTGAGGTTGACTGTAACGTCCTGTAAGAAATATGTAATAATCTTCTTAAGAATTATATATATATATATATATATATATATATATATATATATATATATATATATATATATATATATATATATATATATATATATATATATATATATATATATATATATATATATATATATATATATATATATATATATATATATATCTATAAAACAAAGTGTATGTATGTAAATATGTAAATATGTAAATATGTATGTCCTTTATTTTTTCGCTAACGGCCCATCCGATTGAGATGAAATTTTCTACACGCCTTCCTTTCATTCCAGAGCTGTCAACTGTCGTATTTTTTTTTCTTCTTCCTCCTCCTCCCTCCTCCCATTCCCAAAATACGTACGTAAATATATGATGATGATGATGAAAGAATCCCCGAACCAAAACGCTTGGGAAAGGGAAGAAAATGACGTGACTACACAGAATCGTCACACGGCAATCATCATCATCATCAAGTGCCGTGCCGGCTGGCGTAGGCGTTCAACTCTGCTGCTGATATATATGCCTCCATGCCACGGCAATATCAATAACAATTCATCTTTTTATGTGTAAGGAAGTTATCTACAGTCGTGTAGAAGGGAAGAACAATCAATGAAAGGACCGAAATCACAGAACCTAGACGAGTATGAATTCGGAATGGCGAACTCCCTCCTCCTCTCTTCTCCTCCTGCCTCTACCTCCTCCCCTCCTCCTCCCTCTACCTCCTCCCTCCACCCTCTACCTCCTCCCCCTCCTCCCTCCTCCCTCCTCCTTCTCCCTCTTCCTTCTCCCTCTTCCTCTCCCCTTCTCCTCCATCCTCCTCCCTCCTACTCCCTCCGCCTCCTCCCTCCTCCTCCCTCTACCTCCTCCCTCCTCCCCTTCTCCTCCATCCTACTCCCTCCTACTCCCTCCGCCTCCTCCCTCCTCCTCCCTCTACCTCCTCCCTCCTCCTCCCTCTACCTCCTCCTCCCTCTACCTCCTCCTCCCTCTACCTCCTCCTCCCTCTACCTCCTCCCTCTCCCTCCTCCCTCCTCCTTCTCCCTCTTCCTTCTCCCTCTTCCTCTCCCATTCTCCTCATCCCTCCTACTCCCTTCTCCTCCTCCCTCCTCCTCCTCCTCTCTCTTCCTCCCTCCTCCCTTTTCCTCCCTCTACCTCCTCCCACTACCTCCTCCCTCCTCCTCCTCCTCCTCCCTCCTCCTCCTTCCTCCACATCCCTCTTCCTCCATCCTCCCTCCTCATCATTTCTCCTCCTCCTCCCCTCCTCCTTCTCCCTCCTCCTTCTACCTCTTCCTCCCTCCTCCTTCTCCCTCCACCTCCTCCCCCCTCTCCCTCCTCCCTCCTCCTCCTCAACCACCTGCGTTCTCCTCCTCCCTCCTCCTCCTTCTCCCTCCTCCTCCCCCTCCCTCTTCCTCCTCCTCCTCCTCCTTCACCCTCCTCCCTCCTCCTCTTCCTCCTTCACCCTCCTCCCTCCTCCTCCCTCCTCCTCCTCCTCCTCCTTCCTCCTCCTCCTCCTCCCTCCTCCTCCCTCTTCATCCTCCTCCTCCCTCCTCCTCCCTCCTCCTTCTCCCCTTTCCCCCCTCCATCTCTTAATCCCTCCTCCTCCCTCCTCCTCCCTCTTATTCCTCCCAACTCCTCCTCCTCCCTCCTCCTCCTCTCTTCGCCTATCTCTTCCTCCCTCCTCCTCCCTCCTCCACTCTCTTCCTCCTCCCTCCTCCTCCCTCTTCCTCCTCCTCCTCCCTCCTCCTACCTCCTCGCCCTCCTCTTCCTTCCTCCTTCGCCCTCCACCTCCCTTCTCCTCCCTTCACCTCCTCCCCTCCTCCCCCTCCCTCCTCCCCCTCCCTCATCCCCTCATCCCTCCTCCTCCCTCCTCCTTCTTCCTCCCTCCTCCTCCACCTCCTCCCCCTCCTCCTTCCTCCTCCTCCCTCTCCTCCTCATCCCTCCTCCTCCATTCTCCTTCTCCCTCCTCCTCCTCCTTCTACCTCCTCCCTCCTCCTCCCTTCACATTCCTCCTCCTCCCTCCTCCTCCTCCTCCTCCTCCTCCCTCCTCCTCCCTCCTCCTCCTTTCTCCTCCTCCGCTCTCCTCCTCCCTCCTCCTCCTCCTCCCTCTACCTCCTCCCTCCTCCTCCCTTCACATTCCTCCTCCTCCCTCTTCCTCCTCCTCCCCCTCATCCTCTTCCCTCCTTCTCCTCCCTCTTCCTCCTCCCTCTTCCTCCCTCTTCCTTCTCCCTCCGCCTCCTCCCTCCTCCCACTCTCTCCTCCTCCTCCCTCCTCCTCCCTTTCCCTCCTCCTCCCTCTCCTCCTCCTCCTGCGTTATCCTCCTCCCTCCTTCTCCCTCTTCCTCTTCCCTCCTCCTCCTTCTCCTCCCTCCTTCTCCCTCTTCCTCCTCCCTCTTCCTCCCTCTTCCTGCTCCCTCCGCCTCCTCCCTCCTCCTACTCTCTCCTCCTCCTCCCTCCTCCTCCCTCTCCCTCCTCCTCCCTCTCCTTCCTCCTCCCTCTCCTCCTCCTCCTCCCTTCTCCTCCTGCGTTCTCCTCCTCCCTCCTTCTCCCTCTTCCTCCTCCCTTCTCCTCCTCCTTCCTCCACATCCCTCTTCCTCCTCCTCCCTCCTCATCATTCCTCCTCCTCCTCCCCCTCCTCCTTCTCCCTCCTCCTTCTACCTCTTCCTCCCTCCTCCTTCTCCCTCCACCTCCTCCCCCCTCTCCCTCCTCCCTCCTCCTCCTCCCCCACCTGCGTTCTCCTCCTCCCTCCTCCTCCTTCTCCCTCCTCCTCCCCCTCCCTCTTCCTCCTCCTCCTCCTCCTTCACCCTCCTCCCTCCTCCTCTTCCTCCTTCACCCTCCTCCCTCCTCCTCCTCCTCCTCCTCCCTCCTCCTCCTTCTTCCTCCCTCCTCCTCCTCCCTCCTCCCCCTCCTCCTTCCTCCTCATCCCTCTCCGCCTCCTCCCTCCTCCTCCCTCTACCTCCTCCTCCTCCCTCTACCTCCTCCCTCCTCCTCCCTTCACATTCCTCCTCCTCCTCCTCTTCCTCCTCCTCCCTCCTCCTCCTCTCTCCGCCTCCCTCCTCCTCCTCCTCCCTCTACCTCCTCCCTCCTCCTCCCTTCACATTCCTCCTCCTCCTCCTCCTCCTCCTCCTCCCTCCTCCCCCTCCTTCTCCTCCTTCTCCCTCCTCCTTCTCCCTCTTCCTCCTCCCTCCTCCTCGCCTCCTCCTCCACCCTACTCCTCCCTCCTCCTCCTAATCCCTCCTCCTCCCTCCTATTCCTCCCTACTCCTCCTGTCTCCTCCCTCCTCCTCCCTCCTCTTTCCTCCTCCACCTCCCTCTTCCTCCTCCCTCCTCCATTTACCCAAGACAGACAGACAGTCAGACAGATAGTCGGGAATGGGATCTTATATGACTACTTATATAATTTAAATGAGATGCTCTCCACCATGGGCTGGGCCGGGTCAGACAGACAGACAGATAGATAGATAGATAGACAGACAGACAGACAGACAGACAGACAGACAGACAGACAGACAGACAGACAGACAGACAGACAGACAGACAGACAGACAGACAGACAGACAGTCGGGAACGGGAACTTATATGACTACTTATATGAATTAAATGAGATGCTCCCCACCAGGAGTTGGGCGATGCCGGGCCGGGTCAGACAGACAGACAGATAGATAGTCGGAACGGGAACTTATATGACTACTTATATGAATTAAATGAGATGCTCCCCATCAGGGTCTGGGCGAAGACGGGCCGGGTCAGACAGACAGACAGACAGATAGACAGACAGACAGACAGATAGTCGGTAACGGGAACGAGAACTTATATGACTACTTATATGAATTAAATGAGATGCTCCCCACCAGGATCTGGGCGAAGCCGGGCCGGGTCAGCTAGTATATTTATAAAACAAAGTGTATGTATGTAAATATGTGTGTATGTATATATGTATGTATGTAAATATGTATGTCCTTTATTTGTTCGCGAACGGCCCATCCGATTGAGATGAAATTTTCTACACGCCTTCCTTTCATTCCAGAGCTGTCAACTGTCATAGTTTTTTTTTCTTCTTCCTCCTCCTCCCTCCTCCCCCTCCCAAAATACGTACGTAAATATATGATGATGATGATGAAAGAATCCCCGAACCAAAACGCTAGGGAAAGGGAAGAAAATGACGTGACTACACAGAATCGTCACACGGCAATCATCATCATCAAGTGCCGTGCCGGCTGGCGTAGGCGTTCATGGCTCTCTGTAGATCTCAGTCTTTGTTTTTTTAATCAACTCTGCTGCTGATATTCCTCCATGCCACGGCAATATCAATAACAATTCATCTTTTTATGTGTAAGGAAGTTATCTACAGTCGTGTAGAAGGGAAGAACTAGACGAGTATGAATTCGGAATGGCGAACTCTCTCCCCCTCTCTTCTCCTCCCTCTACCTCCTCCCTCCACCCTTCTCCTCTTCCTCCTCCCTCTCATCCCTCTCCCTCCTACCTCCTCCTTCTCCCTCTTCCTTCTCCCTCTTCCTCTCCCCTTCTCCTCCATCCTCCTCCCTCCTACTCCCTCCGCCTCCTCCCCCTCCTCCCTCATCTTCCCTCCTCCTCCCTCTCCCTCCTCATCCCTCCTCCTCCTGCCTCCCTCCTCCTCCTCCTGCCTCCTTCTCCCTCATCATCCTCCCTCCTCCTTCTCCCTTCTTCTCCCTCTTCCCTCTTCCTCCTCCTACCTCCTCCTCCTCCCTCCACCCTCCTCCTCCCTTCTCCTCCTCTTCCTCCTCCCTTTCCTTCCTCCTCCTCCTCCCTCTACCTCCTCCTCCCCCTACCTCTTTCCTCCTCCCTCCTCCTCCCCTTCCACCTCTCTTTCCTTCCTCCCCTCCTCATTCTCCCTCCTTCCTCTCCCTCCTTCCTCCTCCTCCTTCCTTCTTCTCCCTCCTCCTCCTCCCTCCTCCTTCCTCCTCCTCCCTCTCCTCCTCCTCACTCCTCCTCCTCCCTCCTCCTCCTCCCTCTACCTCCTCCCTCCTCCTCCCTTCACATTCCTCCCCCTCCCTCCTCCTCATCCCTCCTCCTCCCTCCTCCTCATCCCTCTCCTCCTTCCTCCTCCTCCTCCTCCCTCTACCTCATCCTCCCTTCACATTCCTCCTCCTCCCTCTTCCTCCTCCTCCCTTCCATTCCTCCTTCTCCCTCCTTCCTCCTCCTCCTCCCTCCTCCTCCTCCTCCTTCCCTCCTCCTTCCTCCTCCTCCCTCTCCTCCTCCTCACTCCTCCTCCTCCCTCCTCCTCCTCATTCTACCTCCTTCCTCCTCCTCCCTTCACATTCCTCCTCCTCCCTCTTCCTCCTCCTCCTCCCTCCTCCTCCCTCCTCCTCCTCCCTCCTCCTCATCACTACTCCTCCCTCCTCCTCCTTCTTCCTCCCTCCTCCTCCCTCCTCCCCCTCCTCCTTCCTCCTCCTCCCTCTCCGCCTCCTCCCTCCTCCTCCTCCCTCCTCCTCCCTCCTCCTCCCTCTACCTCCTCCTCCTCCCTCCTCCTCCCTCTACCTCCTCCCTTCACATTCCTCCTCCTCCCTCTTCCTCCTCCTCCCTCCTCTTCTCTCCGCCTCCCTCCTCCTCCTCTTCCCTCTACCTCCTCCCTCCTCCTCCCTTCACATTCCTCCTCCTCCTCCTCCTCCCCTCCTCCTCTTCCCTCCTCCTCCTCCCCCTCCTTCTCCTCCTTCTCCCTCTTCCTCCTCCCTCTTCCTTTTCCTCCTTCTCCCTCCTCCTTCTCCCTCCGCCTCCTCCCTCTTCCTTCTCCCTCCACCTCCTCCCTCCTCCTACTCTCTCCTCCTCCTCCCTCCTCCTCCCTCTCCCTCCTCCTTCCTATCCTCCTCCTGCTCCCTTCTCCTCCTGCGTTCTCCTCCTCCCTCCTCCTCCCTCTTCCTCCTCCCTCCTCCTCGCCTCCTCCTCCACCCTACTCCTCCCTCCTCCTCCTAATCCCTCCTCCTCCCTCCTCCTCCCTCTACCTCCTCCCCCCTCCTCCCTTCACATTCCTCCTCCTCCCTCTTCCTCCTCCTCCCTCCTCCTCTCTCCGCCTCCCTCCTCCTCCTCCTCCCTCTACCTCCTCCCTCCTCCTCCCTTCACATTCCTCCTCCTCCCTCCTCCTCCTCCCCTCCTCCTCTTCCCTCCTCCTCCTCCCTCCTCCTTCTCCCTCCTCCTTCTCCCTCTTCCTCCTCCCTCTTCCTTCTCCCTCCGCCTCCTCCCTCCTCCTACTCTCTCCTCCTCCTCCCTCCTCCTCCCTCTCCTCCGCCTGCATGGGCGAAATAGAGAACACACTGAACCGTTCAACAGGGATTCATTGTCAAAGAAATGTGGTTATTAAGACAAACGAAAGTGAGGGAAATGAAATACTTTGGGCGTGTAGAGTCTGGAAAAGATGTATATGGAGGGAGGCCTAACGAGTAAGCGGACAAGAGGAAAACCCAACATGGATGGGTATATCTTATATATAAAAGGCGATCTCCGTCCGTCTGTCTGTCTGTCTATATGTCCCTAATGCGCTCGCGAACGGCCCATCCCATTGAGATGAAATTTTTTACACGTCTTCCTTTCATTCCAGCGCAGCCCACTGTCATATTTTTTTAGTATGAAAGTTTGAAGATTTTATATTTCTTTACACTGTCGCCAACTCTAAGAAGACATGGAACAACCTCAGCCATTATTAAATCTACAGGCATATGCGTTATATTCCTCCTCCTCCTCTCTCCCCTCCTCCACCTCCTACCCTCTTCCTCTTCTCCTCCCCCTCCTCCCTCTCCCTCCTCCATCCTCCTCTTCTCTCTTTCTCCTCCTCCTCCCTCCTCCTCCCTCTTCCTCCTCCCAGCTCCTACTCCTCCTTTTTCTTCTTCTTCTGCTGCTGCTGCCGCTGCTCCATTTACCCAAGTTAATATATTACCAAGTTGGTCTTCGTTTATCTAAGGTTGTTCTAACTGCAACCAATAAATGATTAGACAGACAGACAGACAGACAGACAGACAGACAGACAGACAGACAGACAGACAGACAGACAGACAGTCGGGAACGGGAACTTATATGACTACTCATATGAATTAAATGAGATGCTCCCCATCAGGGGCTGGGCGAAGCCGGGCCGGATCAGACAGATAGGCAGACTGACAGACAGACAGACAGACAGA
The DNA here is from genome assembly GCA_014155875.1 of Cepaea nemoralis. NCBI lineage: Eukaryota > Metazoa > Mollusca > Gastropoda > Stylommatophora > Helicidae > Cepaea > Cepaea nemoralis. Next base: position 9,701 of record JACEFZ010003849.1, read on the forward strand.
CAGACAGACAGACAGACAGACAGACAGACAGACAGACAGACAGACAGACAGACAGACAGACAGACAGACAGACAGACAGACAGATAGTCGGGAACGGGAACGTGAGCTTATATGACTACTTATATGAATTAAATGAGATGCTCCACACCAGGAGCTGGGCAATGCCGGGCCGGGTCAGACAGACAGACAGACAGACAGACAGACAGACAGACAGACAGACAGACAGTCGGTAACGGGAACGGGAACTTATATGACTACTTATATGAATTAAATGAGATGCTCCCCACCAAGGACTGGGCGAAGCCGGGCCGGGTCAGCTAGTATATATATATATATATATATATATATATATATATATATATATATATATATATATATATATATATATATATATATATATATATATATATATATATATATTTTTTTTTTTTTTTTATTTTTTTTATTTTTTTTTTCAATGGAAACATTCATTTTATTTTCACCGTGGAGTACCCGGAAACGACAGAGCTGATCAATTGGCTAAAGAAGGAGCAAAAGAAGAAACAGCCTGAAGTGCCCATTACATACGACCAAAAGAAAAGAATGATCAAATCATTCAGAAGGCCACCAGAACCTGCTCAAGACAACTACCACGTTATGGACAGACCACAACAAGTCATTATTCTGCCTGGTGTGCCTTGCCAGTGAGAAGACCTGATCATTCCGGTCCACTTCAATTGACGGACGTCAGTCGCGGCGATCGGGCAAATCTTGAGCTACAGCCTACGATGGGGGACGTTGCAGTATTCTGTTTTGATAATTTGGCCATGTCCAGCGTGTGCCACGTGGTCTAGTGGTTACACACCCGCTTCACGCGCCAGTGATCCGGGGTTTGTTTCCGGGTCCGGTCAAGGATATGCACTGCTGAAGAGCTCAAAAGAGAGCGAAACTCGAGTCTAGTGCTTCCACATTGACGTGGATAGGCCTTAGGTTCATACCAGAATACGATCAGCGTTGCCAGTGGTGGGTTGTGCTCAATATTTAAAAATCTCAAATCCCGAAACAACAAATAAATCAATTATTCTGCTCCGTAGAACAGGGCACAACAGATTACGCAACCACGTGCATACAAAATTCAAGATTGGCGACTCAGTCATGTGTACATGTGGTTTGGCGCCGCAGACAGCAGAGCACATACTCCAAGACTGCCCAAACTGCAACATACCCAGGCATACCTTCAGGCCTAGAGAGACAACAGTGGAAGATAAACTCTATGGATCGCTGAGTGAACTAAAAAATACTGTTAGGTTCATACAGGAGACAACATTGCAGTTATAGATGTATTTCAAGCGAACGAAAGAAGAAGAAGAATTTTCATATTAAAGTTAAGAACACAATCGAAGTAATGACAACACAACTTGAGATATCAAAGTATTCCAGCCCCACTTGTGAATCTGCTAGCATAACACCCCATTTTAAGAGTGTCTTCAACGATTGTAAAACTTAAATAATGAACACACACACACACACACACACACACACACACACACCACACACACACACACACACACACACACACACACACTATATTGTACAAATTAGTGCCTGGCATATTTCTCTATAGCATCTACTACAACAATTGAAATAAATCACCATATATTAAAGCAACAAAATAGCTGAAATACAAAGCTGAAACAAACTGTGATATATTTCACTGTCTGTGTTACTATGGTAGGTTTAAAAAGAGTCAGGCAATAAATTGTGCCTTCATTATTTAAATTTACAATGGGGAAATGTTTTAAATGGCTAAACTGTTTAAGTGCTGAGGTGTCTTCTGTACAAGGAATATATCAGTTTAAGTTACAACAAACAAGATTCAAAAGTTCTGAAGCATGCTTAAGTTGTTTTTATAAATGCAGACTAAAAGCTTCACTACACTTGTATCAGCTGCAGTTGAATATGATGGCCGGAAGGCACAAATATTGCCACAGATTTGTTGTAAACCGATTTGTTGTAAACCGATTTGTTGTAAACCGATTTGTTGTAAACCGATTTGCTGCAACTTTATGGATGAACAAGATGGAAGGATAAGATCATGTATACAACTTCATGACACAAATATAACATAAAACATAAATCTAACATAAAACATAAATCTAACATAAAACATAAATCTAACATAAAACATAAATCTAACATAAAACATAAATCTAACATAAAACATAAATCTAACATAAAACATAAATCTAACATAAAACATAAATCTAACATAAAACATAAATCTAACATAAAACATAAATCTAACATAAAACATAAATCTAACATAAAACATAAATCTAACATAAAACAAACTTTAATCAGCATTGTATCTGTTCTTATTAACGTTACCATACCAACAGCTATACAACAAGCCCACTTAAAGTAGTCTGTACAAGTTTGGTGTAAACATCTATCTTCTTCGCCTGTCATCTCGTCTTGCCCCGTCTTTTCTAGGCCTCCTCACAAATGCCCAAACCAACACTGATTTTCTGTCCCAAAATCTCTGTACCATTCAATGCAGTCATTGCATTCTGTGTCTCTTTGAATGTTTAATATTCAACCAGTGCATATCCCTTGAGAAAGCTAGATCGTCTGTCAAGATGTGCACGTAAATTCTTGATTTCACCAACTCAGCAAATTTGTCATGCGTGTCATCCTCTGGAGACTCCTCATGGACACCAGTTACTAACAAAATCCAACCTTCAATAGATCTCTGTGGGCCTGGACCTTCAGATTTATCAACATCTATTTCCATGCCCTCGAACTGATCAACACCACATCGAGTTGGACCCTCTCCGCCAAAACCCATTCCTTTGCCTTTTCTTTGAGTTTCTGGAGACCCTGGTCTCCCTCTTCATCAATTTCGAAATCATCATCATCTTCTTTGGTCACAAGCAGAACGTACGCCATTTCGCTCTCTTACACTAGACATTATATATACATATCTCATCGCATCTCATCATGTTCCTCTTGTACCTTAGTTAGTTAGATAGTTAGTCGCGGTTCCAACTTAACAGCAACGGTTCATCCCCATTATGCTCCGTTCCTGTGCCAGTGAATATCACACAAATCGCTCCCCTCTGCCCAATGTGAAAAGTGGAAAAGACAGGAGTCTCGACAAACAACAGCCCGCACAGATACGCTGTGCATAATGCCGCCGCCAGAATCTCAACACAATAGTCCCCCACGAAACATCCAGTTCATCTCTGATGGAATCGGCAGTCATTTTCC
>JACEFZ010003850.1:0-150000 GCA_014155875.1 Cepaea nemoralis
TACTAAAATTTAACACCGATCTGTTTCAGAAGGTGTTAATGTGCAGTTTCTATAACAAGAATGGTTGGCAGGTTAGTGTAAATGATAGAATAGAGTCCCTCCTCAGCGATGAAAAGGACTGGACACCTTTACCTCAGTGCATTCTTCTTCTTCTTAAGAGTTGAAAGTAGTTTCTTGCTATGGGTCTGTGATGTGACCGCGCTAGCACAATTTGTACCACAGAGCGCAAAAAGGTGTTGGTGGCCAATCTGTCCATAATTGTAGCAAGCGACAAGTTCAAACGTCGAATCCAGGCCGGACAATGCTTACCAGCAGAGCTTGCTGTCAACTTGGCTAGCTCGACCACCGTTCATTCAGGCCTATACACAATGATGGCTTTATCGTATCTCAGATACGATACGGAGATTGTGTGGGTTGGAGGATGGGTGTGTAATGGGTGTGGGCGATGAGTGTGGGGGGGGGGGGGGGTGTCTGTGAATGGGATATGTCTGTGTGGATGGGGTAATTGTGAGTGGGTGGAGGATGTATGTGTGGGTGGTGATTATGTTTGTAGGTGGGGGATGTGTGTGTGTGGGTGAGAGATGTGTGGGCGGGGATGTGTATGGGGAATGCATGTGGGGGATGTGTTCATGTGTTTAGTTTTGTGTGGGAGGGGAGATGTGTGAGAGGTGGGGGAGGTGTGGGATGTGCAGGTGGATGAAGGATGTATGTGAGGATGGGGGATGTGTGTCTGGCTGGGTGATTGGGGTGTGTGTGTGGGTGGGAGGGTAGATGAGAGATGCATGTATTGATGGGCGGGTGGGTGATGTGTGGGTGTGAGTGGTTGATGGATGAGTACGTGAGTGGGTGGATGTCTGTGAGAGATGAGTGTATGGGTGGGGGATGTGTGAGTTTGTGGGAAAGAGTGTGTGAGTGGAGGATGTGTGTGGTGGGGTATATGTGGATGGTGGCGTGTGTGTGGGTGGGAGGTGAGTGTTTTTAGGTGTTTATGGGTGGGGGATATGTGTGGGCAGGTGGGGAGATGTATTTGTGGGTGGGGATGTGTGTATAGGTGGGGGATGTGTAGTTGAGAGGTGGCGGATATTGGGTGGGTGAGTGGGTGTAGGTTGGCTGATGTGTGTGTGGGTGGGTGGGGAAAATTGTGAGGGTGAGGGATGTGTGTGTGTGTGGATAGGTGAGGAATGTGTGGGTTGGCGAGGGTATATGTGTGTGGTTGTGTGATGTGTGTTTTGCTGGGTGGTTGCGGGTGTGTGGGTGGGTGTTGGAGAATATGTGGGGTGGGTGTGTGCGTGTGCGGTTATGGGATGGGTGGGGGATGTGTGTGTGGGTGGCGGCATGTATGTTTTCCTGGGTCTGTGTGAGTGCTTGGAGGTATGTGTGGGTGGTTGGGGGTGGTGTGGTGGGTGGGGATGTGAGGTGGCTGCGGGATGTGTGGGTGGCTGCGGGATGTGAGAGTGGATGGGGGATGTGTCTCACAACATTGCAATATGCACTGTTTATGTTTACAACTTTCATTTGACAATATTTGTTTCCCCATGCGAATGCACCATGCGTAATATGCATTGTTTATGCTTACTAAATCCATTTGACAATGTTTTTTTTTCCCTATGTAAATGTAACATGCACATTTGATGAATGAAAGATGAGTGATTGAAAGGGCCGAATGTAAGACGGGCCTGCGTGCCCAATTTGTTACCCTTTTAAAATAAAGTGCGTTCGTTCGTTCGTTCGTTCGTTCAGACAGACAGACAGACAGACAGAGAGACAGACAGACAGACAGACAGACAGACAGACAGACAGACAGACAGAGACACGCTGCTTCGGAATAAAGTTTAGCAGACACTCTGGCGTCGTTGATAGGGAGTGCGCTGATAGCGTGTTGAACGCGGTCGGACGAGGTTCGATACCTGCGTTCGGCGTCTCGCTAAGTGAGGGAAAGACAGGTCACCCATTCCCCCGTGGAGCCAGGCCTACACAATGTGATGGCTTATCACATGACAGATCCACAGAGGGAAATTGAGTTGGGACAATTAGGGAGGGGGAAAAGTCAACAATTTAGAAAAAGACTAACTAATTATGTTAAATTAAGAACTGTCTAAAATAGAATGAAATAATGTGAGGTGTCGACAGAATGATGAGATGAACCCCTGGTTCTGAATAAGATAAATTGGTATCTGTCTGGAATAGAAAGAGTTCAAGTACAATGTAGCAATGGGCGTCGGTGGCTGCGTGGTCTCGAGGTATGGTGTCCGCCTCGAGTGCTGGAGGTCCCGGGTTCAGGCTGCTGTGAAGACCGGGATTTATTTAAAAAATCCACCTGGACTTCCAGTAATAAAATTTCTCCTGGTCTCTGGGTAGTGAGATCGGACGCCCGTGTGTATTGTTGCGCACGTAAAAAATCCCTTCGCAGTTGGAAATCGAAAAAGAGTAGCCTAACGGCGCTGCCCGGGCAAAATTTCGAGTTAAAAATCTACCCAAAGTATTTCAGGATCCTCGCCGATGCAACGGAGTTCGTGCATTGAGCTGAGTTTCTCCAGACTCAGGTTTGAGTTAGGAGGAAAACGGAGCACTTATGGGTTAAACCGTGTGCCGTGATGGTGATCCAACGACTAAAACTAAAACTAAAACTAAACTAAATGGGCGTATGATGCGGAAAGTGGCTGAGACACGATTTCTGCAACAACAGTGTGGCGTTAATATACGTTTTCTGCTATACCGTATGGCGTCTAATGTACGTCTTCTGCTATACCGTATGGCGTCTAATGTAAGTGTTCCGCTATACCGTATGGCGTCTAATATTCGTTTTCTGCTACAACGGTATGGCGTCAAGTATAGGAGTTATGCTACACCGTGTGGCGTGTGATGTAAGATGTCTGTTAGCTCTGTACGGTTTGATACATAATTTCTGCCAGCCCTGTATAGTGTGTTCTGTATTATTTCTGCTAATCCCGGTCTAGGGAATTGTGTAAGATTTCTGATTATCTAAGTATAGTGTGTAATACATAATTTCCGTTATCTCCACTCAGTGTGTAGTGCATTATTTCTGCTATCGCTGTGTAGTGTGTACTACAAGATTTCTGATATCTCAGTTTATTGAGTAATACAAGATGTCTTTTATTTCCATATAGTGCGTAAACTGATTACAGAAATTAGACGTAGATAGTGAAGTGTATTTTTGGGCACGTCATGAGATGAAATAAACTAGAGATCTTGGTGACAACTGGCAAGATCGAAGGGAAAATAACAAGGGGAAGGTTTAGAAGTAAATATCTGGATGGTTTGACAACGTGGATTGCTCGGGAAAAGAACATAGAGCTGATCCACGACTCTGGTGATCGTATGAGATATGAGATGGCGAAACATGACCGCCCACGCTAACAGGCATGCAACATCATGATGGGTGATGATGATGATGATGATGATGATGATGATGATGATGATGATGATGATGATAAAGTGTATAATACCAGATTTCTGCAATATCCATATAGTGTGTAATACACAATTTCTGTTATCTGCATATAGTGTGTAATTCACGATTTCTGTTATCTCCATATAGTGTGTAATACACGATTTCTGTAATCTCCAAATAGTGTGTAATACACAATTTCTGTTACCTCCGTGCATAGTGTAACACAAGATTTCTGTTATCTGCATATAGTGTGTAATATACAATTTCTGTTATCTGCATATAGTGTGTAATACACAATTTCTGTTATCTCCATATAATGTGTAACACACGATTTCTGTTATCACCGTATAGTATGCAATAGAAAATGTCCGCTATATCATTGTAGTGTGTAATGTAAGATTTCTGCTTGCACCGTGTAGTGTGCTTTTATTTTTCAACACCTTGCGACAACTGGAATGATTAATCTGTTATACTGCAGTCACTACTCTCCCCCCCCCCCCACACACACACACACACCACACACACACACACACACACGCACAAAACGAGAGAAAGCGAGAGAGAGAGAGAGAGAGAGAGAGAGAGAGAGAGAGAGAGAGAGAGAGAGAGAGAGGCGGGAATTGCATTTATCTTCAGAAAATATTGGCCAATCCAAATACAATCTGCCTGGGGGGAGTCGTTGACTTGACCTTTCACTCCAGCCAAGGTCCAGTATGAGATGATGAATATGTTTGCTGATACTGACGAGAATTCAACATACCGCCACCAGAGCCCCTTTGTTCTTCTTTAGTATCATCGACCTACCTCTTCATCTTAATTATTTTCATATTTCATAGTTACACAGCTGTACCTCTAATAATATCTGTGCCTCTTTTAATTATCGTGTTATCGGTGATCAAATTGTAACTTGTTTTTACTTTCATAGCTAAATGTCAAGTATGTATTCCTATATTCTGCAGAACATTTTGGAACATACAAAAGGTATTTTAACTGATTCAGTGGCAAAAGAAACGTAGGATTTGGACTAAGCACGGTACTCAATCAAATGAACATGGTTTCTAATGTAAATTTCCGTTCAGGGTGCTATTGAAATTGCGGAAGGTACCATGAAACGAAACAAATAACACGATACGATGCCATTTTGTCCAAGCTGGAGCTCACATTTGGCGATATATTATCCTTAGTCACTTAATCAGTTGAGAAAATAAAGAGGGAAATAAAGCCATAGTTAATTATTAACTCTTATGAAATCTTGGGAAGCTTACAGTGGATGAAATAAGCGATTGTGAATCTCCATTAGTCGCCTCCCATAGATCTTACAAGGAGAATATCTATTGCACCGGCTAGGATCTATAAATTAATATACAGAATTGACATAGTAACCCCCTTGGCAAACTGCTAATTGGCCTCTTGATCTCGGGAAACATTGGGGGTGCAGAAACTCATGGCTCCGTTAATACAGCGGTTGTTAACATCACGACATCATCACAACCATCATCTTCATGTCCCCTGCCGACTGGCACACATTTGCCAGAGGTCAAACGATGTAAACGTCATTGCATTGGATTCATCTTTGTTTATTTTGTGTTTTTTTTTCATTTTGGCACTCGCTCGCATTGAACGTGGTCCACCTGCGCTACTTCTAGTTGCTCTGGACTGAATTATGTGTGTGGATTATCTTTCCATATTACCAGTGTCCCTCGCCGTCAGGCAAACCGTCTCCGATTTCAGAGTTACTTGTAACTTACGTCCCCAAGTCAAAGACGAGAAGTTAACAATTTAATCCAACTGTCCTCTGGATGGATTGAACTCGCCACCAGCACACCGGATGTTAAGAACAAACGCTCTAATCTATTCGGTCATGCTGACGTCGGATTTATCAGTTAAAACTCAATCTTCATCAGGATATACTGAGCCAACCCCTAAGATTTACAGAAGAGGAAAGTTTACGTTTTAATTAAAGGTGCTATCGTCCTGCCTCTAGCCACCATGTAGATTTCTTCTATTAATATTATTATTCTAAAGACAAACGTGTGTTTTACTACTAACTGAGTAAATTTAGCTGCAAATGGTAACTTATCTTATTTTATTCTAATACCAACAAGACATGAAAAAGAAAAGAATACCAAAAAAAAAAAAAAAAACCAAAAAAAAAAAAAAAAAACGGAAAAAACAAAATTGAAGATAAAGGGAAATAAAATAACAAAAATGTTCGAGCCTGCCAGGATTCGAACCTGGAATCTTCTGATCCGTAGTCAGACGCGTTATCCGTTGCGCCACAGGCCCACGTTTTGATAACATAGTTAATGTTCATTTAGTATGCAATTTTGCATTCAGTAATTTGCCATTGGTTTCTCCATAAGAATTGGACATTTAGGCCCAACTGACCGGTGTAGGGTATGAACCCACCACCTCGCCGCCAGGACGCCGGAAGTTTAAGCTCAAGCGCATTAAACCCCATGACCATGCTGACCTCTTAAGAAACTTATATATAAATATATATGTTTGTGTGTGTGTGTGGGTGTATAGTATGTGTGTGTGTGTCTGTGTGTGTATGTGTGTGTGTGAGTGTGAGTGTGTGTGTGTAACAGCAGATGCCAGTTGGTAACCGCCTTTCATTTTCTGTACTGCATATTTTGTTCGAAACAGAGAATTAAATGAAAGAAAGTAGGTCAGCATGGCCGAACGGATAAGAACGCGCGTTCTTACACATCCGGTTTACTGATGCCGAGGTAAGGGGTTCATCTCCTACACTGGACAGTTGGACTAAAATGTTGACCTTAGTTTAGTTTAGTTTATCGTCCTTGACTTGGGGACGTAAATTACAAGTACTTATGAAGTCTGAGTGGGTTCGTCTGATGGCGAGGGATACTGTTAACAGGGAAAGCGTAGCCTAACGGCGCTGCCCGGGCAAAATTTCGAGTTAAAATTCTACCCAAAGTATTTCAGGATCCTCGCCGATGCAACGGAGTTCGTGCATTGAGCTGAGTTTCTCCAGACTCAGGTTTGAGTTAGGAGGAAAACGGAGCACTTATGGGTTATACCGTGTGCCGTGATGTTGATACAACGACTACACTAAACTAAACTAATTCACGCGCAAAATTCAGGCCAGAACTACTAGAAGTTGTGTGTATCGACTACGCTTGAGTTCAAAGCAAGTGAGCAACAAAAAAAATTAAAGAAAGTAGGGCGCACATGGGAACACCACGAATGAGAAAAACAAAGAGAGAGAAAGAAGAAGACGAATAAGCAGAAGAAGAAGCAGAAGAAGAAGCAGAAGAAGAGGAAGAAGAAGAAGAAGAAGAAGAAGAAGAAGAAGAAGAAGAAGAAGAAGAAGAAGAAGAAGAAGAAGAAGAAGAAGAAGAAGAAGAAGAAGAAGAAGAAGAAGAAAGAAGAAGAAGAAGAAGAAGAAGAAAACATAAACCGTTAAAAAAAACCAAAGGTATGTGTCGTCAATGCCAACAAGGAACACCATTCAAAGGATTAAACACACACAAAAAAACCCGCTTCGATAACTCATCATCGAAAAGTGAAGCATGGGATTGAGACGCCAGACCGTTTAGTGTGGGATTGTGCAACTGTGATATATTGCTTTGAATGTGTGTGATCGTCTCACAAGAGCCAGTCGGACAACACCTTCTCACATGCCTGCAGCTCCATAGTAGTGGATTACATTTTCACACGGCTGTGATCCTCTGCCAGGTTCTAGCCAGACTCTTTCATTGTCTTGCTCACTTGCTTCGATTAATGCCGGAGATTTTGCCTGCTCCCTAACGCCATCTGCGTGTTTGATTTGGGAAATCTTGAATTGTACTTTGTTATAACCGTCTTTGACCAAACGGCGCTGCTACGCATGCCAGCACGAGAATAGCACGTGACCTATTCAGTTCAATTACGGTCACGTGATTTCGGGCGGCCATATTTCCTAATCCAATTAATGGAAAGGAAAACTGCGGATCTCACGTCCATAGCGGATGCTCAGATGTGCGACTCAGCAGATTAAAAAGCAGCCGTAAAAATGAAATGTTGCTGGTCGTTATGGGGCCAGTAGCTTCGTCTTAACTATCGGGGACAGACGTGCAAACAGGAAAAGTTTGTTTAAGGAAATTGCTGCTCGTCCGGCGGTGCCATATTGCATCGTTTCCGCTCTGAGTTACGCCCTCTCTTGATTTAGCGCTCTCGGTACACGCCTCACATTTTGAGGCTTTAATGTGGCCGGTAAGTACCGAACAATTCCCCGAATCTAGATATATATCAGGTGATTAACGCACTCGGTATCACCTCGAGCTGGATGTCTTATTCCTTAATCTATGGCATCAATCATGTAATCTCCTTCCTCCACGGCCGGGAACATTTTTACCTCTGAAGAAAAGACATCATAACGCTTTCATATTGAAAGTAATTTTCCGAACGACGTGGTAGAGAAGTTGTGGTGTCTTCCTCCATTTTAGACGTTATCGGATTCGAAAATCAGCATCGTCCAGTGCAAGAACACGAGCCCTTGGTGTCTAGTGATATAACACGTCATCATGATCTCGCTTGGGAGTGAGATCGGTTAGTTAGCTTTCTCAGATAATGGCGCTTTATGCTAAAAGGGTTAAAATATGAGGTCCCGCGTGGAATTTGCGCACGTAAAAAATCTCATGGCTCTCCCGAGCATTGGGTGAGAGTATGTTGACAATGACATACCTAACACACGTGAAGGAAGCATTACGAACCTGCGCATCATGCCAGCCAGTCCAAATATGCTGTGCTAAATCCTGTCTTGGATATATGTGAATATACTTCCCCGCAGATATGTCGTTCCAGTACCAGTCTTGCCCACCCCTCGGTTTTCTGGACGCGCAGAGACTGGAAGGACAGTTTTGTAATACAGTGCCACTTTAGAGGGTACTTTGGGACCAGGTAGAGAGAAAAGACAAACCTCACTCAGATATATGCTAGCTCCTGTCAGGCTTCGAAAAGCCTGAATGCAAATGCGCCTGTCTTTATAATTAAAGCTCATTCTTCTACAAGCTTCACAACCAACGAACCAACAATTCTGTATGCAGTTAGAAATTGCAAGGAGAAGGCGGTAAAGCAACGTACGTCTCAGGAACCAAATCTCACTTGCTTCTTATCTCTTTCTCATTTGTAGACTCACGTTCCATGATTCACTGCCATACAACAAAACGGGTTTGATATAAAATTTCATTACTATCTTTTATTATATTCAGAATAATGACTTATGCATCAGCCAGTTTTTGAATTTTATGAAGTGCAGATTTTGCTTTACCTATTCTGCGCTTAATCTCTGCCATGCATTTTCAATCTGATGATATATATTGAAATTTATAACTTTGGTTAATTATTACACACACACACACACACACACACACACACACACTACTCTCTTCACACACACACGCACGCACGCACACACACACACACACACGCACACACACAAACACACACACACACACACACACACACAAACACTCATAAACACACGCACACATACATATATATCGGTGTGTATATATACTGATAAGAACTTGATGATTAATAAACTGTATGTGTGTAACCCCGATGAAGCACAAATGACTTCCCAAGAGCCCGGCCACGTGTACATGTAGCCATCTTGCAACAGAATCAGCTCGTTCCCCTGGACAAGATTGGCCAAGACGGGAAAAACGAGGAAACAATCGACACTTCAACCATCTTCTGATCTCCCGATCCACCAGCCGAGACAAAACACAGGGACGGAACAGACTGTTCATTTGTTGTTGTCGTCCGCGCCGATCTGGAAGGCTTTGGCTGCTCGTATCTCATTCCGTAGTTTATGGTATTCTACAGAGGCCGGAAACAATGAGACCCAATTCCCAACAGAACGGCATATGTCGACGTCGGGCAGATCCAGGGACCGGATGGGCACTGACTCAGTTTCAAACGGCATTTTAATGATAATTGGAACAGTGGCGCGCTCTTTAAGTTCCAACACGTTTCTCTTCACAGACTCCTGCAGAGGGACAATATGATGCGCAGCAATATCCCTTTAACACTTTCCACTCGGTTGTTTTCCTGTTATTTTTCACAGTATGCGGCTGCAGATTATGGAAGGGAAGTTCCTTATGTCCTGGGACTGGTACCCCGAGTAGAACATTTGAGATATGTCCGGACAAGTTAAGTGGATATATTCCCATTATACCCAGTCGTTCTACAAGATTCTGTACACTGAAAATATGACTTGATAGTTACAGATATTTACTTAATTTAAAGTGTAAGTTTTATAAGACCCCACAAAATATGATTAACATGATTTAGTCAATACTGATATTTTCTTGCTTTGACGTGTAAGCTTTAAAAGATCGCGTACATTATAAAAAAAAACATGATTTAGTCATTACTGATATTTTCTTATTAAGTATTTATTTATACGATTCCACAAACTATGAAAACATGATTGAGTCAATACTAATATTTTCTTACATTTACGTTAAAGTTATACAAGATGCATCAAACTATGAAAATGTGTCTTAGTAATTTCTGATAGTTTCTTATAGTCAAGTGTAAGTTATTTTATATCCCCCCCCCCCCCCCCCCCCCCCCAATTTATGGACATATTTTAGTCATTACTGATATTTTCATATTTTGTTAAGTGTCACTGTATTGTGATTTTGTTGTTGTTGTTTGTTTTGGTTTTGTTAAAGGATTAATTTTATTGCACACTATATCCCCACAAGCGTCCCCGTATCCTTTCAAAGAGCACACACAGATAATCTCAGTACAGTGCAGGAATTCCGTAAAGCTGGTGAGGATCAAAATAACATAATCATACTGTGCTATAAATAGTCTCTTTGGCGGTTGCTCTATAATTTTGCTACTTAGTCTGGACAGTGTCCTGTTGGGCCTGATCTTTCAATTTCAATGGCGATCCGTTGGTGTATCGGTTAGGACAATACACTGACAATGTTCCTGACGGTCGCTCCGGGAGGGGAAAACGTGGACACCTATTCCTCCATGCACTTGGGTCTACAAAATGTAGTAGTACTAACACTTCACACATTCACAGTTGGTTCCTGCTACTGAACTTATGTTGTTTGTTTGAATGTTTTGTTTGTTTGGCTTGTTTGTTTGTTTTTCATTTTCCATACACAAAGGGAAAAAGAAAGGGGGGGGGGGGGCATAAATAAAAGAAGAACAGAGAACAACAAACGAACAAAAAGAAAACTAACTACACAATTAACCAGAAAGAGTGAAGATACAATGAACTAATGATGTTTGTATAGTGTAAACAGAATGCAATGAACAAATAGTTCACAGAGAAAAATAATAAAGAACAGATAACAAGGCCATTCCAGCATAGTATATACAACCGAATGTGTCAAAAAGACAAGAAAATAAAAAAAAATAAAAAAAGAACATAAATGTATAGTCATTGAAGAAAAACAAGAAAGAACACAATCTACCGAGCAAATAATAAACTCCCAAAAATCTACATAATAGAAAACAATGAACAAAAAGAGAAATGAGAAAGCGGTTTTTGATGTTACATGAATTTGATGAAAAACTCGGATAAAAGATGATCAAAGAATCGTGTTTTCGACGAGGAATGAAAAGTAGAACTTTGAAAGCATTGAGGCATGTGACTATGAGAAAGACATGACAACTTAATCAGCGTATGACGATACATAAAAATGAGCGATAATTTTAATTATTCAAATGAGTTACGCGAACCGGCTACGCACTGTTAAATGACGAATAATGCTCAAGAAGGGACGTCACTCAAAACTGATACAAACAGAATAGAGGAAGCCAAGCTTAACCGGCGCATGCGCTTCGGCATGTTCTGTTCATTTATGGTTTCCGCACCTCCCAAAGGGATTCATTTTTTGCATGTGTTCATCTTTTAGTTTTTAACGCGAAAGGCGGGCCGGGCGTTCTCTGGCCGGTTATTCCAAGCTTATCAGAAACGGATACAAAAGCCGTGACAAATTAGCTACAAGAGCATACGGCCGACAAACTCGTGACGTGCGCCATCTCAATAGTGCAATCTTCTGGCTGACTCTTTCACCATCTGTCCCTCAGAGCATCGTCGTCTATTATCTGCCTTTCTCCCGTGGCAGCCACATTGTTCCGATGTTTCCCTTCATTGTGTCTTGGACAGCCCTGCTGTTTGTCCTGGTTGAAGTCGTGGTTTACATGTTATCAATATCATTGTCTACACAAACAGTGCCACATTGCACGCCTTACGAGGCCTTTAACTCTTGGCAGACCGTAGGCCACTTCAAGTCCCCTATTTGCAACTGACAATTACGCGAGTCACTCATTGGCAGGAGATCCCCTAGCTGGCCAGTCTCTTTTCTGCTGGTGTTGTGGTCATGAGTTCGAACCCGTAACGAGGCAGATGTTTACGATTGACCTTGGCTCCCAGGTCTACTCAGCTTAACATGGGTATGAGGATATGTCTGGGGAAATAAAGGCGACCTACGTGATACCTACTACATCACATAACAAATGCTGATAGGTCTATATAAGAAGGTTTACCCCACACAACCCCGTCTCTTTTTTTCTTTATAATTTTTGTTTGTTCTCCTTTTTCGTTTCTTTTTCTTGAGGTGCCTGGTCTGCAGAAGACATCACCGGTCGTGACTCCCAATCTTCTCTGTCATTTGATATCTTGATGCAGTTGGCATTGTTTAGATCATTATTTGTTGCCCAGCAGTGTAAGCTTTCCACACATACTTTTTCTATACAGCTATATAAAGGGTTTAAAAGCAAGAGAATGGACTTCATTGCACGGATTGTATCCCATTCGTTAGTGCTTTTTCCGCAGGGCGGCCTGCCAAAAGCAGCACACAAAGCACAAACTCTGTAACTCCAGCGACGACCCCAAAGGGTCTCCAAGAAAACTGCATTTATGAACCGAATGACGTAGCGTAGATTAGAACGCACTACCTTTGGAGCGTGGAGTAGCCGGTGTAACTACTTCGCCAAGGAGACTCCCACATACTTTTTCTGATGTCTCCTGTCTCCCCTGCCGAGTATTTTCTCACATAAGGCTGGTTTCTGTATACAATCTCTCCTGCTGGCATACTCCATACAGTTCCTTTTGTCTGTTTCTTGTGGTTTTAATGAGTAATCTTGTAACGCCTGCAGCTCTGAACGCTTCAGCTTTGGTTTTCTTCTCTGCCCACGATCAATTCAGCATTCGTTTAGGGCGACGTATTGTGGACGCAAAATCATAATCCAGTGCTTTGCACTGTACAGACCTTTCTCCCTTTTGAAATATATCCTCAATGTCTTGCCAAACGAATTTCAGAAGGACGAGAAGTACAGAACTGTAAAGTATAGAAGGAAAAACAATATCAAGTAATCGGTTCTTGTATTAACGCGATCTTGAAATAATCTTTATTCCCCCCTGGAAGCCCTAAAAATCCCCCCTAAGGAACAGAGGGGTTGGCGGGGGGGGGGGGGGGGGGAGGAATTCTCCACCGGTTGAGAACCACTGGTCTAGTACAAGGCATGACTCTACATAACAAGCTGTGTGCTTCTCTATATACAAGTTGAAAGCTGAAGGACTGCCATTTCCATGTCATCATTACACTATGTTGGACTTAACTTTACAGGGATATTGTTTAGTGAACAAACAGCAATCGATGGGTCACGAAGTTAGCATCACACTGGTCACTTCACCTGTCAGACAATTTGTCGGTAGCTGCTTCATCAAGCTGGTTCGAACCCGTATCCACTTTGTCATCAAATAAATCCCAGTTGGATGTAGGCATGGACGATATACTATAGACAATGCAGGCTAGTGTACAAGCAGCGGATATACTGCGACTCGTATAGACCTCAACATAGACGAAAAATGTCATGCCATTTCTGATAATATGCTACGTATCGCAACACATGGCAGTCTACTTAACGTAAACTTGCGCAGGAACCACAAACAGCTAAAATAATGCTGAAGTTGACTACTACGTCCTATAAAGGATTTGCAACTAACTTAACTAAGAACATTCGCATGCCCGTTGGGCCGGGTGCCATGTGTTCGAAATCCTCATCAAGTCTGACTGATTAAAATTGACCTACGCTCCCAGGATGACTCAACCTAACATTAGTTAGTAAGTTAGTCTTTCCTCTTGAGACCAAAGCGGCACATAGGGCAGAAGTCATGGCACTCCATGTCTGGCGGTTCGCTGCCACCTGTTGTAGATCTTGGATGTTTGTTTGGCCGTTGAATGAGCCTTCTCTGAATGATGGTTCTACGCAGGGTCTCTCTTGGTCTTCTTTTCCATAACGGTGTTCATATGAGGGCTTGGTAGGGGAGTCTTGTCTTGTCCATTCTGAGTACATGGCCGATGTAGTTCCAACGGCGTTTTCTTATAAAATTGGATGCAATATCTTGCTTAGTATCTTGTCTTATTTGCGTATTAGTTCTAAAATCTTTCCAGTGGAGGTTTAGAATTCTTCTAAGACATTTGTTCTCAACCTAACATGGCTGCCAGGAAATGTCATGAAAAGTAAAGACGCCCAGCCTGGAACAGACCAAATCACCCAACCGGTGCCCCTGTTCTGCAACACATGAACCTAGCATCATATACCCATTATATTTTATGACCTGCAATAACGTTCTTTACTTATTTCCTATTCCCGATCTTTGCTCATATCGTTACCTATATTTTTCCTCTCCGTTTCCTACATCCCTCTCTTTCAACATTTCCGTATGGAGTGTTAGGTTTTAATATTCCTGGATCACACACATGCATAGGGACCTACCCATTTGTGTTGTTCTTTTATATATTCCTAATCGTTTTGTTATTGTTGTCTCTGTGATAAAGCCTTCGATTGAAACGTTGACCCGTATCTGTGTGTGTTTCTTTCATCCGCCGAGCACCTCAGTCATACAGTGTGTTTCTTTCATCCGCCGAGCAACTCAGTCATATTTTGTGTTTCTTTCATCCGCCGAGCAACTCAGTCATATTTTGTGTTTCTTTCATCCGCCGAGCAACTCAGTCATATTTTGTGTTTCTTTCATCCGCCGAGCAACTCAGTCATATTTTGTGTTTCTTTCATCCGCCGAGCAACTCAGTCATAGTTTGTGTTTCTTATATCCGCCGAGCAACTCAGTTATACTGTGTGTTTCTTTCATCCGCCGAGCAACTCAGTCATACTGTGTGTTTCTTTCATCCGCCGAGCAACTCAGTTATATTTTGTGTTTCTTTCGCGTTTCGTTATAAACTCCGCAACAGCAGACCCCTTTTATCAATAACTGTAGAAAATCAACACAAAGCCGTCTACTTCCAACCACCTGCGACTGACTTCAAAACCGGTATGTCGGAATTTTGAACCTGCGTTTACTTCCCCCAAGCCACAGACGTCAGACTGGGCATACGGTGTTAGACCCATATTTATACAGATCATGTGACACACGGGGCTAGACCCATATTTATACAGATCATGTGACACTCGGGGCTAGACCCATATTTGTACAGACCATGTGACATACGGGGCTAGACCCATATTTGTACAGACCATGTGACACACGGGGCTAGACCCATATTTGTACAGACCATGTGACACTCGGGGCTAGACCCATATTTGTACAGACCATGTGACATACGGGGCTAGACCCATATTTGTACAGACCATGTGACACACGGGGCTAGACCCATATTTGTACAGACCATGTGACACTCGGGGCTAGACCCATATCTGTACAGACCATGTGGTACACGGGGCTAGACCCATATTTGTACAGACCATGTGACATACGGGGCTAGACCCATATTTGTACAGACCATGTGGTACACGGGGCTAGACCCATATTTGTACAGACCATGTGACATACGGGGCTAGACCCATATTTGTACAGACCATGTGACACTCGGGGCTAGACCCATATTTGTACAGACCATGTGACATACGGGGCTAGACCCATATTTGTACAGACCATGTGACATACGGGGCTAGACCCATATTTGTACAGACCAAATGACACACGGGGCTAGACCCATATTTGTCCACACCATGTGACACACAGGGCCAGACCCATATTTGTACAGACCATGTGACACACGGGGCTAGACCCATATTTGTACAGACCATGTGACACACGGGGCTAGACCCATATTTGTACAGACCATGTGACACACGGGGCTAGACCCATATTTGTACAGACCATGTGACACACGGGGCTAGACCCATATTTGTACAGACCATGTGACATACGGGGCTAGACCCATATTTGTACAGACCATGTGACACACGGGGCTAGACCCATATTTGTACAGACCATGTGACACTCGGGGCTAGACCCATATTTGTACAGACCATGTGACACACGGGGCTAGACCCATATTTGTACAGACCATGTGACACACGGGGCTAGACCCATATTTGTACAGACCATGAGACACAAGGGGCTAGACCCATATTTGTACAGACCATGTGACACACGGGGCTAGATCCCATATTGATACAGATCATGTGACACACGGGCTAGACCCATATTTGTACAGACCATGTGACACACGGGGCTAGACCCATATTTGTACAGACCATGTGACACACGGGGCTAGATCCATATTTGTACAGACCATGTGACACACGGGGCTAGATCCATATTTATACAGACTCATGTGACACATCGGGGCTAGATCCATATTTGTACAGACCATGTGACACTACGGGGCTAGACCCATATTTGTACAGACCATGTGACATACGGGGCTAGACCCCTATTTGTACAGACATGTGACACACGGGGCTAGATCCATATTTGTACAGACCATGTGACACACGGGGCTAGATCCCATATTTAGTACAGACTCATGTGACACTACGGGGCTAGACCCATATTTGTACAGACCATGTGACACACGGGGCTAGATCCCATATTTGTACAGACCATGTGACAACGGGGCTAGACCCATATTTGTACAGACCATGTGACACACGGGGCTAGACCCATATTTGTACAGACCATGTGACACTCGGGGCTAGACCCATATTTGTACAGACCATGTGACACACGGGGCTAGACCCATATTTGTACAGACCATGTGACACACGGGGCTAGACCCATATATGTACAGACCATGTGACATACGGGGCTCGACCCATATTTGTACAGACCATGTGACACACGGGGCTAGATCCATATTTATACAGACCATGTGACACTCGGGGCTAGACCCATATTTGTACAGACCATGTGACATACGGGGCTAGACCCATATTTGTACAGACCATGTGACACACGGGGCTAGACCCATATTTGTACAGACCATGTGACACTCGGGGCTAGACCCATATTTATACAGATCATGTGACACCCGGGGCTAAACCCATATTTGTACAGACCACGTGACACTCGGGGCTAGACCCATATTTGTACAGACCATGTGACACACGGGGCTAGACCCATATTTGTACAGATCATGTGACACTCGGGACTAGACCCATATTTATACAGATCATGTGACACTCGGCGCCTTGACGTGACCAATACCACAGTCCGCCGCCTTTACTTCCCAAGACATGTGTGGATACCCAGTCTAGACAGGCTTGACCTGGCAGCCCAGGTCAATGTTACGAATCCGCATCCGGGCGATTTCAAACCATTGATCACTGGGCTGGACCACTAGGGTCTAGCCACTAAGCTAAGTGACTCTTGTTAGGCAAATATAATTGTTTCTTCCGTCATGGACGTAAAAACTATTCAAGTGATTGTTATTTTATATTTAGATTGGAAAGGAACTTATCAAATCTACTTTTCTTTTACATATCAACGCATAAACACTTATGCACGTGGAGTACCAGAAGGTACCAGGTTCGAGCCCTGCATACATCTGGGAATTTGCTCAGGAATCATTGGAATCTAATGCTCCCTGATATCTTGGTTAGTGAGATCGAATACCTAGCCTTCAAGGATAAGAGCTAAAAATACGAGGTTCAGTACGCAATTTGAGTACACTAAAAATCCAATGACAGTAAAAAAAATACATCACCTTACCCAGGATTCGAACCCGATATTTCCAAATCGTAGCCGGTCGTTCTAGTCTCAGCCAGATAAAGACATAAACTTTACTAACACGAGCCATGTTTCTTTTTTCTATTGCACATTTAAATACTATTTTGTGTGTGTGTGTGTGTGTGTGTGTGTGTTTTGCATATCCCTTACAGGACGTTGCAGTCAACATCATCATTTTTCAGCTGCTGTTGATGTACTAGACAAGATTAGCAGCAGCAGTAGCAGAAAAAGAGGGAGGAGAAGAAGAAGAAGAAGAAGAAGAAGAAGAAGGAAACGGGAGAGTAAGAAACAGAGATGGAGGGGAAGCAGAAGCAGCAGGAAATAAATACTACAACTACTACTACTACTACTACTACTACTACTACTACTACTACTACTACTACTACTACTACTACTACTACTACTACTACTACTACTACTTCTACTACTACTGCTACTACTACTACTACTACTGCTGCTGCTGCTACTACTACCACATTAATAATAATAATAATAATAATAATAATAATAATAATAAGAATAATAAGAAGAAGAAGAAGAAGAAGAAGAAGAAGAGAAGAAGAAGGAAAGATATAACGAAATACAACAAACAATAACATAGAAATAAACCAAGAGAACGATAAACCTTATCCCTACAGAATAAAATGAGAACAGTTTTCCGTGAACGTCCCTAAACAGTTAAGCTGGAAAGAACCTAGGCGACATATGAACAACTAATTGTGACAAATTCTGCAGAAGCCAAACGCTATTCAACAGCCATCGGAATACATTTACAACGCGGAACTGGCAACGCCAACCTGTTTCTTTTTCTAGGATGTTTGCTTTGCAATAAGACAAGAAATTTTGCACGACAGAGAATCTGCTGAAGGGAATTCTTGTCTTCTTTCGGGCTAATCGAATGAAGAATCTTAATCGTTTAGCTGGAAGCATCTTGGAGACAGTGCAGTTGGCATCCGTATTATTGTTACACTGCTTTGAAAAGAGATTATGTGTTTTTCCTATTGCCACATTACCCGATGTCGGACGTCCCTTTGGTGCAGTGTTGTGAAGGAAGAAGGCATGCTGGCCCAAGTGTTAAGAAAACATCAGATCCTGCCTTATCAAGTTTACTGCTTTGTCAGACGAGAACACAGGACAGAAGGACATGTTGTTGTCAAGGGAAGTAACAAGGAGTATCAGGTTTCACAGGGATCTAACGAAAATAACTAGCAGGCAAATGGCCACATGTTCTAAGTTGGGTCGTCAATCTTCCTTCTTAGCTCCCTTTGTCTGCCATTGCCAGCCCGTGGGTGTTATTGTTTTTCTACAATTTTCATCGGCCCGCTAATTCTGGGATGTTTTCGCTGCTGTGACCGAACCACACGAGGACCCGGTAGCGCAGCGGCTAGCACGGTTGGTTGCCGGTCCCGTGGTAGTGTGTTTGAATTTCCGTCGGGAATGGGTTTCAAATTAATTTTTAAAAACGCTGAATTGGTAGGCTCACAGGTAGACACAAAAAAAAGCTGATTTGGTAGGCTCACAGGTAGACACACTGCGGAAAATGGGTACCAAGAAATGTTCAGAGTAAAGGTGACCGGTGTGATATCATTATGTCATCCAGTGAGGGTCGATTATTATATGAAAATATGGCCCCAAGGCGTCCACTTCCAGGCAATCGTTGTTAGCTGCTCTGGCAGTCCAATATATCCGTATGGAACCAGCTTCTAATCTTTTCTTAATTTGTTCCGTACTTTACTTATATATATATATATATATATATATATATATATATATATATATATATATATATATATATATATATATATATATATATATATATATATATAAAGTATAATTTCGATTAACCGTCACCGTCCGGCCCAAGGCTGTGGCGGATAACTAAATAAACGGATAACAAAAATCTCTTAATACACATGTACAGTAACGTGTGATTTCAATACGGGCTTGGGACGAACATGAAAATCAAATCATGTAAACTTGAATAAAACATAGATATTGTATATAATTTTTAAAAAAATGATCAATATAAACTTCAATATAAGTGTAATGCACAGAGGTGTATTGTAATATTATATATAAACCTACGTTACTTTAAAATTATCTGTCATCTCCTTCTGTGTCTTTGGGGCTCCAGCTTTCTGCGCGGCGATATTACGTATCTTACTCAGAAGTAGGATCTGTGTTACATTGTCCTCCTCTTGCATTTCAAACCAATCGACGCACTTTGATAACATTGTTTCTGCTTCTGGGTGGCTATTTGTAGGTTTTCAGTTAATAACTGACCCTTCATTGTCGTCACTTTCTTCTTCTTCAATGGTGGTCACACTAGAAACAATTTCATCATCGTTCAAAATTTTAAAGCCTCTATCCATTTTGTCACATTCCAACCAATCTGTTACTTCTTATAGCATAATATTTTCACTGTTTAGTCTTGTATTGTTGCACAGTTGCATAATTTCGCCAACACTAACAGTCTCAGTTCCTCCACCACTGACGATTAGTCACTTCTGTAATCACACTGTACAGTCACTTCGAGCCATATACAGCAGGGTATACAAGTAATCCGTGGCCATTTTTAAAGATGTCTGTTTGTTTATAATCACGCATAAAAAAAATAAAAAAACCATGATGACGAATAACAGAAACTGTCGGTTAAATGAGTGACGGTTAATAGAAGTTTTTACTGTATATACATACATATGTATATGCGTGTGCGTGTGGTTACATACCTAGTCACATAGTTACATCCGTAATGTTAGTTCCCATTTGAATATGAAGAATTGAGTACTCGTACAACCAAGCCCATGTTACAATACTTCTACTTAGAACTAAAATGAGAAGAACAAGAATAAAAAAGAAGATGGGATGCAGTGAAGAACAGTATGGATTTGTGGGAGGCAAAGGAGCAAATGATGCAATATGAGCATTCCGAAAACTGATATAAAGATGAGCTGAGACACAGAAAGATCTATAGGCGTGCTTCATAGACCATATCTAAGAATTTGATAGAATGAAACATGCTGAAATGATCAAAATGTTGGAATATATAACATTTATGGGACGGAATCCAAGAAACTAAAAAAAAAAAAAGTATTGACTTGAATTGTGGTTTTAAAGAAGAACGATTAGAATAGTGTGGACGGACAGAAAGAGCAATGAAGATATCTTGAAAGAAGTTAACTCACAAAGAGAACAGGTTACTACCATCAGAAGAAGACAGTCCACATTCTTTGAGCATGTCATGGAGAGGGAAAAGCTGGAATATGTCACAACAGAAAAGTTTGAGGGGAGCAGAAAGGGGGAAAAGGGGGGGGGGAGACCAAGAGAGAAGATGCTGGAAAGAACTGACATCATGAAATAGAGGAAAATCGGTGCCTCAAGAAGCAAGAAGCGACAGAAGGGTGTGTGTAGACATGACCACCAATGCCACACAACATGGGTTATAAGAAGTGGAAGATCGACTGGAATAAATAGTATTATTTACTATGTATATATAAATCATAATCATCATCATCATTATGTGCCTTGCCAGCTGGTGTAGGCGTTCATTTCTCACCACAGAGCTCGGTCTTTGGTATTCTGGATCAACTCTGCTGATGATATTCCTCCGTCTCTGTTCATCCAGCATCATTTCTCGTGGTGTGCTTCTCCCTCTTTTCTAACTGGTCTTTCTAGATGTCATGATGTTCTTCAGTGTCTCTCTTCTCATCCCATGATCAATGAATGCTGTTTGTCTCGTTGTTGTTGTTGTTGTTGTTGTTGTTGTTGTTGTTGTTTTATATGTTGCATATCCTTTATAAGACGTTGCAGTAAACACCAGCATTTTTCTGCTGCTGTTGATGTACTAGGCAAGATTACGCTCAGTAGTTTGCCATTGCTTTCTGAGCGACCGGCTCACATACCCTCGTAAGTAACCAATGCGGTGCGATCCGCTACCGAATCTCGCGCAGCTGCGTTACTCACGAGAATATAAGGGATTACGGAGATTGTCGCTAACCCCTTCGCCAGGGAGAACTGTTGTCTCGTTGTTATAGCTGTATATAATATTCTAGTTTCATTAGCCTTTTCCAGGCAATGGTTGTTATAGTTACTCTGGCAGTCTAATGTACTCGCAACATTCGTCACAGGAACCATTCAATTGCTTTATTATAAGATCGTCCCAAGTTGTTTATTTGCGTTCCATGATTCACTGCCATGCAGGCAAGCGCTATAGCTACTTCGTTTTCGGGTGTTTCATACCTTAACTACGGGTGGCAAACTAAAAATTGACACTACCCATTTACGTCCGAGTGAAATGTCTCGTCCGAATGTCTCCCGTGCTAGGAACAGCTCTGACTACCTAGTTTCCGAATGCCGCTCTTGTTCGGAACAGCTCTGACTAGGTAGTTTTCCGAATGTCTGTCGTGCCTGGAACAGCTCTGACGGGCGCAACGACAAGCACATGTGCGAAAACTCGCCGAGTGAATACCATCTGCAGACCTGTCTGGTTTGTGCGGGAACGGCCCGGGGCGAACGAAAAGCCCAATATATTGAAGTGAGGAATTAAAGCAGCCATGAGCATGACGTGACCATTCCCTCGGTGAGCCCAGTATCAGGGCGCTATGTGTCGGCCCTGCAACTATGGAAGCAACCTAGGATGGCGGAAAATGCTATGGACTGTGCCTTCCTTCTCTTGAGGGATGACCGAAGTCCTCGACTGTTCGAACTTGACCAGCTGGGATGTGGACGGTACCACAAAAGTGAGAGTCTCCCAGGATTGCTAACCTGGTCAAAAATGCACGCAAAAGCCGGATGTGTGACCTAAGGGTTTTCAACCCAAGGGTGCCTAACGCACACCGCAATCACATCTGAAAAAACACTCCGGATGAACGAAAAGAAGAAGAAGAAGATACCTTAACTGAGAACACTGAGCTGATCCACGACTCTGGTGATCGTGTGAGATGACAATATATGACCGCCCGCGCTTACCGGCACGGCACATGATGATGATAATGATGATGCGACGTAGAAGTGTTTCGAAGGCACCAAGTCCAGGTTTTATACTGACCAAGACCTACTAACACGTCCTAGCCGTACGTCCTGGGCAACAGGTCCCTTCGGGGTCCTGGCTAACGTAGTAGGATTGCTGATTCTTCCGAAGTCGGAAAGTATCTCCTGCACGGCGAGGAACCACCAGTCTGCACACCAATAAGCCAGACATGGGACAACGGATACTCACGCAAACCTCAGTCCGGTATGACATCACACTGATGTTGGACAACAGGTTGCCTTCATCCAACATACAGGACTTCACGCTGGAGTTCACAGCCAGCGAACGCAAGCAAGCTAGCAAGAATGATGATGATCTCTTAACTGACTTCTCGTCCTTGACTTTTTTTCCCCCCCGCATTTCCATCCTGTTTCAGGATTTTGCGGTCAACACCAGCATCTTTCAGCTGTATGTTGATTCCTAGGCTAGATTACGCTCATCAGCATGCCACGACTTTCTGAGCGACTTTCTGAGCGACCGGCTGCATACTCTCATAAGTCACTAGCGTGACTCGAACCACTTCTAATTCTCGTCCGCTCACGTCGACCACGAGAGTATTCGGGATTAACGGAGAAAGCTGCTAACCCCTCGGCCAGGCAGCCGGCCGTCTTTGACTTGGGGACATAAATTACAAGCACCTCTAAAGCCGGTGTAGTTTCACCTGACGCGAGGGACACTGGTAACAGGGAAAGCGGTTCCACAAACAAAAGTCAGTCCAGTGCACTGGGAGTTGTAGCGTGTGTATGGACAACGCTGGAGTTCAAAGCTAGCGAACGACCAAAATGAAATAAATGTGCAGTTCAGAAAAACCAAAAGTAAGTATTTGAATACTGTCAAAGAGCTTGAATGAAATCGAGTTCTAGCCAACTTCATTTCCATGGGAACGACATCAAGGGAGGAAACTCAAATTTAGCAAGTAATTTTTATTCCTAGTCTTATTTATTGCCCCTGGTATAAAATATGCAGAAAAAGACATGACCAAAGAATGCTGTTTGTCTCTTTGATATAATGTTTTAGTTTCATTATGGCAATCGGTGCCAGTTATTCTGGCAGTCTAATGTACTCGCAACATTCGTCACAGGAACCATTCAATTGCTTCTAAGACCGTCCTAATTTGTTATTTCGGGCTTCATCATTCACTTATACGAAGGACCACTCCATTGTTTCTAAGATCTTCCTAATTTGTTCATTCGAGTCCCAAGATTCACTGTCACACAGGCAAGCTTGCAAGCTACTGCGGCTTCCACATCTTAACTGACTTCTCGTCCTGGTCTTGGGGAAGTAAATTACAAATACCTCTAAAATCGGAGTGGAATCACCTGGTAGTAAGGGACACTGGTAATAGGAAAAGCTATTCTACACAACAATATCAGTCCAGTGCACTGGAAGTAGTAGCACGTGTATGAACTACGCTTGAGTTTAAAGAAAGCGAACGAACAAATCCCCCCCCCCACCCCCACACACACATACACCCTCTCCGAAAAAGGTACTGTTAAGAAAAACCAAACGTAAGTGTTTCAATATTGTCATAATGAGTTGCTAACCAACTTCTTCTTCACGTGAGGGACATCAAGGGAGGAAACTAAATTTTAGCAAGTACTATTCATACCTAGTCACACTAAGTGCCCCTTATATGAAATATGCTGACACAGACCGGCCAGGAACGACAATCATGGAGTAACTACTACCACATGATATTTGTGTTTGAAATAATTTCAGTTCATGGTTTTGTTTTTGTTGGCATTTGAGGAAGAATAACAAAGGCGGGAAGAGGGGAAGAGGAAGTGGAATGCCTTAAAATCAAAGGGAGGAAATACTTCTTAGCGAATCACTTAACTTGAGAATTGTTGGTTCTGATAAGTCATTCTTCTATAGGAAAAATATAAGCCAGAAAAAAGAAGACGTGAAGTAACTATAATTTCAACATTAAAAACACAGATAATAAATCATAAATATACATTTCTCCACTGAATGTCACATACAAATATATGAATGAAAGTGGTTGAACTGTGGTAAGGCTGTGGAATTGTAAACAATATAAATAACACGAAGTAATGCAGCGTTACAGAACACAAAGTTTATATATAGTTTTATATGACGTTAACGCTGACATTCACGAAAACCCAAACCAGAATATATAGAAGACTAATTGAAAATGTTTTTGATGGTGATTGGATGAGTTTAAAAATAACAATTTAAAAGAAGACCTATGCTACCAATGCCAAACCTGGACAATGACTGAAAAAGAGAAAAAAAAAATACAATAGAAATGATATTCCTGAGAAGAATACTCAATGTGAATAACGAAGACACAAAAAACAAAACCCTCGTAATACTGAAACCTGACAAAGGGAGTGGTGCAGTACTGATTGACATGCCAGACTACCAGATGAAAAACGGAAGAAATATTATCAGATGAGTCTAAATTCAGGGTAGATCAAAAAGTAAACAAGTCGTAGGACCTGCTTGTAATAATGAGAAAAGAGATCCAGTCACTTGTGAATGCGGGACTCATCAGTGTGGCCACTGCAACAACACTCACACCACTTTGCTCCCAAACTCCTCAGATGTACGGTCTACCCAATCTTCACAAGCCCGGCATTCCGCTAAGACCGATCCTGTCCATGGTTAACTCTGCATAACACCGAATGGCGAGATGGCTAGCCGAAATTTTAAAGCCAGTACGACAGTCCTTCGATCCAAAAATACTCAGAGATAAAAAACAGAGATTGAAAATAGGTGCAATAAGGCAAATCAACTTATTGGACAAATGACACCATACTAAAGAACAAACATATATCAGTAACTACTAAGAAAGCACTTTACAACACAATCTTCCTACCAACTCTATGCTACCAATGCCAAACCTGGACAATGACTGAAAAAGAGAAAAGAAAAATCACAACAAGAGAAATGAGATTCCTGAGAAGAATACTCAACGTATCAAGAAGAGATAAGATCAGAAATGAAGAAATCAGAACTAAAGCGGTGGTTAAAGCAGCACTAGATTTTATTAGGAAGCAGCAAGTCAAATGGTTTGGTCATGCAAGTAGGTTACCAGTCAACAGCATACAACAACAAGCAATGATGTACAGACCAGATGGAAACAGAGGAAGAGGCCGACCACGTAAACGTTGGAAGGAGGGAATAGCAGAGTCCATGGGAATATCGATATATGAAGCCCATACTAGGGCACTCTCACGATGTTTATACTTCACCTCGATACCCCAAGGTACAAGAGGAACATGATGAGATGAGACATTCGAACTGGTGGAATTATTGGATACTATGGACATAAATAATAAACACACGGCATCCATGGATATAGCCTCCTTATTCACCAACGTTCCATTAGAGGAGACAGTGAAAATAATAATGGAACGCATTGAAGACAAACAACTAAAACTAGGCATATCAACATCTATTCTGGAGAGGCTACTACTAATATGTACCGCCAACATACAATTCAATTTTCTAACAAAGTCATACCGCCAAATTGACTGAGTGGTCATGGAGAGTCCTCTCGTCCTATTCTAGCGGACATCTTCATGGCATATTTAGAAGAAAAGAGATCCTCAGACATTAACAACTTGGTCTTCTACCGTCGTTATGTGGACGATATACTAATTATCACCACAGACGAGCTACAAGCAGCATCGTTCCAGGCCACAATGAACATGACGCATAAAAACATCTCTCTATCTATGGAACAGGAACACAACGAAGCGTTGCCGTTCCTAGATATTCTAATGAGACGTAGAGCAGACGGCACAATTCAAAGATCGGTGTACCGCAAAGAAACAGCGACTGGCCAATACCTACATTTTCAGAGCTTCACACCTGTCCAGTACAAACGGGGCTTTGTACGGACCCTGTTTGACCGTGCTAGAAAGATACGCACCCAGGACACATTGACAGAGGAATTTGAAACTCTGAAGAATGTCGTAAACTTTAATGGGTACTCCACAGGATTTATAAAGCGAACACTGCCAACAGCCCAAACCAAAAATAGACGAAACTACAGTCCTTAATCTCAACATATTCATCCAGCTAACCTTTCGAGGGAGATGACGTAATGCAACGTCTACAAGACCGGCTCACCACAGCAGTAGGCCGAACATTCTGTGCTGCAAATCCAGTCATTGGGTATAGAACCACACCGATTCCCAGACCAGCAGTAAAAGAGCATGTTCCTCTGAACGCCAAAAAAAATTGTATTTACC
This sequence comes from Cepaea nemoralis, assembly GCA_014155875.1. Classification (NCBI taxonomy): domain Eukaryota; kingdom Metazoa; phylum Mollusca; class Gastropoda; order Stylommatophora; family Helicidae; genus Cepaea; species Cepaea nemoralis. Next base: position 26,682 of record JACEFZ010003850.1, read on the forward strand.
AATTCACATGTAGGTGCCAGGCTTCCTACATCGACAGAACAGAGCGGCAGCTGAACAAAAGAGTATCAGAACACATACCTCAATAGGTCGACAAGATACGATACACAGGCGATGCGAGCCTAGTGGGGCCGACACACCGGAAGCTTCCCGCGTCATCAATTGCTAGGCATATTCTAGAAAGCGGCCATATGATTGACAGAGACATTGCCTTTCGCGTGTTGTTTAACCCACAAAATACTCGCTTGTTAAAGTTTGCAGAAGCAATAATGATCAATCAACACAAGCCAGATTTGTGTAAAGAGACATGTTAGTCAGCTTAAAATTACCGTGGTAGACAATTGACATTACTGTGCGAACATGTGTATATTTCAGCTTGAAGGATTTATCTAATTATTTTTGTTTGAATTCTGCAGTATGTACCTGACGAGATGTAGCGAAATATTAGTTAGTCTTTCCTCTTGAGCCTAAGGCGGCGCATAGGGCAGAAGTCCTGACTCTCCATGCTTGGCGGTTCGCTGCTACCTGTTGTAGATCTTGGATATTTACTTGGCCATTGAATGAGCCTTCTCTGATGATGGTTCTACGCAGGGTCTCTCTTGGTCTTCCCCGTTTTCTTTTCCCTACTGGTGACCATATGAGGGCTTGGTAGGGGAGTCTTGTCTTGTCCATTCTGAGTACATGGCCGATGTAGTTCCAACGGCGTCTTCTTATGAAATTGGATACTGTATCTTGCTTAGTCTCTTGTCTTATTTGCGTATTGGTTCTGAAAGTCTGTCCAGTGGATGTTTAGAAGTCTTCTAAGACATTTGTTCTCAAAATTATCTAATTTTTTAAATCTAAAGCTACCGTTGATTTCCAACTTTCGCATCCATACGTTAACACTGGAATCACACAAGAGTTGAAGATTTTAAGTTTTGTGTGTTTGCTAAGTGTCTTTGACTTCCAGATGTTTGACAGTTTATTGAAGTCACCAGATGCCAGTGCGATTCTAATGATATTTCTGGTGTTGAGTCCCCTGTAGATGTCATTTTGCTTTAGCGAAATATGCCAGGCAATAAATCATGCAATCTATTTTTTGTGAATTCGTTATTCAAATTCACTACGGGAAAACATTGTTTTAAATACTCAATGTATCAAGAAGAAAGAAAATCACAAATGAAGAAATCAAGACTAAAGTGGAAGGTATAGCAGCGATAGATTTCTTCAGAAAACAGCAAGTCAAATGGTTTGGCCATGTAACTGAGTAAATAAATAAAAGTGTACAGCAACAAGCACTGATGTACAAACCAAACGGAAGAAGAAGAAGATGCTGGCCACGTAAACGATGGTAACAGGGGATAGCAGAGTCCATGAGAATATCGATGCATGAAACCCATAAACAGGCACTCTCCCGTTGTTTATGCCTCACCTGGACACCGCAAGGTACAAGAGGGACTAAATGAGACGAGGAGGAGTGTGATGCCGTAAAATCAAAGGAAGAAACACTTTATCTAATCACTAAAAGCAATTGAGAATTGTTGCTTCTGATAAGTCATATGAGCTAGAAAAAGGGAACGTGACATTTCAGGTGACTTCCTCGGCTACAAAACACACAAAGCCGCACGCTGCTTTCGGGTTATCAAACTGAAGATATGCCACGTCATACTTGGTTTGCATGGTGATTGTTGATTCAAATGGTGTTGTTGTTGTTTGTTTGGTTTAAATAGTGACTGTTGATGGAAATAGTAGTTTATGTTTTATATAATGACTGTTGATTCAAATGGTTGTTTATATGGATTATGTTGTGATTGTGGAGCAAACCGTGTCGCGTTGTGTTATAATGTGTTGGTATGGGAGCCGGTCGTTCAGAAAGCAATGGCAAACTACTGAACGTAACACTTGCCTAGTACATCAACAGCAGCTGAAAAATGCAGGTGTTGACTGCAACGTCCTTAAGGGATATGGAACATAAATAATAATAGTGATTGTTGTCTGAAATAGTGGTATATATAGTGCACATAGTGATTGTTTACTGAAATTGTGATTTATCTGGTTTATATAGTGATCGCTAATTGAAATGGTAATTGAAATCGTTAAAATGTGATTGTTGATTGAAATGGTGGTTTATATGGTGTATATAGTGATTGTTGATTGAAATAGTAATTTATATAGTTTATATAGTGATTGTTGTTTTAAGTAGTAGCTTATATTTTTTCATATATTGATTGTTGTTTGAAATACAGTTTTATATGTTTTATAAATCGATTGTTGTTCGACACAGTGGTTTATATGGTGTATATATTAATTGTTGTTTGAAATAGTGGTTTATAGTTCTTTAACGTTTGAAATCGGCCTGAGCCAGAAATGTCCATCTAAAAAAAAAAAAATTATACAGTGAACTTTCTTACCTCTTCATGGAGAAACATGTAGAAAACTAGGAAGAATGCACCCTGTGAAGGAAGAGAACAAATGTCAATGTTAAAACATGAAGTCTTCGTCATCATCATCGTTACCATAATTATCAGTATCATCATCATAATCATAATTTTAATCGTCATCATCAATATCATTATCATCATCATTACAAACAGTATCATCACCATCATTATCATCATCATCATCATTATCATCACCACCACCGTCATCACGCATCACGATCATCAACAATTGTAGTTTAATAATTATAACAGCGTATCGAGTTGTTTTCCTTTACCAACCTCGATGTATTGACCAAATTAAATACATTTTATGTTAAGGATACATAAATAATTTAAACACATATATGTCATGTTTCTCACCACACACACGACCACATACACCAGTACACACATATTCTCTCACACTCTCACATATACTCTCTCTCACTCATTCTCTCTCTCTCTCTCTCTCTCTCTCTCTCTCTCTCTCTCTCTCTCTCTCTCTCTCTCACGATATCTGTCTCTCACTTAATCCCTCTTGCTCGCAACACACACACACACACACACACACACACACCGTCTCACACAGACTCTCTATCTCTCATTTAAGACCTCTTGCTAGCCACACACACACACACACACACACACACAAACACACGTAAACACACATGCTCACACACGCTCTCTCTCTCTCTCTCTCTCTCTCTCTCTCTCTCTTGCTCTTAACTCCTTTTGCTACACACGCACACACACACACACAAACACACACAAACACACACACTCTCACACACACTCTCCGCATCTGTCAATTAAATTATTTTGCCACACACACACACACACACACACACACAAACACACACACACACACACTCTCACACAATCTCACACATACTTTCACACACTCTCCCTACCACACTGAAGTCCCCCTGCTAAGCACACTTACCTGCAGTGATGTGAACATGGCGTACAGGTACTTGAGAATGGTGTCCACCATCTTGATTGAGATGAAAGCGAAGGCCCAGCACACCGTCACCAGGATCACCTGTGTCCACAGGGCCTTCATGTGAATGCTGCAACATCAATCACAGCATGAGCACATCATAGAACAAACACAGATCTGCTTGTCTGAGCGTTTCTTTCTTTCTTTGTTTTTTGCACTCGCTCCCTTTAAACTCAAGCGTATTCCACACACTCTGCTGCTAGTAGCGCTGGCCTTAATTTTGCCTGTGGATTATTTTCCTTATTACCAGTGTCCTTCGCCGTCTGGCGAACTCACTCCGACTTCAGAGGTACTTGTAATTTACGTCCCCAAGTCAAGGACGAGAAGTCAACATTTTAGTCCAACTGACAGGTGTAGGGGTTGTACCAGCTACCTCGGCATCAGCGCACCGGATGTTTAAAACGCGCGTTCGTATCCATTCGGCCATGCTGACCTACTATTAATTACTAAAAAATAAAATACGGAAGCAAGACTATGAATAAAACTGGAGTATTGAATAGCATTAGCACACCGGATGCTTGAGAACGAGCTTTCTTATCCATTCAGCCATGCTGACCTCCGTTCTGAGAGGGTTTCCATTGTTTACATTTTCTCTGCCAATCGCAGCATAGGGGTTCATTTCGCCGGTTATTTTGTACTTGAAAGTAAAATTCCCCTCCTGAACTTGGGCACGTCAATTACAAGTATCTCAGAAGTCAGAGAAGGTTCGCCTGATGGTGAAGGACACCAATAATAAGGAAAGCTATCCCTCAGGCAAAACTAGGTCCAATGTACTAAATACTTTTAACAAGTGTGTGGACTAGTTCGAGTTAACAATGAGCGGACGAATGGGGGATAATCAAGCAGATAAAATGCCCTTGCTGTTGTGACATTCATTTATGTATGTATATTCCAACCATGATTTTCGATACCATTCTGATTCTTGATATGTTCTTCTTGGAGTATTCAGAATGGGTAGTATGTGTTTCTTTCAAGCTTTCATTCCACAAATTCGACCATTCTTCAGTTATCCCTTGTTAATTACTGTTTTGATATCACGTTCACTTATACCTACATATGGTTTATTGATATTTTCTCTACTTTTCTTTGCTTGTTTGTCGATCATGTACATACTCTGGATTTATACACACGTCGGCATCTATGCCTTCATGTGTTTAAATATGTACGATCTCTTCTGTTATCCAGTGATTTACTACAAATCTTATTTGTCTTTCCTCAACAACAAAAGGTCTATATAGGTACTTTGTGTTTTTTTTCATTCTGGTATTATTGTAAACACAAAGGTAGTTGCACATCCTTTACAGGACGTCGCAGTAAACCCCACATAAATAAATACTTGGCTGTTTGTGATTTATGTTTTTATTTTAAATAAGGACTCGCGGTTGCTCAGTGGCCAGCTCCGCCACATGAGGTTCCACGTCCCTGTGTCATTGTGATGACCGCCTCAGATGGTCTTTGATCTTACACTTTAATCATAGCCAAAATGCCAAAATATAATGATTTCTTGGCAAGTTTAACGTCCAGTAGTTTGCCATTGATTTCTCAACGACAGGGCAGTCATACCATTGTATGAAATACCAACGCAAGGCGGTCTGCTTCCAAATCGAGCGCGGTGTGCGAGATTTCTGCTTGCGTTTTTACATTTCGCCACAGCGCCGTCATACACACTTTCTTTATTTACTATTTACATGTTACTGGGATAAAAAAAATATGGTTCGAATCCCAAACTTGTGCAAAGCCAGGCTGGCAAGGTTTATCTAATCTGCCCTAGATTGAACAATGCATGATGCTGATGTATGTATCAAGGCAGAGAACTCATCTTACATTTTGAAATCAAAAGAAACCATGGGTTATCGTTCTTTATTCTCGTAGCGAGATATCCACGATTCTATAGTCCATTTACTTTTGTCTGACTCAATATAAAATTCCATATCTAGTAACCAGCTGAGAGAAAATGATGCGATTTAGCATTTAACCTTCTCATGATGTCCACCCAACAACAAAATTTTTGTTCTGGAGATTGTACTGCAGATTTCAAAGTTTGTTTATATGTGGTATATAATTAACGGGACAGAGATGAAGTGCACAATATTAGAAGTATTACATCTTCACGAGGAAACATGAGCGTTCAACAGTAAATTTTCACGTTGTTCACGGGATTAGCCTTACGAAAAGAGCCTTGAGAAGTGAAACGGGGAGTGTTCAGTGGTGTCGCAGCATCTTCAGAAGTGTGTCATTAATGTGGGTCCTTTCATATAAGGCTTCACGTTTAGAAAGTACAAGGGAGGTAGAAATATCATTTGCGAGCAACCGCATTTAGGAGCCACGAGAAGCAGATACCCACGTGAAATAAGGGAGATGCGCAAATAAAATTATGACATAGTGTATTTGGATGAAACCTGGATCAATGCGCACCACACAAGTGAAAAGGAATGGCAATCAGTGGACGTAAAGATAAAGCGATATGTGCCCAGTAGTAAAGGACAGGGTGTCGTTATAGCCCAAGCTGGTAATACTCAAAATGGTTTACTACAGAATGCTGGACTCGTGTTCGTATCAAAGCATACAGACAATAGGGATTATCATAATGAGAAGTACCAGCAAAATGGTTTACTACAGAATGCTGGACTCGTGTTCGTATCAAAGCATACAGACAATAGGGATTATCATAATGAGATGAATTGCAATGTATTTAGCGATTGGCTCGAGAATACAGTGATTCTATCCCTAGATAGACCGTCTTGTCTAATTGTGGACAATGCATCATATCACAATGTAGTTGTCCAAGAAGACAAAATACCTACGGCATTGATGCATGACAAGGCAGACGTGGTTGCGGCCTTGTAGGAGCACGTGTACACCTCGGAGGAGCAAATGGATCACAATAGTCTGGCAAGAATGAGGCAGCGAGGAGTGACGAGGGGATCTGGCCGAGGCTCGACGCTCAAAGGAAAGGCGAGGCGGACATATAATCAGGTTGCTAATGGAAGTATTGGTGTTGGAACTCTTCGCTGGTTGCTGAGGATGGGAACGGAGCGCTTATGGGAATGACCTGAATGCTGTGATGTCGGTTTCTGAATCAATCAATCAATCAATCAATTCAAATTGTCTGACGTCAAGATACTAACTCAGACCGCGCTATTAAAAATTGATAAAAGTTGCTGGAAAAAATGTGAGGACCATGTGTTGAAAGAGGAAGAGGACTATTGGAGAAAGGATGGATTGAATTTTATGCAACCGATAGCAGTCATCAACCTACTGGAATCGTCTGACACCGATTAAGGTCTGGGCAGATCGCAGACATTAATCCACATGCACACCAACTGGGATATTTTGCTCCACATATTCAGAAGAATTGCAGGCCCTAAACATTACAGCATCGGCATAAACAATACAACTTGTTAATGGCAACAGTTTGTATTCCACAGTGATTAATTTTCAATTCTGTAAGCCCTCAACGGTGACAAACAAGTGACATTGAAAAAACAAAAAGCTCTAGACGCATTGAATGCCAACCGAAGAGTAATATTGCGGTGGGAACTGACATATTGTGGCATAACAAGAAACGTGAGAATAAACACGTTATCAAATGAGGGGACAACACACGAACATGCGAATCATTCTATAAACTTCAATGAAAAGAGGACCAACATCTTGACCGTTAAGAAGGAAGCCCACTGCAGAGACATTCACAGCTGTATTCTTTGTGCAAAACAAGTAATCATGTTCCGTCTCAGCAGAGTAGACATTGCACCCACCCCCATACGAATCTGGATATGCCTTGTGTTTGTCATCCGAACTAGCGGGGGCATTGGCATTACTGTAAAACAAGTATGTTAGCGAGAAATCACTAGTTTTTCACCAGTACATCAAAGAAATGTCGCCGCTTTCCATGATTTAAGTTGCTTTTGCACCTATCAAAGACATATTCCTTGCGTGGAGAACAAAAACGAACGAACAAACTTTATTTTCAAAGGGTTAAGAATTGGGCACGCAGGCCCGTCTAACATTCTGCCCTTCTATCACTCTCTTTCATACATTATTTCTTTGGGGGTAAATATAAGACGGCAGGAAAAATTTCATAACGATGCAACAGACAGTTTTCAAAACAATTGATCATGAATGAAGGCATTCTTTTCGGGACAGACTATAGTAATATTAATTGATGTAATCTAATTCTACATGATTTAATATAAACTCGAAAGTTTACATAGCTGGTACACATTAACTGAAAACAATTACATTTATATCATTGCTAGTTCTTTCTGAAGGGTTTTCCTTGCTGAGAAATAATGGCTAGGCTTGCAACGGAGAGGGTGCTACAGTAGCGTTAAGGCTAACACGCTTGCATGGCGGCATGATGGCCTTAACAAAAAAGTCGCTTGCATGATGGCCATACGTTCGAAACCAATTGTGGCGGTGATTTTTTTTTTTTTTTACTGTCTTAGACGAAAAGGTAAACCAAGCCTAGTATTTGTACTAAGAAATGGTATGGGAAGTTAGGCGGCCGGTGTTGTATTGGCCACTTCAACAAGTGAATCCCACTTGGTATGTACACAACTCGTATACTCAATACGCCTCGAGCCGCAGAGAAAGGTCCTTTAATTTGTGTGGGCACTTACCTGGGAGAAGCAACTGTTTCACAGAGTTGGCGTTTTCCACCCACAAGGAATGAATATTCAATATTCTTTAACCCGACGTCTGGAGATCAGCGTGGCTGAATGGATAAGAGCGCTAGCTCTTAAACTTCCTGTGTGCTGATGGCGAGGTAGTTCGTTCAACCCCTACGCCGGTCAGTTGGACTAAAATGTTGACGTCTCGTCCTTGACTTGAGGACGTAAATTACAAGTACTTCAGAAGTCGGAGTTGGTACGCCTGATGGCGAGGGACACTGGTAATGTGTAAAGCTAATAACGAAATAAAACATTCTTCTACACCATCACATGTGCATGGATCTATACACTTATGTTTACAATACACCTTTTTGTGCCCTGACTTTCAGTGTTCAGGACTTTATTTCTTGGAACGAGAATTTACATTATAATACTTGTTAATTTGATTATGTACAATGTTTGGTTCACATCTACTTCTTTGCACTAAATCAGTTACGATTAAGGATACTTTCACATTTATTTTCTTTTACAGAAAAGATGTGATTTCACTCTGAGAAAATCCATGACGTAACCGAACAGCATCAACAATTGTCGACACCTAGCGAAATATGAATAATGAAGATACTGTAACAAAACCCAAGTGATAACCCATCCCCAGTCGTGTCACCACCCAGGGCAATAATGAGGAGAAAGAAACATGGGGAATCCGAGAATCTCTGTAGGTACTTTCTACGTGCTCACGAAGGGTTAATTCTCTAAACCCAGTGAGGCACGAATTCCATAAAGATTAATTCACAGTTTCTCGGGAATTTTATTGTCTTTGGTCTGAAAGTCTATCCTAAATGCGTGCTACAGCAAAGTTCTCACTTTGTTCCCGCGAAAATACGCCAGAGTGAGTTTGTTATTTTAGAAATCTTAAAACCAGTCCAGTCATCTTCAGTTTGAACTCGAGCACATTGTTCTGTCACTTCGAGGAGAAGAAACATTGCTTGGAACAGCCGTATTTAATGCACCTGTTTTCAATTAACAGATGGTGATCTACAGCTGATTTCGAGGATAGTATGTTTATTCTCCGTTACCCCTTTTTGTTGAAGAAGTTATAAACCAAGAAGAACTTCGAAATGAAGCTGGATAGGGAGTCGACCAGGAAAAAAGTTTCCAGAGACTGGTGATGGGGCACCTACGCACCTCCTAAAAAGTCAAAGGTGGTTATTATTATTCCAGTAATTGTCAGTCGAAAGAAGATGGGCATGGCCTTTATCTTGAAGAGGCAGAGGCTCGTTAACTAACTGCCATTATCGTTTCAGACTTTTCACGCTATACCCTCTCTTTTGTTTATTGGACTAAAATCCATGGTTAAGAACTTGAAATTAGGGGACACTGATTTGCATCAAGCCAACATCGTTGTAATGAAGGTCTAGCATTCAGTCAAGTTGAGTTCCAGAACGTTATGAGCTTTGTCGAGGACATTGACTGAAATTTCAAAGTGTTCTCAGTTTCCCCAAGGGAGAAGTGGAAACATAACCAGGTGAACAATGTATGTCCTCTCAGACTATAACGGATTACAGACAGTTCATTCCTCGGTTGTCCGTGATGAAAAGACGTACTGGGCTAACTCATATCATCCTCCAGGATGCACTTCCTACAACACTTATTTTTCTGTTGTATTTGTCTCTGTAAAATTTGTTTCCAAAAGTTTGAGCAAGTGCCTCAAATAAATTAGTGTTATTAATTTGACTACTTTCAGTGTGTCTTGTTAGTGTCGGGAGCTAATTAATCAGTAAAGTAAGAAAACATCTGCCCAGGTCTCATGGGGACATTAGAATTCTATTAAAGGTAATAGATAGGCAACAATTTGGGAGCAGTGTCGAAGTATCTTTGCAGTCATCCCCACAAATTTTGTTACAGACACAAACAACAGATTGCACGATGTATTGCCTGACATATTTCGCTACATCTCGTCGGTACATACTGCAGAAATCACACAACATAAACTAAAGCAATAAGGCAATTAAGCTGAAATATACAGTACACATATTCACACATTAATTTGAATTGCCTACCACTGTAATTTTAATATATTATGTCTTTTTGTTTGCACAAAGTTGTCTTTTGTAAATGAATATAAATTGTATTTGCCAGCTTTAACAAGCAACATGAGATTTGATCACATAACATTTCAAACTGTACTCCCGACTTAAAATGGCTGACATGTTTGGGTTTTATCAAGAATGCTAGATCTTCCATTTCAATTTTTGTAAGTTCGCATGACAATAAGTTCCTCACATACTTCTCTGGTGTTTCAAGTACTCAAGTTGTGGTCTTTTCAGAACTCAGTGATTTGTTGAGGCTAGCATTTTTTGTGATTTTCACCTTGTACACTGTTTCCGTGCATAATTTAGTGAACTTTAAGCAGATGAACAAACTCCAGTCTGTCCTGACTTAATACGCGAGACTGTGTGTGAGCTTGAGGTTGGTCAGCTTGGAATGGGTTTCTTCTATCTGTGTTTTTGTTTGTTTTGGTCAGTCGTCTGTTTTTGTTGTTGTTACATATATATATATATATATATATATATATATATATATATATATATATATATATATATATATATATATATATATATATATATATATATATATATATATATATATATATATATTGACATAATGTGTGGGATATCAGAGATCTTCTTCTTCTTCTTCTTCTTCTTCTTCTTCTTCTTCTTCTTCTTCTTCTTCTTCTTCTTCTTCTTCTTCTTCTTCTTCTTCTTCTTCTTCTTCTTCTTCTTCTTCTTCTGCGTTCATCCGGAGTTTTTTTCCGGATGTGATTGCGTTGTGCCTGTTTACAGCAGAGCTGCGTTCTTGCGCCGTTAGGCCGACACATCCGACTTCTGCGGGCATTTGTTGACCGGGTTAACCTTCCCGGGTATCAGAGATCTGAAATACCAGTGAGGTAATATTCCAGTTTTGAGGCATTCCTTAATCGATATTGTTTCCCTTGCATATTGGTTATCTAGTTTTCCAAAACACTCATTAATGTTGTTATATAAACATAGAAGCCACAAACAATACGCTGCATAATTTATTACCCAACTTCCTTATTTAAATTCATTAAGGGAATACACTATTTTCAATGTTTTTATTATTATATTTTACATAAAAGTATAACCTGATATTTCTTTCTGATCTGTATGCAGCATCAGCGAAACATAGTCTATGTGTAAGCAAAGTATCCTAACCAAGGGGTCACGCACTCCTTCGCAGTAACAATAAACTGATTAATGTTACACAGTTTAACCAAACAAAACAGCATACTTACTTAATAATTTTATTAGTTTTGTCACTCTTAGTATAGGAGCTTTCATTGTGTTCTTTGGCTGTGAATATCAACACCAGAACTGTGATCTAGAAAAAGACAATTAACAGTCGTGTCAATACGCATGACAACATAATGATATACACTTGGCAACATAATGTATATACGTAATATATACATTCCGTATTCTTCTTACATATTACTATACGTATAAATGAAAATAACAGTTAGATAGCTGCATATCCTTTACAGGTCGTAGCAGTCAACCTCAATATTTTTTGACTGTTCGTGATTCCTGGGCAGTTTAGTTCAGTAGTTTGCCATTGCTTTCTGAATGACCGGCACCCATACCATTTCATAAAAAAACCAACGTAAGACGGTCTGCTTCCAAATCGTCCACAGCTGTGTTTCGAAAGCGGGTATGCGAGATTGTGAACTGCGCCCGTAACCCCTTCTATACGAAGCCTGTGAAAATAACCGGAGAGTGGATAAAGTCAGCTTAACAAGGACATGATCATTAGAGACGAAATAGTCGTTGCAGCTACAAAGCCTTCATCAGCTAACATAAACAAAGCCAACCAAATACTAATACAACAGCATTTGTTAGATTTTTCCTATTCCGACTATCTCATAACTCTTTCTCTTCTCACCAGTTCTTGTATCTGTTTTTTCACTCTCTGCTCATAATCATCATCACAACCACCATCCCCATCATCATGAGTATCACCACGACCATCATCATCATCATCATGAGTATCACCACCACCACCATCATCATCATCATCATTATCACGACCACCACAATCATCACTATTATTACCATCACCACCACCACCACACCACCACCACCACCATCACCGCCAACACCACCACCACTATCATCATCAGCATCATCATTATCACGACCACCACAATCATCATCATTATTACCACCACCACCACCACCGCCACCACCACCACCATCATCATCATTATCATTATCACGACCACCATCATCATCATCATGATCATCGCTACTACCACCATCATTATCACTATCGCCGCCACCACCACCACCACCATCATCATCATGATCATCGCTACTACCACCATCATTATCACCACCACCACCACCACCATCATCGTCATCATTATCACCACCACCACAATCACCATCGCCACCACCATTATCATGAAGTCAAATGCCTTAAGCATGGATAACCATAATTAGCTTCTCATTTGATCACCATAATCTCGAATAAGTCTCTGTCTTCTTGTCCAAAATATGCTACATGACCAACCCACCCATGTATTTATTTATCTCTCTCTTCTTCTGAACCCTTTCACAGATGTTTACCAGTTGTCAAGTATATCTCTCCTCATAACATACTAAAAAATAAGTCTAAACTGTCTACATCTAATTTCTCAAATCAATTTGCGGTTTTCATTTGCTATTTGAAGGACTGTCTGATTTGTATTTCTGTCTGTCCAATGCTTTCTATGCAGAGAAAGCAGATACAAGTTATTCCTCACTAATAAAGACTTAGCTTTCCCAGGCTGCAAGTATCATAGTGGTTGTTACAGTGCCTTACAGTCGGAGTATACATACACATACAGGTATACAAAATAGTCATCTATCCCATATTCCACTTAACGAAATTGTTCCCCTTAAATATTGGTTATCTGCTCTTCCACAATACTTCTTAAAGTGTTTATTTAACACAGAAGGCACACACAATAGCTTACACAATTTATTGCTAAACTTCTGTGTTAAAATTCACTAAGGGAATACACTATTTTGAATGTTGTTGTTGTTGTTATTATTATTATTATTATTATTATTATTATTATTATTATTATTATTATTATTATTATTATTATTATTATTATTATCATCATTTAAAATAACATAACATTATACTTCTTTCTGATCTTCATACAACGACCATAAAACAGACACAAAGTATTATCTTACTTACAGACATGATTCCAATTGCAGGACCAATGAACAGCCACATGTGATCTGGAGCGACCCAACACCTAAAGGTGATAGATACAAGAACAGGTCATATAAATGTACATGTTTACTGAAGGAATCGCGGCGATATAGTGGTTAGTGTGTTTGCTTACCACGACCGTGATCCTGGTTCAAACCCCAGCAAAGGCAGGATTATTTTGACTAACCAGCGCGGCCTGAAAATGGGTACCGGGTGTTTCGAATTATCTTAGAAATGTCCGGGTGCGACAGGTGGGTAGGATTTAATTTTCGCTCGTTTTGAACTCAAGCATAGTACAAACTGGACTGAGTTTTGTGTGTGTGCCAGTTTCCCATATTACCAGCGCCCCTTGCCATCAGGCGAACCCACTCCGACTGCCCGGTGTAGGAGTTTAACCCACTATCTGGCCATCAAAACACTGGACAAGAGCAAGTTGTCTGATCCATTCGGCCATACTGACCTCCGAGGATGGGAACTAGCCATCATCATCATCATTATGTGTCCTGCCAAACAGCGTAGAACCTGATGTCTCTACACAGATCTCTGTCATTGGTGTTCTGGATCAAGTCTACTGTTGCCCTGCCCCAGGCCACCGTGCTAGACATCCAAGCGCCATTTCTCCCTGTCTGCCTCTGCCGTTCCTACCAATGATATTTCCAGTCGTCACGTTTTTCTCCAATGCCGCCATTATCATTATATAATGACAGAAAAGTTTTGTCTTTTTCTTATTGTTTTTTATAATATCATAAGCTTCTTTCAGATAATCATTATCATTGTTCGTTTCTCTGGTTGCCCAAGGCATTTGCAACATTCTTATTAGAAACGAAACGTCCTTTGAGTCGATGTTCATAAACATTCCAAGATTGACTGCAATACAGAATAAGAAGATGATTAGAACATCTCAGTAGTCTCTTTCTGACATTCAATGAGAGTGATGTATTACATGAGATACTTGTCATCTTTTCAAATGCAGCTTGTATTTAGCCAATTGTGTTCTTAATGTATGTCATGCATAATCCACTTGACTTTGTCGTTGTGTCAATCCTTTTGAATTTATTGACTTCGTTAAGCAATTTTCCTTAATTTATATTGTGACATTTTGGTCACAACCATGTTCATCACAATCATAGTCATCATAGTCATCAACACCACCATCACCACCACCACCATCGTAATCTTTCACGTTTGTAGTCAAGCGTCATGGGGAGGAATAGTTGACACTCCAGCATCTGATGGGTGCATTGGATAGTGTCATTCCATGTGATTGTAAAGTGTCTTTGATGACGTAAATCCATTTTCGTCTCGGACGGCTTCTTGCTCTCGAATTAGAATTCTTTGATGTAGCGCCAGTGTTGGCAGTTGATGGTGTTGCATTCTAGTGAGATAGCCGAACCATTTGATTTTCAGTATATGTGGCTTGTTGGTGTTCTCCTTTTATTCACGGTTTCATCACGCCCAAATTATTGGCAATGTCCTGTGTGCATCTTCATGCTATAAACCACGCCTCTTCTTCCAGGAACCACGCCTTCCATCATGTTCCCTTCCACACCACTGTGAAGGTGAATATGGTCACAGTATTTCAGTTTCCGGACAAGATGCTGTCCATGGTCAGTTATCATTGTTGTTCCCAACTTGTAGAATGTCAGCATATTTCTTCTTTTTTGTCAACATTATTGTATGCTTAAAAAAAAGTAGCATAAAAGTCGACAGGGTCGACTTCTTTGCACCGGGTGTTTATTCCAAATGGCTCAGTTTCTTTCCGCAGCGCGGAGAGCGTCGCACAAAGCACGAACTCCATAGCTCCAGCGAGGACCCTCAGGAGTCTCCGAAAAAATGCACTCGTGAAACGAAGGACACGGCCCGGAATCGTCGAACCCACAAACTTCGGAGTCCGAGTCAGACTGCTGACCACTTCGCCACGGACACTCCCAGACTATTGTTGTAAATAAACTAAATAAAAAAAAATAAAATGAATAATATATAACTAAAAAAAAAAAAAAAAAAACTAAATTGAAAGAAAATAAACTAAATACTGTAAGCATTTTGCTGTAACATTTGAGTTAAATAGCCCTGCTTTTCTTCCATAGTTCTTGCGAAATTGTGTCTTTATTGACACATGAAAGATGCATGTTCTTAACAACAGCAAACATAAAAACAATTACTCTACTTTCGCAATAGTGATGTAGATTGTTAATAATTACACACCGTTGTTATATTAACTAATTCTGTGTGAAATGCTAGTTTCGCTCCTTTTGCCCTATCGAGACCGTCACCGACTCTGTACCCAATATTGGCTATTTTACAATAGAACACCTCTGGAAAGAGTTAACGTAAGTACTGTTAGAATAAAGAACAGTTAAAGTAATTATTGGCTGGGATTGATAGAGTGCAGTTATTGCTTGTTTGCCAACACTTCAAATCAACATTAATACTAGAATTGTCACTGTCTGTCTGTTTCGTATGTATCTGGCCGTGTTAGTTTCCTTCTTTCTCTATTAGTGTCTGCCTTTCTGCCTGTCTGTCTGACTGTTCCTCTGTCTAGCCGGATGTCCGTCTGTTTGTCCACCTGTCCTTCTGCCTGCCTGCCTGCTTGCTTGCCCGTCTGTCTGTCTGCCTGCCTGCCTACCTACCTACCTAAATACCTGCCTGCCTGTCTGTCTATCAGTCTGCCTGTCTGTCCGCCTGCGTGCCTGTCTGCCTGCCTGTCTACCTGTCTGCCTGCCTGTATGGGTTCTTTAAGTGCATAAACATGAAATGGCAGCTAGCGCTATCTGAGACTGACACAGCTGGTAGACTTACATGTCTTTAGCGTAATAATCATCTGATGTTCCCACGAAAGCTCCCACCATGATTCCTGGCAGCACTGGGGACAGAAGAAAATGGGGCTAGTATAGGGGTTAATCGATCAATTGATTAAATAGAATCATGAACAATCTTCACCTCTTTCTGAAACTACCCGTTAAATCACTCTTGGAGACATTAAGCTCTGTGCACCAATTTCATACCCCTGGTCAGAAATCCACTGTGCTTACTACAGTCCACACATAGTATAAGTGAATCAGCTGCGGGTCGTCATTTCCCCATAACCCCAGTCTGCACATCTGGAGGCTGCGGTAGCGCAGTGGCTAGACGCTCTACTGTCGGCAAGGTGGTCATGAGTTCGAATCCTTAACCAGTTGGATTTTCAAAATGGAACTGGGTTCCCAGGTCGACACAGCCTGAAATGTGTACCAGGAAATTTTTGGGAAGTAAAGGCGGCAGGTGTGATACTGACCACATCACCCACCGAGTGTCGGTTGGTCTCTGAAATATGGGTCTACCACTGTAAACCTAATGCGCTTTAAGGGATGTAAAAGTGTTCTGTGGTATATCTGCACATGTAATCAGTGCACGAGCTATGTACCACAGGTCATGACCTCTTTGTATTTATTGTGGCACCTTGCCGTCTTGTCAAACTATATATAAGTTTGTTACAGTGTGTTCAAATAAAAAGGCATAATATCTACAAGCCATCGCAGTGGCGAATGTGACTGAAGGTTCGCCTGCAACAATGTATTAACATATACAATAACCCACGTGTTACCGGGAAGCATAAGGAAAGTAAAGAATAGTAACACTGTAACTTATGCATATCAAAAGAGACGACTAAGGAAAGTTGGAAGAGGATTTGACTGGCTACCCAATTCCTTTGAAAAAACTTTAACTGTAATCTCTGTCAACCGTGAACAAGACTAACGAAAAGGAAAGAAGTATAACTTAGCCGATTAGTATTACAGGAATCACTTCCCCTAGAAGTACGACACGATGAAGAGAAAACCGTTAAGATCGGCGACTTACCTCCTTTTACCTAAGAAACTCCCGAATTGGGACCATGAATTTTAGAACTACGTATACGAATTGGTTAAGACAGTGTTAAGGGAAATCAAATGGACGATTAGCATTTTGGGATTATGCGAAGCCATACGGGAGGCAACAGACACAAAGATTCTAAACCCCGGTGAACCGTTTATATTCTCAGACTATACATAGGAACATGTGACGGGGTGACTTTAATACTAATCGAGTTAGAAACACTGAGTTCTAGAAAAAATAAGAGCAACATTTAGAACCATCCACACACATACAAAATGATCGTGACCAATGTTACGCACCAATAAATGGTAGTGATGAATACATTTAGGAGACATATGCAATACAAGAAATGGCAGTATCAAAATGCTGATGTGTGATGTAAATGCTAAGAGAGAACCGAATAACAAGAGTTATGAACAGATAAATGGGAAGCACCGACTTGGGGTAGTGAACAAACATGGAGAATCATTATTCGCCAATGCTTCGCAGTGAAATAATATGTAACACGAGGGTGAGAGAGAGAGATACAGAGAGAGAGAGAGAGAGAGAGAGAGAGAGAGAGAGAGAGAGAGAGAGAGAGAGAGAGAGAGAGAGAGAGAGAGAGAGAGAGAGAGAGAGAGAGAGAGATTTAAACATAATTGATCGGATATATATTAACAAAACAAACAAAAAACATACACAAAACAAAACATAAATAAAAAAATATTAGAGCATCTCCACAGGACGTAAACCTAGTTAGCGGCTAAAATGTAGACCCCGTTAGCATTTGCTGACAAGTAAACTTAGGTAGGAACTCAAGAGATATATAACATTTTATAAAAATTAGATATCAATACACTGTAAGACATCTCAATAATCAAGAAAATAAATAATAATCTATGGCCAGTCTCTAATAAGTATCAGGTCTTGCACCAGTTAGTAGCAGAACGGAATACAGTTGGCAACATGTTCAATGTATTTGGGAAGGCTCATACATGAAGTGATTGACAAACTGAATGAAAACATAAAGCAACAATAACGCTGGAAATCTGTAAAAGGGAAAAAAAAATTAGAAGAAACCAACTAGCCACTAGAAAGGGCAGACAGACTGAGAAATATATAGCCAGATAGACAACCATCCAGCCAGCCAAACAGCCAGACAGACAAGCAGGCAGACAGACAGACAGACAGACAGACAGGAGCCGGACGGGACGGACAGACAGGACATATAGACAGACAGACAGACAGACACAGACACACAGACAGACAGACAGACAGACAGACAGACAGACAGACAATCAAGATAACACATGTAACGATGAAGTGACATCAAACACAAGAACTATAGACCACTCTCACCCCATCCCAATATGTAATATCGTATCATGGACCCAGAATCGTTGAGGTCGCTGGGGTTGTGGGCCGAGTACGTAATGACGATGTACAGGTTAAAGGCCTCGTTCATCACCCAGGAGTAGGTTGCCAGGAAGAAGTAATGCAAGGCTATGGCAAAGATGTGACACAAGGCCTGCAACAATTATACGGCCTTGTTAATAATGGATTTCTAAGAACGTAATAGCATTAATAAACTTGAAAGGTGTCTCTGGTTATTATGACCTAATGCACTGTCCGAGTGTCTGTATACTTAACTGCCCGTGAGTCCGTCTTTATACCAACATATTGTCTACGACTTGGTCTGTCTGTCTGTCTGTCTGTCTGTCTGTCTGTCTGCCCGCCCGTCCGCCCGCCCGCCCGCCTGTCTGTCTGTCTGTGTGTCAACATAACTCCTAATCTTTCTGTTTACATGTTCGTTTTTATGAATGTCGGGCTGCTTAACTGCACGACTGTCTGTCTGTCTATCTGTCTGTCCAATTAGACACTCATTTGTCTGAGTGTCTGTCCAATTAGATTCTAATTTGTCTGAAAGTCTGCCTATTTACATGCTCGTTGTTATCTGCCTATCTGCATGTCTAAATGCCTAAGAGCCTGTCTTGATTTCTGTCTACTTAATTACTCGCCTGTCAGCGTACTTACACGTCTGTCTGAATGTTCACCTACGTACCCATTCGCTTGTGGGTCTGTCTGTCTATTTACCTTCTCATGTGCCTGAATATCTATCTGCTTGTTTGAATGCCTGTCAGATTACATTCTCATGAATCTGAAGTGAGACATGTCCGACATGATAAGGATGCTTGAAGTTCTACAAATTGATGGAAAAGACCATAGACTTGGAAAAAACATATATTGGAAACAACAAGCGGCTATAAGAATTGATAATGAAGTAGGTCAATATCAGCCTATCAAGAGAGGTGTGAGACATGGATGTGTAATGTCTCCAGATCTTTATTCCCTGTACAGTGAAAATATTTTCAGAAATATAGAAGATATGGAAATTGGGGGACGATACATCAATAACATTAGATATGCAGATGATACAGTCTTGATTGCAGACAATGAACAGGACCTGCAAAATGTAGTAGATGCGGTTGTTGCACACAGTGAACAACTAGGGTTGGAAATGAATTGTAAGAAGACACAGATTATGGTCGTCACTAGGAAGGAAGAAATACCACAATGTAATATACAAGTAAATGGGCATATTCTTAAACAAGTGAATCGGTACAGCTATCTCAGAAGAGTCATAACATCTGATGGGAGATGCCTTGAAGAGATTAGAACAAGAATTGCCATGGCGAAGGTAGCCCTTTGCAAGATGAAAAACATACTAATAAAAATATATTAATTGAAACGAGAAAAAGAGTGTTGAAGTACTACATAGAACCTGTACTTTTATATGGATGTGAAGCGTGGACAATGAGCAGTCAAGCTGAAAAAAAAACATCTGATGGCTGTAGAAATATGGTTTCTGAGGAAAATGCAAAGAAAACCATGGACAGATAGAAAAACCAACGAACAAGTCCTACAAGAAACAAATGAAGATCGTAAACTGATTAGAGACATTAGACGTAGATAGTCACAATTTTTGGGCATGTTATGAGAAGAAATGAATTGGAGAACTTAGTGACAACTGGCAAGGATCGAAGGGAGGAGATAAAAGGGAAGACCAAGAATTACTGGATGGCTTGGCCACGTGGCATGGTCGAGACAGAAACACGCAGCTGATCCACGACTCTGGTGATCGAGGGAGATGGCATAACATGACCGCACACGCTTATCAGCATGGCACATGATGGATGGATGGATGGATGGATGGATGGCATATGTCTTATTCACTTTCGTCTGTCTAAAAGAATGTCTTCCCTATCAACTCGTCTGGTTGTATACGCACTTGAATAATCATCTATCTGACAGTCTGTATGATTACATGCCTGAGTATCTGAATGCTTAACTACTCATTTGACTGTTGGTGTTTACGTCTGCCCTTTATTTATTTTGTACGTCTGTCTATCTATCCGTCAACCCACCAATCTATTTAGCCATTGTTCCCTCTGTCTTTTATTTATTCTAAACTTACACATACAAGCCTGTTCATCTATGTATTTATCTACTCATTTGACAGTCTGTCTATATGTTTGTTTACCAACTCATTTAACAGTGTGTCTGTCTGTCTATATGTCTGTTTACCAACGCATTTGACAGTCTGTCTATATGTCTGTTTACCAACGCATTTGTCTGTCTGTCTATATGTCTGTTTACCAACTCATTTGTCTGTCTGTCGGTCGGTCGGTCGATCTGTCTGTCTGTTTGTCTGTTTGACTGTCTGTTTGCTACTTACCTACTCATTTGACAGCCTGTCTATCTATCCACTTACCTGCCCATTTGGTTGTCAGTCTATCTATCTACTTACGGACTCATTTGACAGTCTATCTATCTATTTACGTACCTTCTCATTAGACAGCCAGTCTATGTATCTTCTTAACTATTTAATTTAAAGTCTGACTATTTACCTACATACCTATTCATTTGACAATCTGTCTTTCTATCTACTTACCTACTAATTTGAATGTCAGTCTATCTATCTACTTACCGACTCATTCGACAGTCAGTCTATCTATCTACGTACTGGCACATTAGACTGTCTCTCTATCTATATACTTACCTACTCATTTGACAGTCAGTTTATCTATCTACTTACCGACTCATTTAACAGTCTGTCTATCAATATCTACTTACATACTCATGTGACTGTCTAACTGCCTATTTACATACCTAGTTGACTATCAGTCTATCTGTCTGTCTACTTAATACTCGTTTAACAGTCTGTCTATCCACCTACACACACAATAAGACAATAAACAGCAACACTTACCGGCATCTCATATCTGTCTATACCAAACATGAAGACGAGTTGGCTGAGAGCAATCGACACAGACAGGTTACGATGTATAGCTGCTGTACTTGTTGAAGTTCTGAAATGGTATCACATAGAACAATTTGTAGTAGTTGTGGAAACCTCAGTTAACGCTATAAGTTCTGAAGTGGTATAAAATTGCAATGCTGACGAACGGTCTGGGTACCATCGACAAAACCAGACTGATAGGCAAATTCAAAATATGGTGCCTCCAATTCGTGCTCATCCCGAAACTGCTGTGGCCGCTGCTGATATACGATATCGGCGTTTACGCAGTAAGCACGATGGAGTCAAAGATAAGCAGGCATATACGAAAATGGCTTGGAGCACCAGCGTGCCTCACGACTGTCGCATTGTACTGCAAGCAAAGTAAGCTCGTCCTCCCGTTCACGTCCCTCATGGAAGAGTTCAAAGTCGGAAAAACCAGACTCGCGATGATGATGCGCGAGCCTTCAGACATAATGGTCAGAGCCGCAGTTCCCGCCTTGAAGACGGGAAGAAAGTGAAAGGTGGTCAGCGAGATCGAGGCAGCCCAAGCCTCACTCCAGCTGAAGGAAGTGAATGGGCCACACCCAGTACGGCAGGCAGGGTTTCAGGATTCATAGCGAATGATCCGAGGTGGTCCAAGGCGACGCCCAAACAGCGCAGAAACCTGGTGGTCAAGCAGATCGCAAGGGAGAGGACGATGAAAGAGTCCGAAAGGCTGCCCAGCAGGCGCAACAAGCGCAGTGGATGTCATGGGAGGCTGTAGTTCAGAGATCGCTCAGCTGGAACGATATCTGGCACATGGCTCCACTGCGCTTAAGTTTCATCGTCCGATCCATCTACGATGTCCTGCCATCAGCTGCAAACCTAGTCAAATGGGAGCAAACCGAAGACCCGTTCTGTCCTCTCTGTACGAAAGCGCGAATAATCCAGACAGCGGAGCACGTGCTGTCTGGATGTAAGACCGCCCTGACCCAATGTCGTTTTACTTGGCGGCACAGCGAAGTCCTTTACGAGTTGGCCGCCATAGTGGACGGGGCTAGGGTGAAAGCAAAAAAAAGAGGGGTACAGACCGAGGCCGATGGAGATTTCATTTGTCCGGGCAGGGCGGGAAAAGAAGGGTAAACTGACGACTTGCCGCTTGCTACCGTTTTCGGTGGTGCGAGGGACTGGGACCTGACCGTAGACCTGAAGGGCCGTGGCAAATACCCTGAGGTGATCCGAAACTTCGGGCTGCGACCAGGCATCGTACTAAGCTCCTCGTCAGCCAAGCAGCTAACGCTGATTGAGCTGAATGTCCCGTATGAGAGCAATATTGAGGAGCAACACGCGTTCAAGGTGGCAAAGTATGATGGCATGGTCGCAAGCCTTAGGCGGCAGGGTTACAAAGTCAGATTCTTCGCCGTGAAGATTGGCGATAGGGGGATGGTCTCCACTCCGTGTTTGACATGCTGAAGCGAATGGGAATGAAGGGGCAGACAAGAACAGGCGCCCAAAAGCGACTGTGTGAGGCTGCCGAAAGGGCCTCGTGCTGGCTATGGAACCGCTGGAATCTAGAGTGGAATGAGCCTCGCAACTAGTGTGGTTAGAAGCTGGTAACTGCAGAACCAAACAATCTCTCAACCAAGACCACGAACTGTCAACTGTCTCGCGTCAGCTCTTTAGCCTTTCCTCCGAGCGGGAAAGGCGAGTCCGAGCGCAGTCTAACTATATAAATATCGGCCAAAGTCTTACCTCCATAGCGATGGCCGAAAGCTGCACTCAGTCAACTGTAAAGACCAACGGCGTGGGTTTAGCAGAAGAAAGAGGACAAAGGCTCGATAAGCGCCCACTCTCTCTCGATGAGTAGTGGGCCTGCAGTCAGTAAGCTGGTATAGCTTTTCGGTCAGTCCTGCCGGGGTAGCTTGAAAGCTCGTCGGTAGGCGTCCGGTGGTGCGTGAATAGTCCGTCTGTCCGAGAAATATCTGGTCGGTCCTGCCAGTAGTCATATGTGAAAATAAAGGGGGATCCGGCTCCCTGACTGAGTGCGGCGCCGTGAACGGGGTACGGAGAGCGGTGACAAATGGAGGGGACGAGGCCGTGGCTGGGAAGGAGGCTGAATCCCCACGACCACATGTACTTAAGGGGCGAGTACAGGCTGCACGGACTTTCCCCACCGAAGGGGGAGAGGCTGGAGAGCGGACAAGGTATATCAGCTAAGGGAAAAGAGTAACATCTAATAAATAATCAGGGATAACTAAAAATGTGACCAAACGTCTCCACGGCAGGGGAAAGACGCTCGGAGTCATGACCCGGGTGGGCCCGCCCCAAGAGAGTGTCAAGAATGTAAAGGGCCGAAACACTTGAAGAAAGGGGTAACTTCTAAAGATCAGAAGCTCCCTGCCGTGATCGCTCCGCGTCGGAGTTCTTACTACTTGTTGTGTATAGTCACCCAAACTGCTGCTGTTGCTGACCTGTTCAGTCCAGTGGTGCTGGGCGGGCTGTGCGAGTCAGCCGCAGGAGCGAAACTGGCTGCAGCGGTGGGCTCCACCGTTAGGGTCGACAGTGGTACCGGCTGATTACCCGTAATGCTGTATAAACCATTATCACGAACAAACATGAGAGTACAAACTAAAGATACACACCCCAGAATCATGCGAGGGCGGGGGCGCAAGATGGATTCATTGGCGACCACACGGTAACGGATAGGACCGACCCACGGACTACGAGTATGGCCCAACGGACGTTGGGCTATTCATGCGTTTGTTGAAGGAGCTTTCCGACCTTCCGTGGAATGAGAGTTCATGCTGAGAAGAAGAAGTGCGAGCGAGCGCCACAGGAGGCACGGCAGCGTAGTCCTGAAAGGGACGATGAGACGTAAGAGGATGTCAGACGGGTCGAACCCCACAGTGAAGAAGTCCAGAATTCTTCTGCTGACAATACTCAAGCCGCTGTCACCTGTGACACTCCAGAGGAACCTTCCGAAACCAGGGTGAAGATCAAGTTCCCTAGTGCCATCAGGAAGGAAGAGTGGGCGCTATTAGACATTACGTTATCCCGTGCTTTAGATGAAGAACTCAAGCACAAATCCCTTGAGGAGCAGTTGACAAAGTTCGGAGAGATAATCTACCGCCACTCGCTGATTCAGTTTGGTTACAGCGAGGGGAAGATAGCAGCTCTGCTGCAGAAGATCAGGCGGCAGAGACTGATGGAGGCAGTGAGGCAGGAGAAGAATTCGGCTCGAAAACGGTGGAAAAAGGCCGAAGACCATCAGAAAGAGGGCTTGTGCCAGGTGTGGCAACACCTGAAAGACAAGCACAATGCCCTACCCCGAGCCGAAAGGTTCTGCAGAAACCGGCAGAAAACCCGGAAGGAACGGGTGAGGTTCTTCCGGGAACCATACAAGTTTGCACGGGACTTGTTCGAGCAGCCGCGGTCCGGCGTACTCGATGTCAGCAGAGAAGAGCTGGAAAACCACCTCGTGACGACATACTCCGATGCCCAACGGAACGTCCCACTCGGAGAGATTGAGGGGCTTAAAAGCCCGGCAGAACCAACGGTGAAGTTCAATGCCAGGCCGCCGATGTGGAGCGAGGTTGTTGCGGTGGTGAAAAAAGCAAGAGGTAAGTCAGCACCGGGTCCCAACGGTGTGCCTTACACAGTCTACAAAAGATGTCCGAAAGTCTTGTCAAGGTTACACCTGATATTGATGGCCGCGTGGAAACAGAAGCATGTGAGCACGGAGTGGAAGACCGCCAACGGAATCTACATTCCCAAAGAGCAAAACTCGACTGGTATTGGCCAGTTCAGGCCGATCTCTCTTCTGAACGTTAAGGGGAAAATATTCTTTTCGATCACGGCTAGTCGGCTCACTAAGTACTTGATGGGGAACAAGTACATCGAGACAGCGGTTCAAAACAAAAAGGGGGAGGGGGCTACCCGGAGTCCCCGAATGTCTCGAACACAGTACCATGATCTGGAATGCTATCCAGAGAGCGAAGACGAGGAAGGATGAACTCCACGTGATATGGTTGGACCTGGCCAACGCCTATGGGTCAGTGCCCCACCAGCTGTTGTGGCATGCACTCAAGGCTTATCACGTGCCCGAGAACGTCAAGGAAATGCTGATGCAGTACTTCTCGGGCTTCTCTCTTCGGTTCTCGACCAAAACGTTGACGACGAGATGGATCGACCTGCAATTGGGTATTGCCATGAGATGTACGATTTCGCCGATACTATTTGTCATGGCAATGCAGGTCATATTGAATGCGGCATCCGGCTACGCACACGGTCCGAAACTCTGCGAAGATAAGAACAACCCTTCTCCGCCGCTGAAGGCCTTCATGGACGACACGACTATCTTGACACCCACAGAGAGAGAGAGAGAGAGAGAGAGAGAGAGAGAGAGAGAGAGAGAGAGAGAGGAGAGAGAGAGAGAGAGAGAGAGAGAGAGAGAGAGAGAGAGAGAGCGATGCTCGCAGCTTCCTCCGCAGACTGGACAAGCAAGTTGGCTGGTCCAGGATGAGCTTTAATCCTGCCAAATATGAAGAAATTTACAGAAAAGTCAGAACCTTATGTAATGCGGCAAAAGAAGCATGGCTTAAGAAAAATTGCAGAGAAAATGAAGAACAACACAACAGTAAAAATACGAAACTAATGCACAAAAGAATTCAGGTGCTTACTAATAAAAGAACACGCACATCAGCAGGTTGCATAAAGACAAAAGATGGAAGAGTCATAATAGAAAAGGATCAGATCTTACATGTATGGTAAGATTATGTGAAAAACCTCTAAGACGATAACAAAGATGAAGAGTATGATATTCAAAATAATAATTAAGGACCATCAATTTTGAAGCAAATACCTGGATGGCTTGGCCACGTGGCATGGTCGAGACAGAAACATGGAGCTGATACACGACTCTGGTGATTGAGTGGGATGGCAAAACATGACCGCCCAAGCTTACCGGCATGGCATATTGTGACATAATCGTCCACATCATTTCACAGTTAAGTCAACAATTGCACACCGAACAGAGGAATTGATACATTTGATAGCACTGAAAGACACATAACACCAACTTGACACGGGAGACGGACACATGCCAGCTATATTTGGAAATTACAGCGTCTACAATATCTAAAATGATTGGAGAGGGCGGATCACGTGATGGTAACTTTGGCCTTTCGTCAGCGTTCAATATTCAAATCGCGCACTTCTTCGACAAACGCTCTAGTAGACGGTCAGATTGCTAGAAGTGGCCCTGTTTTTTCAAAAGGATTGCAGTTTGGTCTGAATCCGAGGTAAGCGTGTGAGTCCTCAGATCTATCTGATGCCCAGAAGTGTATAGTAGAGGTATCAAGTGTTTGTGCGTCAAGTTAAATGTATTATTGATAAAATAAAACCTCTGAAGTGTTAAATTGTTAAAAGCCAACTTCTGACTGCCCAGCGCCATTCCCCGGGCAGGACTGACACTCTCATACTTTCTCAAAACTGCTAGCTCTGAAGTTCTTCTATACATCTGTTATCTTTAATGTGTGAATACTACAACATTTTATCACAGAAACCTGTACGAGGTGGAATTCTAAACGCACTCTTATGCATTTCATCAGAATCTGCTTAAATTACTATCTGCTATCCAGAAGACAGTTTGTGCACGAGAAACACTGCCTTGCTTGCAACCTACATATTTCTGCCTATACGTAATCTAGAGAGCCGAGAGAAAGATTATATCTTTCCTCCCTTCTTCCTGAATTGCGATAATAGTAAGTAATAGATAATATAAATAAATATGGACCCAGGCTCAACCCAGTCTACCACTCAGAGGTGACAATTTCTTCTACCAAAAACCAGATACCACAGAAGTAAAAGCGAAGGCAGTAAAGGCTCAAAACTTATAGGGTCCATAAACTAGTTATTTTCTTTCCACAGGAAAAAAAATTAACAGCCACACATAAATACCCCTATTCAATATTGATTGTCTTGTATGCATTGGTATTAAGCGCACACGCACACACGCACACACACACACACACACACACACACACACACACACACACACACACACACACACACACACACACACACACACACACATTGAGTTATATATGAACAAACATGTATCAAACATGCAATGTGATGTGCTTTTTCTAAGGCCAAAAAAGACAGGCACAATCAATAAAAACACAAAACCAGTAGCTATTTGCTCAAGATTTATTTCAGCTCAAAATGGGTGTTTACAGATTGTTTGTGAAACAAGTTGTTCTGTGTGTGTGTGTGTGTGTGAGCGTGCGTGCGTGCGTGCGTGCGTGTGTGTGTAATTTAAGTAATAATTAACAAACTTACAAAACTCAAGAATAAGAACAGAGGGGAGAGGGAAGACATCTATTGACAAGAAGATGATCTTTATATTCCCATAGCTTCTCAAGACCCATGCTATTCTTCACTTGATCCTGTTTCAAGCTGTCGAAGTCTTTTCAGACCTTTCACAGACTATAAAAGGGGGTTCAAGAGCTACAGGATTTCTTAGTGAAGGGGCATAGTCTTATCCTGTATCAACTACTCCCAAGGGACCGCAATCACCTAGACAAAACAAAACCGAGTCTGCAATATTCAAGGTTCATAGTCTTGTTTATTAAGAATTAGAAGAGGATGGGGCCCAGCTTCTTTGACCAGAATATGGGTTATTCACACCAGTGATCCCCAGTCTATTCGCAATATATGACATATTGGGTAGGCACGTTCCGGATCTAAACCCTGGGAATATACTGCTTGTCGCGGGATATTTAACCCAAATGATAAAGGATACTTGATAGTAACACAAACAAATTGAGTTGCACAGATCCCATGAACTTGTTCTAAACAATTTTACAAATTGTTCTCACGAACTTTTAAGGTTAGAACATTGTCATTAGATGATAAAACTGATTGACAAACATCATGTCGGTTATTAATGGATAACCTCATGCAAAGAACTGTATTTATTTGACTCATGTCACATTTGTGAATCACTGATCTTGGTCAAATGTCACTGTGAATCTGAACAATTGTGATGTGTTTCCAGGTTATAAAATGAAACATTAGTGAATAGTGTGACTTGGCACATTTTCTTCTGAATTCATAGGGACTCTTTAACATAGTATCTCTATTTCAGAAAAAAGTGTTACAGAAGGAAAATAGTGTGTGTATCTACTGTCTCAACATTGTTCTCTTGTAGAGAAAATGTTCTTCCTGAAGAATTTGAACTTACAGTATTTCGTCACCTACCGGAAAATCCTTATCTGGAGGGAAATCTCTGTTTATTTTCAAATTCTCTTGGTAAAAAGTGAAAAAATTAGGTGTACTTCTATGCCTTCTGTCTTTAGCTTATTGAGCATTGGCAGACAGACATGAAATAAGGTTGCTTAAGATTTCTTCGGTCATATGCCTCAGTTGTGTTATCAGAACTGCTTACCTGGGGGAAAAGAAATTAGTTAGTGATTGATCGTTTAATATAGTGCATACTTTGCTATATATTTGCTGATCCAGGGAGTGACAGGCTTTCGCGGATCAGAACAAACTACACTTAGTTTTTTGCTAGGCAATAAAAACATTAAACATAATCATGGCCGAAGCTGCTAAATTTCGTGCCCAGACAATTGATATCGGTAAGCAATGCGGATTAGACGGCCCCGAGCTAGCTAAGTATGTCTTCAACGAGTTCGGTAAGAGAGAAAGACTTTAGGCGATCTAGCCCTCAAAGAGAAACAACTTCAGGCTGAAATAGCTGACAAGGAAAGAAAACATCAGGCTAAAATAGCTGAGAAGGAGAATAAACTTCAAGCTGAAAAAGCTGAAAAAGAGAAGGAACGCCTACAGGCATATGAGTTGGAAGAGAAAAAGCTTCAGGCTGAAACAACACTGAGAGAAGATGAAATCAGGGATAAGGAGAGAGAACGTCAACACCAGCTGGAGTTGAAGAGAATGGAAACTGACTTGGAGATCCGAAGATTAGAGGGAGGAATTGCTCCTACACCCTCAAACTCATTAGGTTTTCCAGTGGCAGAGTAACATTCTAATGTCTCCAACCTTAATTCCGGAGCGATGTCGTTTCCTCTTGAAACATTCAATGATCAGACAGACAACATTGAAGCATTCCTGTCACGTTTTGAACTGATGTGTGTCAGCTGTGGACTTGAGGAGGAAAGATGGGCAACTAAGTTGTCACAAGCATTGAGATCAACCACATACGATGTGTTCTCTCGACTCACACGTGAGGAACAGCAGGACTATGCGACATTCAAGAAGGCACTTCTAGGTCGATTTGAAGTGGACGGTGACTCTTATAAGATTCGGTTCAAATCTGCAAAGAAAGAGCCGGGCGAAAGCTATGCACAACTTGTTGACAGATTGAAATCGTACATCCAACGATGGGCCTGCCTAGGAAAGTTCGAAGAAAACTTTGAGGGGCTACGAGAGATGATCATTATTGATCAACTCAAAGGCAAAATATCTAATGAGATGAAAGTATTTTTAACACAAAACGGGGCTGACCGATTGGAAAACATTATCATCCTGGCTGAGAGATTCGAAAAATCTCAGAAGGAGATTGGATGCAAGGGACGTTAGGCAAACACTCCCCTTCAAGATAAAACTCCAAAGCCAAAGGAGGGTGATAGCAACTTAGCCACCAAGAAAACTGGGAAATCCAAAAGCACCACTCAAATCTTAGCCCAAACATCGCTGAAGGAGGAAAAACCAAACTGAACATTTTGCAAAATCAAAGGTCATACCTTTAAAAACTGTAGGAAGAAGCCACCTCCACACATAGTTGCATGTTTGGCCAGCCGAAGAGAGAAAGGAGTGAACACAGTTGAAACGTCCAATCAGACACCTCATAAAGACACATTATCTCATCTTCCGGTTGTAGAATCCATATTGCTGAATGGATTTAAAACGATCTGTCTCTACGATACCGAGTTATCGTATGACTGCGTTGTTTCATCATCCTTAGTTCACCCTGAACAGGTGACAGAGGAGATCGTCGAATTACAGGGACCCCTTTAAGAGTTCTACAACTATGTCTCTTCCGGTGGCAAAGGTGAGCATATCATCTCGTTATGTCACTGGGACAATCAAGGCAGCAGACTTGGAAGATCCAATCTATCCCGTAATTCTCGGCTGTAGTTTTGTTTTTTGTTTTTGGGAGGCCCTATTCAACCTGTGGCAATGTCTTCAATGATGACTCGATCCCAGACAAAAAGACCCCAGAAACAACTACATCGATACCTCGAACGGAGGAACTGAAGAGGACACAAGAAGCCGACAGTATCTTGGATCCCTGCTTCGGAAAACTGCCGAAGTCACATTTACCTCCACGTAAAGGTGATCTGTTTATGAAATCAGCACTTCTTTACAGACGAGCAATTAGAGCTGGTCAAGAGTTCAATCAACTTGTTGTACCAACTCAATACAGGGCCCAGATCTTAGAAATGGGCCATAGTCTACCTTTCAGTGGGCATATGGGCATTAACGCAACTACACAGCGAATTGCCACTCACTAATTTTGACCAGGGATGAACTCAGACATATAACGGCTTGTGAAATCATGCCCACAGTGTCAGAAAGTATCACTAAAACACCGGACACCACCGGCAATGTTGGGTTATTTGCCAATCACTAGAATTCCCTTCGAGAAAGTAGCCAGAGACATTATAGGACCCCTCTCCGCAACGAAGAGGCAAAACCGATACATATTAACGCTTGTGGACACAACGAACATGTCGGTAGAAGCAGTTCCTATGCCCAGCTGTGACTCCAAACACGTCGCTGAAGCATTATTAGGAATATTCACACGTCTAGGATTCCCACACAGAATCTTGACGGACAATGGTTCAAAGTTTCGTGGTAAACTTATGGAAGAGACATTCGGACTTTTTCATTCACGCCATATCTTCAATTCACCATATTTCCCGCAGTCAATCGGACTTGTGGAACTGTGGAACGGGGCATTGATCAGTATCCTGCGCAAAATTGCTCAGGAGAAGACAGAGGATTGGGACTTGTACATATCTGCAGCTTTATTCGCTTACAGGGAGGTACCCCATCACTCAACAGGTTTTGCTCCAGCCACATTGTTGTTTGGACGACCGATCAAAGGACCTTTAGAGGCGTTACTGCGAACCCGGACCGATGATAATACAGACGATACAGTCGTGACTGCATCTACGTATGGTGCCGAGTTGAAAGATCGTTTACAACACATTTGGAAACAAGAGAATGTCAATCTACGTCAAGCCAGACGGAGAATTGCTCATTACTTCAACCGAAGGGCAAAAGATAGAGAGCTTGAGGCAGGAGAGAGGGTGATGTTGCTGCTTCCGACCAGTCAGAATAAGTTGCAAATAGGATGGAGAGGACCTTATGTAGTGACGGAGAAGATCTCTCGTACCAACTACAAAATTTCTGTCAAAGGCAAGATGAAAGTATTTCTCATAAACCTTCTGAAGAAATATTATGAAAGACCCTCAACAACCGAACCTGCACATCTGATGGCCATGAGTGTGGCTACTGAAGTCGAAGAAGGATCAACAATGGGAGTCGAGTACCCACTGCAAGCCAAAGAGACCTTTAAGGATGTGGAAATTAATCCCAACATATCAAAGGATCAGCAAGAGCAGATTCGGGAACTTGTGGCTATGCATACTGAAGTACTCACATATAAGCCAGGAAGTACTGATTTGGAGGAATTTGACATGAAGTTAAATGACACAGTGCCTGTGCGAGTCAAGACTTACACTGTTCCTTATACAAAGCAAAAGACTTTAGAGGAAGAGATACAGCAACTGCTCACAGCAGGAATAATCTCACCATCTGAATCACCTTACAGTGCCAGCGTCGTTTTGTTGAGAAAGCCAAGTGGAGAACATAGATTGTGCATCGATTATCGACAGCACAATACTATTACGGAATTCCAAGCAGAACCTCTGCCTGATCAGATTAAACTTTTCACAGCACTCAACCGAGCTAAGTACTTTACTAAGATTGATCTCAGCAAGGGATATTATCAGATTCCTGTAAAACCGGCAGTTAGACCATGGTTAGCTTTCAGCACATCTGGAGGACACTATGAGTTCAAC
Organism: Cepaea nemoralis; assembly: GCA_014155875.1. NCBI lineage: Eukaryota > Metazoa > Mollusca > Gastropoda > Stylommatophora > Helicidae > Cepaea > Cepaea nemoralis. The sequence goes on from JACEFZ010003850.1 coordinate 59,207, forward strand.
GTTCTTCCATTCGGATTGAGTAGTGCTCCCAGCGTTTTTACACGTATGATGAGAAAATTACTTGACCCACTACAGCATCCAGACATCAGTCACTTCATAGATGACATACTGATCGCAACTGAAACATTTGAAGAGCATGTAGAAACACTGCATCTTTTGTTCAGACGCTTCAGAGAAACTGGTTTCACAACTAGACCAAAGAAGTGTCAAATAGGATTCCAAGAATTGGACTTTCTAGATCATAAGATATCTCATGGACTAATAACGCCACAAGAGGGAAATGTGGACACACTCCAGAGAGCACCTCGTCCAAGAACAAAGAAGGATATGAGATCATTTGTATCCTTATATGGATTCTATCAAAGATACATCAAAGACTTCAACACTCTGTCAGCACCCTTAACGGATCTTATCAAAAAGGGGAAACCAGAGAAAGTCAATTGGTCAGCTGAATGTGAGAGAGCCTTCAGAGAACTCAAACAAGTCTTAACTGCTCATTCAGTTTTACATCTACCAGACCTCGACCAACCATTCGTGCTGCACAGACGCCAGTAACGTAGGAATTGGGGCAACGTTGTAGCAGAGAAAGGGAGATGTACCATCAGAGCTATTCCCTGTAGTCTATGGCAGAAGGAAATTGAATGCAGCTGAGAAAAACTATAGTGTTATCGAGAGAGAATGTCTTGCGCTCGTTTGGAGTGTGCAAAAGTTCCAGGCATAACTATATGGCATGCACTTCACCGTACAATGTGATCATCAACCACTCATGTTTCTAGCAGCATCCAAGAATGTAAATGCACGAGTTATGAGGTGGTCGTTGCTTCTTCAACCATACTCGTTCCAGATTGAATACGTTCCTGGGAAGATGAAAATGGAGGCAGACTTCCCGAGTCGACATCCAGTGCCTGATGAACCATGTCAGTCAGCTGCAGAAGAGAATACATTGGAGTGAATCTCATAGGAAAAGCTTGACACCTGTAAATGCTGAAAACTTAGTTCCGTACAGTAGAACAATCTGGGTTGGGGCTATGTGACATAATCGTCCACATCATTTCACAGTTAAGTCAACAATTGCACACCGAAAAGGAGGAAATGATACATTTGATTTCACTGAAAGACACATAACATCAACTTGACACGGGAGACGGACACATGCCAGCTATATTTGGAAATTACAGCGTCTACAATATCTAAAATGACTGGAAAGGGCGGATCACGTGATGGTAACTTTTGCCTTTTGTCAGCGTTCAATATTCAAATCGCGCACTTCTTCGACAAACGCTCTAGTAGACGGTCAGATTGCTAGAAGTGGCCCTGTTTTTTTTCAAAAGGATTGCAGTTTGGTCTGAATCCGAGGTAAGCGTGTGAGTCCTCAGATCTATCTGATGCCCATGAGTGTATAGTAGAGGTTGTCAGGGTCTTATATGTAAGTAATAGTGTAAGTGCCGGTATGTAAGAGAGAGTCAGTGTAAGCATAGCCGAGGTCAAGGGCAGTAAGAGACACCATGGCTTGGCTGACGGAAGGTCAGGCAAGAAGTCCGTGGACAGACCCACGTGATGTGGGAAGGTCAAGGAGGAGAGAGGCAGTGTGTGTGAGACAGCGAATAGAGACGGACATGTGGAGATCTAGAGAACGATAGAACGAGAGAACGATAGTGTTTGTGACGGATAGATGGAGATGAACGTCGTGTGTTGATATTCGAGGAATGTACTAACTGTGATATGTGCGGGATGATGTGAGGCTGTGATTGCGAATGGTCATACGGGCGACAGTGTAAATATCGCCCATGTGAGCTAGCGCGTGGCTGCTGGTGTTGAACGATTGTTTGAGCGTGAAGTGCGACCATGTTGTCAGCCTGTAATATATTGTAATAAATGTTGTTTAGGAGATAGCTCCTGCGAGTTTCCGATTGCATTCATGTGTTATTAGTATATGTGTCGTAGATGTTGTAATCTGCCTGTCCGAGTCCAGTGAGCTAGAAGGAGAAGATAGTTAGGACTCTGACAGGTAAAATGGTGTCAGAAGTACACATGAACCACATTCCCATGTAAATTGCATAAAAGAACGCTACTTTTGTAAAGAAGAAGATCAATGGCATAATGTTGTAAAAATCGGAGATTTGTTAACAAAATCAGAACGAAAATAACGTCATTTCTTTCCACAGCAGGTTTCAATTCTACAAAGCGACCGACGTAACTAGAACAGATCAACTGTAACAAGCACGAGAATCACGTTCCTGTACATCAAGCGTTCGAGTAAACAGCAGATAAAGATAAGTTGATTAATTTTGATTGCTAATTACCCAAATCTGCATTCTTCGATTTGCTTGTATAAATATCATCATTGGGAGAGTTAAATATTAATTAACAGAAAATGATGTCAGATGATGAACACAGCCCAGATCGATCAGAATACTGGGGCACAGAACATTACAGAAAATTGCACGACTTGTTCGACAGTGCACGGAAACAAAACAAACAAAAGATCAAGATCACTGAAAAGTGGCATGAGAAACATAACCTAATCCGTGATTGGACACAGCAATTCGAGAGGAAAATGCAAGACTACAAAATTCCAAAAAGTAGATGGGGGACATGGTATAGGGTATCCATACCAATAAAAAGTCAAAAACTAACACAGATGATACCAGATATGTCAAGGGAAGACTATGAATATTATAAAACAAACATATTAAAACACTATGCAAACGACTTCGAGACTCTAGAATTAGAAGTACAAAAACTGAAACCGGCCCTAAACAAGTCGTTTACTCAGTATATACATGAAATAGAAGACTTTTTCAGGAAGCTAACATCCGAAATTAAACATACAGACAACAATCAGGAAGCAATACAATTCTTTGTAATGGAAAAACTAAAAGCAACACTCCCATCCGAATGCGAAAAATATTTAGAAGAACACCACACAGAGCCTATCAAAAATTTACTAGAAAAATGCCGCGAATATTACAACCAAAGTATGAACCTGATTAAAAACACTCAACAGAATAGTACTTTAACGGCAACGGCATCTGCAGCCACAGATTGTCAAAACAAACCACAGAAAACAAAACCAGTACTGTGCAAACATTGTAACACTCCACATACAGAAAATGGAATATGTGATAAGAATCCCACTTATCAAGAATACCTGAATACTATTATAGCACAAAAACTGGGGAAGGTAAATCAAAGAAAATATAGAACAAAATGTCATTTTTGCCTCGCGTATGGCCACAGACGTTTCGAATGTGAAGGAGTAAAAAGAATGCAGAAAGCAAAAGCAAATGCAGCCATAAACATTACAACAGACAGGTCAGCAAAGAACTTAGAAAAAGTAAACATCACAGAGACGAAAACAAGACCAAACACTGCAAATTCAGAACAAACTGAGTTTTACCCAAAAGATTTTGTACCATATTTCAATAATGTTGTTAATATCACTCAGCCTCATTCCTTATTTAAAGAGGGCAATTCTCAACAAGAAAGTGAGGAAATGAACAAAACCTCAAGACTGTCGTTAGGAAAACTAACGTTCCATGAGGGATACATCAATGACACAGTATGCACATGTGTACGCGACACAGGGTCCTGTCTTATCGGGCTTCGGAAGAACTTAGCTGATCCCAAAGACTACCTAGATGAGTACATTTATTGCAGAACTGCTTCAGGAACAGTAGAGAAATATCCTATGGCATGAGCCAATATAAAATCACCTTTCCTATCAGGCAGAGTAACTTGCGCATTATTAGACAATCCATGCTGTGATTTATTAATTGGAAATGTATTAAATGTAATAGACCACACAGAGTCCACAACCCAGACATGGCAGAAAGTTAACACTACAACAAACACTGCCTTAACTACACCACTCATCATACAACAACATGATGAACAGACCAAAGTACCACACCATACCAACTTGATTACCATCTCACAACAAGAAAAAACAGAAACTGGTGTGTATCATCAAAGAAAAGAAGGTACAGATAACAAGCATTTCACAAGGGCGAGAAAAGATCACAAAACATCATGGTACATACTATACCTCCTGTACCCCCTGTTAACTACACACATGCCCAAGTGCACACAATGGATGGTTCTACTCGCACTACTCATGGTAAATGCAAAACAAATGCATTCACAAACAATTTTATTCACACATCATCATGACGCAACACAGATGATATTACTCATGTCAAACCAGCTAACTTTGTTACTTACATCATTACTGGTGAACCAAAGTTTGTTGTTACCACTGATAAACACTATGTCAAATCAACTCAGACATATACTTATGCTGAACAAGGTAAATCATCAGTCGGTGGAATTACTGACAAAAATCAGCAGTAAATTACCCTACATATTTTGGAAAATATACACAAATTGCAGAAAAGTGTACAAACATGCACGATTACAGTTCAAAACTATACATGGTGTATTATTATTATTTGAACTATTGGATGTATACACACATGTACGAGTGCAGGTTTGGAGATAGCACTCAAAATGATCTCAACATGAAATTTGAAAATCCCCACTGTCAAAGACTGGAATATAAAGGCAGGAGGTATGCCTCAAGATAGAAGACCACCGGGAAGAGTGGTCAACCTCAAGTAGATTAGAGGTAATACAGTGCCCCGATATAAGGGCAGGGTAGATGATAGAATGGGGGACTATTAACTAGTTCTCTCATGAGACACGGAGGCAACGACCAGATAGTTAGTACTCTGGTCACGACAGAATTACGCCTACGTGATAGCCACGGAGAAGAGTGCCACTCAATAGGAGAACGGCTGCTACCAGCGTGCTGATTGTAACGGCACGCAAAAAGCCGAAGGACGCATCAAGGTCCTTCCGCGTGCTGTGTAGTCACGCGTGTAGGAAAAGTCAGACTGGGGACTGACTTCGTAGAGAGCAGATCGTTTAGTGTCGATAGGAGTTTTTTGTTTGTAGCCAATTAGATAGAGATTAGCAATAGGGTTAGGAAACTAGTGATAGGCAATTCTGTGGCTTTGTGTGTGATTTGATAGCGACTGTTTTATAATTGTAAAGAGCCAACGGCAATAAAATGTACCATTTATTTCCTCTCACACGACTTGCAAGTTTCTTGTGTGGTGTGGGAGAAGTAATCCGATGATGCCTGAAACATTGGTTGTTGACAGGCGATGATTAATGTGGTGTCAGAAGTGTGGCTTGGACAAATGTTCAAGCTATTACACTTACCCACGGCTCTAGCCTAAGGTTACGAATAGGGAATTACTAGTTTAATTATTGTCAGTGACTAATGACGTGTGCAGACTATAACAAGTTGCGAGCTAAACTGTGCCTATCGTGACAAAATAATGCTTATTTGTGCTTATTAAAATATTATTTAGTTAAATCATGTATTCTCCGAAGTTGTAAGTATTGATATTATTAATTTCTTTCATTGATTTATGTAATTATTTATTTGTTTATGAATAATTATCAAATATGATTCATGGTGGAGCGATACACAGCCAGCAACATTATCGATTTTGGCAAGCTAAAAATAGCGCTGCGCCTCTGACGTAGTGCGATTGACAAGCAGTTGTTCTACGCCATTCGCAATCAGCATTTGAGTGTTTACAAATCGCCAAGCTGCTGCCCGCCTGAATCTGTGCTTTATATTAATTATTATTTGTTTATTCAGGTTAGTGAATGAATTTATTTATTTATTTAAACAATATTATTATATTTTTATTTATTTAAAAGCATTTATTGAATGTTTTTCGTACTTTTTCTATTTGTTTACCGTTGCGATGGTACTACTTTTGGCTAGGCAAATTAGACTTGGTTTTTTGCACAAAACTTCCATAGATTAAACTAGGTTAGGACAAAAGGCATAAAACGTTAGAACGAAGACAGGACATTGACATTTAACATTAATTAACCTATATTCTGTTTGTACGTGGGCATGTCTTTGTCATTGTACCAAATTGTCAAAATTAACGTGTCGTTTACAATTTGTTAATTGTTGCTGCTCTGTGAACCAGGGTGAACAACAGCTGATTAGAAAGTCGTGTGTAAAAAGCCGAAGTGCCAAACGAGGTGACCTGTGTTACCGGATGGTGTTCCTGATTCTCGGGAACATTAAGTTGAGTATACTCAATATATTTGGCATGCAATGTGATTAATAGTGCATCTCTTTTTCAGCGTGTGATGCATTAGCATATTTTTGTGCTCTGTTTTTTTTTTTTTTCAGGATAAAATTTTCCAGGTTATAAACAAAGAGTACAATTTGCAGTGCTCAGATATTAAGAAACATAACATATCAAAGATAAATAAGTGATTAAAGACTTCAGTGCGGGGCATTGCTAGCTAATAACCCAACAGCATGGCTACTTTAGCTGATTTTGTAAAAGCAGGTAAAGAATTACAATACACAGGAAAGGAGCTAGAACAATATGCTGATCAAAAATTTAAAGAAGCAAAAGATGCTGAGAGAGCTGAACGGATACGAAAAGAAGATGCGGAGAGAGATGAACGTACACGAGAAAGACAACATGATAAGGAGGTTAAGCAACAACAGTTAGAACATGATAAGGAGGTTAAGCAACAACAGTTAGAACATGATAAAGAAATAAAACAAAAGCAATTAGATCAAGAGAAAGAATTAAAGCAACAGCAATTAGATCAAGAAAGAGAACTAAAGCAAAAAGAGATAGATGAAATGGCAAGAGTTAAGGAAAAACAAATTCAAGTAGAATCAGAGACACAGTTAAAGATGAAAGGTATGGATGTAGACTCACACGCAGAAATCTCTGCCACTAAACTAAAAAGTCAACAAGAAGAAAATAAGTTCAACAAATATAAAAATATTATCAAACCATATTGTAAAGAAGATTCCATATCAGCCTGGACAGAAAATGTCGAGTATAAGTTTAAATACCACCAAGTTCCAATAGAGATGTGGGCTATGATTTATATGAAGAATCTGAGTGGTGAGCCCCTTAAAGTGATAGAATCTATACCAACTGATCTTAGATCTAACTATCAGTACATCCATGATAGGATAATGCACCACTTTTTACTTGATGCCCCTGGGTATCAGGTTCAGTTCTCAAATTTAAAACCAAAACCTAGTGAGACTTTCATTGATTACGTCTCAAATGTTCAAAGTGTACTAAATAGGTGGCTTAAAGCAGCTAACATAGGTAAAGATTTTGACAGACTTAAAAATCTAATAGCCATTGATAAAGTCATATCGACTATACCATCTCCTTTTGCTAAATTCCTGCAGCAGTCAGACATTGAGAACATAGAACAATTCGAAAAGAAAGGCTCTGCATATTTTTCCTCAAATAGAGATATTTTTAAGACTTCAAATGACTCTGAAATAGTTTCCTTTGTAAAGGACCAGCCTAAAAATTATCAAAGTAATATAAAACCATTTCATAAAGTTGATAAGAAAGAGAGGAAAGTGTCAAAATGTATCTACTGTCAATTTTTGCATGACACTTATTCTATGTGTGATAAACCGCCAAACTATCCGGCGCATCTTGAAAATGTTATTAAGAAGCAACAAAACAAGCGATCTGCATACAGGCGTGCAATCAAATGCTTCTTTTGTTCCAGCTACGGCCATTATTCAAATAAGTGCCTGGGCCGCCAACGTATGAAAGCCAACAATGCTATTTTGATTGATACATCTTCTGATAGTGGTAGTGAGACTGAGTGTGAAGTTGAAAATCTATTACCTTTTAAGCAATCTGAAGATGTGTGTTGTGTGAACGATATATTAAGCTTTGACAATTGTGACCAATGTCACCAATTTCATGCAGACGGAAAATTAGAATGTGGGCATATTGTAACATCCTCCGTAGAGAATGCAAATGCAGTTATAGCCTCCAGAGGCAATCTATTGTTTCACTCTGCAATGGTCAATGATAAGCCATGCCGATGTTTGCTTGACAGTGGGAGCTCTATTATTGGTGTGAAAAAAGAAACTTGTTAATCCAAAGGATTATACTGGTGACTCTGTAAAATGCCGGACTTTTTCTGGTAATATAGAAAATTATCCTCTGGCAAGAGCCCATATAAACACCTCGTTCCTTTCTGGTACCTTTACTTGTGCAATACTAGACAACCCTTGTGCTGATTTAATTCTTGGGTGTCTACCCCAGCTAAGGCACTGTACAGATGAAGAAATATCTGTCTGGGAGGAGAAGAATGGTTTCACTCCAGTGAACAGTGCAGATATCCTCAAACATCACAGTCCTAACAAAAGTGCTAGTCCCATAACACTTGAAACTGATCAAGACGTAATGGTGCTACTACCAGACAAGCATAATAAAAGGGTAACTTCATTGCAAGGGCCTTTCAAGGTGATACAAAGATTTTCAGATGTTGACTATGAAATATCGATAACCGCAGAAGTCGGATGTGTCGGCCTAACGGCGCAAGAACGCAGCTCTGCTGTAAACAGGCACAACGCAATCACATCCGAAAAAAAACTCCGGATGAACGAAGAAGAAGAAATATCGATAAACGGACACTTAAAGATATTCCATATCAACATGTTGAAACCTTACTTTTCACGAAAAGAGACAGAAGTAGAGACAGACGAACACAGTGCACCCACACCTAGTGATCAGACGACAGACGTACACAACGCAACTACACTAGTTAGCGAGACTGGCAAATCCGACGATATCCATACATCTAGTGAGAATACAGAATACGCACTTAGCACCACCACCGTACTGAATCAGGTAGACGACGACGGAATGGAACTACCTGTTCCTATTGTAGACAAGACTGCGACATTGGATAGCATACGGATAGAACAGGAACTAACAGACGGTCAACAACGACAATTAATAGAATTAGTGACAGAGTATAAAGACATATTTTCTGACATTCCAGGTAGGACGGACAGAATCGAGCACTCCATTCTTCTTTCGGACTCTAAGCCTATTAAATGCAGGCCGTACTCAATCTCACTCAGCTATAGGGAAAATCTAAATAAGGAAATACTTAATTTAGAAGCTAGTGGGATCATCCAGAAGTCTACATCTGAGTACTCCTTTCCAATCGTCCTAGTTAAGAAAAAAGACTCCACAATTCGTCTGTGTGTGGACTATCGAAAACTCAACAACGTCACCAAGATCGACACAGAACCAATTCCTTCCTGCGAAGATCTTATTCTTGACATGTCCACCTCCAAAATCTTTTCTAAATTAGATCTTACTAAGGGATATTGGCAGGTCCCTATGCAGACTCAATCCATTCATCTTACTGCTTTTTCAACACCTTTAGGACTTTAAGAGTGGCGTTTTCTTCCTTTCGGACTCCGAAACGCTCCTGCCACTTTCGTACGCTTAACTAGAGATCTACTGCATGGAGTGACGAATACAGTGACGTATATAGATGATATATGTGTCCATACTGATGACTGGACAACACACCTACTGAAACTAAGACATGTCTTTGATAGGTTGCGACTCTTCGGTCTCACTGTCAAACCGAGCAAAGTCGAATTGGGCCTAAAAGAAATTGACTTTTTGGGTCATGTCATTTCACAAGGTCAACTAAAGACTGACAATAGAATCATTACCAAAAATATGAACCTGACCATGCCTACCACAAAGAAGCAGGTCAGAAGCCTTTTGGGGTTAGTAAATTACTATAGCAAATTCATACCAAACTTAGCGGAAATTACAAGTGTATTTTCCAATGTTTTAAAAGCATCGGTAAAATTAGATGTCAAAGATGCATTATTACTTTCTGCATTGTCAAAATTGAAAATCCTGTTTAGTAATGTACCAATCCTCCGCTTGCCTAATCCTAGGCTCGTTTATTATCTTTGGACAGATGCCAGCAGAATCTCCATCGCTGCAGTGCTAGGCCAATTTTATGAGGGCATCTTCCATCCGATTTGCTACGTGAGCCGTAAGATCACACCTGCTGAGTCCAGATATTCCATATCAGAGTTGGAAGCCCTAAGCGTCATCTATGCGGTGAGGAAGCTCCATCGATTTCTAGCGGGTGTTCACTTCGTCGTCCAGACTGACAACTCCCCAATCACGGTCATACAAAGTGGTGTGCATCGGAATGACCGTATATACAGGTGGTCGCTAATCCTACAAAACTATACGTTTAGTATAGAGCATATTAAGGGTAAGGACAACAGTCTTGCTGATACCCTTAGTCGACCATCTGAGGTAGAAATACCGGAGATTCCACATAAGAGTGTAGAGTAATAGAGTATTAGTACATTAGAATATTCTTTGTGAAATGTTTATACTAATACATAGATATTACGTGCTGAACTATGTACTAAGAACAGCGAACTACCATGTGTCCGTAGACATTAAAAGAAGAACTGTGCTCCGAGAACAAATGTATCAACGGATGAACTGGAACAACTCATTACTTACTAAGCTCCACAGGTGTTCCGGCGAATCATTTGTGTTAAGCAGAGAAAAACAGTGTCAGAACATTACATAAATACAGACACGAAAATACTGGTCTACGACATAATCGAACTCTACTGGTGTAATACCCATAGGACACAAGTATGACTGTGTAATGTGTTTAATATACCCAGGACAAATGTGAATATATAGTATGCCAATGAAAGCAATTTCTGAACATTAGGGCAACGACTAACCTGAGATATTTAAATACTATGTATATATAAACTTATTGTGATATGTATTATAACATTTTAATATAGTGATAAATTATAGGTAGATTAGGTCACTTTAATTTACATTTAGATTTAGACAATATAATAGTTTTCATTTTTTTAAAGTAGTTTAGATAGGATTAATTAGATATATCATTAATTTACCCACTTACTTACCTTAAAAGTACAATAGGATAGTAATTTAAACGTAATAACAACTAATTAAATAGTATTATTACCATTTAGGTTTATTACATTTCACTTTGTTTCATTTCATTTGAGTTCATCCCATCTTAATGAACCAGTCCATTTAACAAACGTGATCATGTAGTATTAGGATTAATGTACATCATTATTATAGGACAAAAAAATTATACAATTAAACATACATCATTTACATCAGTTAGAGTAAGAATATCAAGCATATATTTTTTTTTCATCTAAAGACATTATTTATAATTATATTTCACATTACCCATGTTTGAAAGGTACATAATTCATTATATTTCACATTACCCAGTTCATAAAGGTACATAACTCATGTCACATCAATTTCATCTTAATTAGTTAGATTACATCCCTTAGATTAGATAAATATCAGGATTAATGTGGCTAAATAGATTAAAGTAGGTAACACATTAAATACATATTTATAGGACTATTATTAGTATGTCAGTATTTAGAGTATTATTTCAGTAGAATATAGTAATTAGTAATACCAGGGTACAAACCATCAGCCTTGTTTCTTACATGTAAATATGTGTAAATACATGACTCGTGCAGCAATTTACGCACAGTCATTGAGCTCAACTTTGTCAAACTGAGCCAAACCTGTACAGTGTCACTCCAAGGTTTTTAAATAATTGTGAGGGTAAAAGATGTGTGACAGAAGTGAGGGTAAAAGATGTGTGATAGAAGTGTGAAAGTGAGAGCGAATGTAAATTATACAGGAGAGGGTGAGATCAGCGGATTTTTTCTGCCGCTCAACACGACTTTTTATTGTTTGTCTGCGTCAGGTGTTTGTTTTCGATGTTGAAAATGTGTTGTCATGAATGTGTTGTGTGCAGTTTAGTGTAGATCTTAGAGAAAGTATTTTAAGTCTCATAAGACGGAAACGTAGTCACGAATTAGTGGTATACACTTGTTTGTGACCACATTTAACCGAATTTTGGCACTTGAAAACTAACTTACATACACATGATAGTTAGATACACATGGTAGAAGTTAGATTATACTATTAGTTAGATGCAAACACGCAAACAACCAGAAAAACAAACATATAAATTGCATACATTTTTTGTAGATCAAAGGGAGATAACTCCGGGTCAGGGGACATAATAGACAACGAAACACTAACTTAACAGTAAAAGATAACTTTACACGCGGAAGCGAAATAGGTAAAGCCTGTCGCACACAGCTTGTGTAATGGTTGTTTAATATTATATGGGGGACATTAAGCAATTCATGTGTTGACCCTAAGAAAGTCAACTTTGTATGGGTAGTGAGTTAATTTACTATTTGAGGGCAGGTCTTATAAGACAACGGTCCGGTTCAGACATACCTCTAATTAATATAATATTGCGATTGAGAAGAGGGCTCACGCCAACCAAACAAGTTTGTGGCGATTGCCAGTAGCCAAGTAAAGTGATACTACATTGTGACAATAGTCAGTAGAAGTCTATTGAGTTACCCAAAGCCAGGTTATCAGCAGTCTTTGACAAAAATTAGATACACTAATTTTTAGAAACCTCTTGCGTCACAACCAACGAGTCAAAGTTGATGACGCAACACAGGAGGGGAGGGTGTGTGTCAAAGACTGGAATATAAAGGCAGGAGGTATGCCTCAAGATAGAAGACCACCGGGAAGAGTGGTCAACCTCAAGTAGATTAGAGGTAATACAGTGCCCCGATATAAGGGCAGGGTAGATGATAGAATGGGGGACTATTAACTAGTTCTCTCATGAGACACGGAGGCAACGACCAGATAGTTAGTACTCTGGTCACGACAGAATCACGCCTACGTGATAGCCACGGAGAAGAGTGCCACTCAATAGGAGAACGGCTGCTACCAGCGTGCTGATTGTAACGGCACGCAAAAAGCCGAAGGACGCATCAAGGTCCTTCCGCGTGCTGTGTAGTCACGCGTGTAGGAAAAGTCAGACTGGGGACTGACTTCGTAGAGAGCAGATCGTTTAGTGTCGATAGGAGTTTTTTGTTTGTAGCCAATTAGATAGAGATTAGCAATAGGGTTAGGAAACTAGTGATAGGCAATTCTGTGGCTTTGTGTGTGATTTGATAGCGACTGTTTTATAATTGTAAAGAGCCAACGGCAATAAAATGTACCATTTATTTCCTCTCACACGACTTGCAAGTTTCTTGTGTGGTGTGGGAGAAGTAATCCGATGATGCCTGAAACATTGGTTGTTGACACCCACCCTTCGGAAAATTAATTTTAACCGTGACCCACTTTATATCCTTAGATCGAGTAACTCCAGAGTTGCCTTGTCTGCTGTACGACTCCATCGCTATGATACTAGCACACTCCATTGTATAGACCAACATAAAAGTTCCTTCAACGTGAAAAGTGTCATCGACAGAACAGTAAGACTCAACATGTGATTTCAGGTATCTAACAATAAGCTACACCCATATTGACTTTGTGTCAAACGAGTATCTACCGAGTCCACCTTTAGAAATCGACCAACAACGACAACAGCTTTACAAGTACAGACATTCATTTCCAGTGATCAGTTTAATGAACCAGATGCCAACCTACAAACTATGGCAAAGACAGTCACAGACAGACGCACCATTTTTTACGTGTGTGAATTCCAGCAATTTTACAGAACGGACTTACAAATTGTCCAGACTTGGTGAAAAGTCTTAATCACTATACAGAAGGAAAGACAATATCATGATATACAGAAGACGTCAATAATCGGTTCAGAAAGAAGAAATGCCAGACATTCCAGCACCGCAATGAACATTGAACACTGGTAATTTAATTCCGTGTGCATAACTTTCACAGGACAAGAACAGTATCCTATAAGTGCATAAAGGCAGCGACGATGAACATTTTATTGTATATGTATTAACTGCATGACATCCAATGTCTAATTTTATTATTATAATACTTTGTATTGTTATAATGTGATATGTACATATGAGCGTAAGTATAGTGGCGAATAGAATAAGTTGTAATGCTGAGAATCAACGCCTGGCAATCCCAATATGCGAGTGTTACCAAACTTGCTTTCGCGTATCGTGGATAGCCCGACGAATGACGCTTAGCAATAGCGGTACAAAATTAACATCATAATATTGTAACAAGAAGGAACATACCAACAGGGTAATGCCAACCAAAGAGATTAATAAGAACTCTCCATAACATTAAACGAGGTGTACCCAAAAAGGGAAACAACTCACGGTCTGACATAAGATAAGGTAAGGGGGACTATGACATACATGAAGTATATTCGAACCATGACCACAACATTGACATAGAGTGCTCATAAAGAATCGATTAGGGTGCATTAAATAGAGACGAGGGGGACCACGTCTGAATAGAGAGAAAATTTAAGAATGCTGTAAGAGGAAGTTGTAGCCTTATTCGAGGCGTGAATCAATGGAGAATCCTTAAACCAGCATAGCCACAATAACTATGAGATGATAATACACAGTCAATCGATTGGGAAACATGAACAGAATGTAATGTCACGGATTGGGGATTGAAGAATATAACGAGGTATGACTAATAGACCCAACCAGAACATTTGCCAGACCACGACAAAACCTTGAGAGAAACCTCAGTACTGAAAAAGAGAGAACAATAGTTATGATTAATCTCGTAAAAGATCAGAGTAAGAAGAGACGCACGCGTACTTATGATCATATAATCCCCTGACAAGGTTAGAAAGATGTACCAAAAGTAACAACAACAGAATGTGTCACATTTCTAGGTGAAAGTGCCACATTGTTTGTGCGGGGGGAGAGTGTCAGGGTCTTATATGTAAGTAATAGTGTAAGTGCCGGTATGTAAGAGAGAGTCAGTGTAAGCATAGCCGAGGTCAAGGGCAGTAAGAGACACCATGGCTTGGCTGACGGAAGGTCAGGCAAGAAGTCCGTGGACAGACCCACGTGATGTGGGAAGGTCAAGGAGGAGAGAGGCAGTGTGTGTGAGACAGCGAATAGAGACGGACGTGTGGAGATCTAGAGAGCGATAGAACGAGAGAACGATAGTGTTTGTGACGGATAGATGGAGATGAACGTCGTGTGTTGATATTCGAGGAATGTACTAACTGTGATATGTGCGGGATGATGTGAGGCTGTGATTGCGAATGGTCATACGGGCGACAGTGTAAATATCGCCCATGTGAGCTAGCGCGTGGCTGCTGGTGTTGAACGATTGTTTGAGCGTGAAGTGCGACCATGTTGTCAGCCTGTAATATATTGTAATAAATGTTGTTTAGGAGATAGCTCCTGCGAGTTTCCGATTGCATTCATGTGTTATTAGTATATGTGTCGTAGATGTTGTAATCTGCCTGTCCGAGTCCAGTGAGCTAGAAGGAGAAGATAGTTAGGACTCTGACAGAGGTATTGTCCAGTGTTTGTGCGTCAAGTTAAATGTATTATTGATAAAATAAAACCTCTGAAGTGTTAAATTGTTAAACGTCAACTTCTGACTGCCCAGCGCCATTCTCCGGGCAGGACTGACACTCTCATGCTTTCTCAAAACTGCTAGCTCTGAAGTTCTTCTATACATCTGTTATCTTTAATGTGTGCATACTACAACATCCTATCACATAAACTGTACGAGGTGGAATTCTAAACGCACTCTTATGCATTTCATCAAAACTTCTTAAATTACTATCTGCTATTCAGAAGACAGTTTGTGCACGAGAATCACTGCCTCGCTTGCAACCTACATATTTCTGCCTATACGCAATCTAGAGAGCCGAGAGAGAGATTATATCTTTCCTCCCTTCTTCCTGAATTGAGATAATAGGGTTTGATAGAAAATAGTTGTATTTATGTGTCAGATTTTCACTGAGACAAGGCACTCATTACCTTCACTGCCTAAAACAGGTTACACTTCACAGATGCCATTTGTGACAGTCGGCCTAGTTAATCTGTCTAGCCCAAAATGTAAATCAAACCTCGGTCTATAGGCAACTGTTGGTAGCCAACAGAATGGAATTGATGCGCACTGATAACAGCTGAAGAAGAAGAAACTATGAAGAAGAAGAAGAAGTAGAGGTGAATAAGGGAGAGGTACATTTTGTAGCAACCTCTTACTAATGTACAATGTTTATTATCATTATTTTGTATGAATTACATTTTGTAACAAATACACATAAGAAGTTCTTTAAGATAGTCATGAACTACAATCAATACTAGATGAGTTATACTCATACTAACTGATGAAGACTGAAGGGGAAGTTGGTGCAAGCTATGAGAACTCTAGTCAACAGAAGTTAACTAAACACACTACCCAACACAGCACACCACTCAACAACACAGCAACAGGTAATAGGAGGTGATTTGAGAGAAGAAGAAGACTAGTTGGTTAATTTAAGAGGTGCAGAGAAACAATTATACACACTATACATAACCAAAATGAGTAGATGAAGATGGTGTATTTGTATGCCAATTTATTAAAATGCATCCTATCATTTCCATGGTCTAGTCCTATCAGCTTGACTTAAAATGCTCATTGGAACAACACATCATCACTCCTGTCAATGTCTGACTGTACATATCTCAATGAACTCAAGGTATACTGAGAACATGCATACAGCAGGAACAGATGATAGCCATATGCATACAGTATAATAATCCCTGACATCACAGATTAACACAACACCAGATCAGAGGAGGAGGAGGGGGGGGGGAACTAGTTCCTACTTTCAGGCTGTTATATTTCTTCCGACCTTATCATCCTTCCTGTTCTGTCCTGACTTACTATCACTTTAAAACATCATATTTGTTGGATTATACAGACCTATATGAATACTAAAACAGTGATGATCTTTGTGGCAACCAGAAGAGAAGAGTAGAGAAAGATGATCCCCAAACTTGAGAAGGCAAGACGACTCAGGCATCGACCAGAGCAAGGGCAGCCGTCAGCTTAGCTCCACTGGCAGGTACTGATAGGGATCCATTAACCTATGGACCCAGGCTCAACCCAGTCTACCACTCAGAGGTGACAATTTCTTCTACCAAAAAACAGATACCACAGAAGGAAAAGCGAAGGCAGTAAAGGCCCAAAACTTATAGGGTCCATAAACTAGTTATTCTCTTTCCATAGGAAAAGAAATTGATAGCCACACATAAACACCCCATATAATATTGATTGTCTTGTATGCATTGGTATTAAGCGCATATATATATATATATATATATATATATATATATATATATATATATATATATATATATATATATATATATATACACACATTGATTTATATATGAACAAACATGTATCAAACATGCAATGTGATGTGCTTTTTCTAAGGCCAAAAAAGAGACAGGCACAGTCAATAAAAACACACAATCCAGTAGCTATTTCTCAAGATTTATTTCAGTTCAAAATGGTTGTTTACAGATTGTTTGTGAAACAAGTTGTTCGCTGTGTGTGTGTAATTTAAGTAATAATTAACAAAATTACAAAACGCAAAAATAAGAACAGAGGGGAGAGGGAAGACATCTATTGAACAGAAGATGATTTCTATATTCCCATAGCTGCTCAAGACCCATGCTATTCTTCACTTGATCCTGATTCATGTTGATGAAGTCTTTTCAGACCTTTCACAGACTATCAGACTATAAAAGGGGGCTCAAGAGCTATAGGATTTCTTAGTGAAGAGGCATAGTCTTATCCTGTATCAACTACTCCCAAGGGACCGCAATCACCTAGACAAAACTAAACCGAGTCTGCAATATTCAAGGTTCATTTTCATGTTTATTAAGAATTAGAAGAGGATGGGGCCCAGCTTCTTTGACCAGAATATGGGTTATGCACACCAGTGATCCCCAGTCCATTCACAATATATGACACACATGATGGATGGATGGATTAAGTGATGCAGCGTGGTGGTTAATGTGTTTGTTTACCAAATGAGTGGTCCAGGTTCAATCTCCAGAAAAAGCAGGATTCCCCTGTCTTCCAACCAGTGCTTGTCGGTGGTGGGAGTCGTCTAGCCTAGTGGCTAGAACGCTTTAGAACAGCAGGGAAGTGATGAGTGGACTTTTATTTATACTAGGTCATCCTTTTTTTTTCTATTGTTATTTATCCCCCATTAGGGCACAGGTCCTCAACCAATCTATGCCAAGCCTACTCTTTTGTTGTATCCTGTAGCTCCCTCCATGTCTCCCCGAAATGATTAATCTCAGTCTGTTATTCTTTTCTCTATGTCTTATTAGGTCTCGTGTTATTTAGTTTGCCTTGTGGGTTCTAGATAACAGAAGTTAAGGTCATACCAGCTAACGATAATAGGAAGTAGGTGCCATGCTATTTCTCCCGTATTCATAACTGATAACTCAAATATCGAAATAGCGTGTCAATAACTTTTGGCTCGAGACAAACTCGTAAAACAGATGAGCAACGTTCAAAGCTGGAACGGCAAGGTAAGGACGAAGTTAACTGCCATACTGAAGATCGATAATATGTAATTTATTACAGTTCACAGTCACGTTTTGATTCTATCAATGATGTCCGTCCTTAGGGGCCTGTTGTCGCCAGGCCGGACCTAAGTTCTTTTGGCAGGAACATGTTGAGAATCCAAAATAACTAACCTGCTTAAATAAATATTATACCTTCGTTTATCTTCAATTGAAGTATCATTCGTCATGGCGATAAATGTCACTTCCAAGGAATGAATTAAACAAATATGTATACAACCAACTTAATATTATAAAAGTGAACATAATTCGCAGGTTGTTGTGTTCAATAGCAATCTACCTGGGTGTGTGTATGCAACATAATCGTGTGTATGTAAGTTAATCGGCCTAAAGTAATATAAATGTGAACGCAGACAATAAGTAAGAAAAATGACTACACATAATTACTAGAGTCGACTAAGAAGATCTGCCAAAATGTTGTCTTTGCCTGGAATATGACAGATATCAAACTCATAGTCTTGTAATAGCAGTGACCATATATTAATTCTGGAGTTCTTAGGATGACCAGATTTAAAGATCTGCAATGGTTTATTGTCAGATAGAACTGGAGATTTTCTTCCAAGAAGATATCTAGAGAATTTATCAATACCCTCAATTAAAGCTAAAGCTTTAAGTTCAGTGATCGCGTAGTTTCTCTGACATTTCTCCCTTTCTTCTATGACGTCATCTCACCTGTACGCACTATATGGCAGTAGAGTGACCAGATACCTTCGTCATTAGCTTTTATTCAGTGAACAATGATTTGAGGAAGTTAAGTCGACCCAAGGGCAATACTGATGTTTGAAAAAAAGACTCCCAGTAAATACTTAAGACCGAAACTCTGGTCACTGTGTAAAAAATAAACGACCATAAGACATGCGAACAAAACAATAACAAACACAGAGACCACTGCCTCGGTGTAATGGTTAGAAGGTCGGACGAGGATTTGTGTGTGTGTGTGTGTGTGTGTGTGTGTGCGTGTGTGCGTGTGTGTGTGTGTTCGCTCACTTTGAACTCATGCGTGGTCCATACACGAGCTACTACTTACCACTACTGGGAAGTGCACAGGTATTATTTTTGCACCTTGATTAGCTTTTCCTTAACCAGTGTCCCTTACCATGAGTCGAACATGCTAGCCTCATGATATAAACCACTCGGCAATGGATGGGTGAGGTAGTCATTATCGCACCGGCCGCCTGTACTTGCCAGAACATTTATTGGTACCCATTTTGTATCCTGGTTGGATCTGGAACCGCAGGTCAGATTTTAAAACTCCACCGGCTCGAGGAAGATTCGAACTTTATACCACTGGGTGGGTAGACTAGCATGGTGAATCCGGTGATACCGCTGCTCGGTAAAAATAAAGTGGATGAGGAGAATAATATTCATTAGTAAACCACATACCCACCCACCCACCCACCCACCCACCCACACGCACGCACGCGCGCGCACACACACACACACACACACACACACACAAATGATGAGCGGCTGGACGAGTAGCTAAGATTGCCGGATTCTCCTTCGGGAGACCCGGGTTCGAATCCTCGTTAAGGTGTGGATTGTTTTCTGTCGGGGGAAAAAGAAAACTCTAATCTGCACAGTTCGCGGCGACTGCACTAACCAGGCGACCTTTATTCCTCAGGCTCAATCCCCCCACCCCATTTTTTTCTCCCCCCTCCCCGTCCTACACCGCAAGGTACTATAGTAGATGACATATTTTGACAGTAAACCACAAACAACAACGACGACAACGACGACGACGACGACGACGACGACGACGACGGAGACAAAAACAACAACAACAACAGATAGCAAATACATACACAGTAAATCAAGTCTTAGAGACTAACCTCAAGTACATATGGACCCCGCAGACCATAAGGCAAAGCATGGCGGACATTGTGCAGCCGAAATACGACGCGAAGTTCATCAGCTTTGGTCTCTTGTCTCCCTTGTCCCACTGCGGATTTCATGAGAAAAAATCTTCACAAAATTGTGACGGCGGAGTGTGTGTGGTTTGTTAATCCGCAACAGTGTTCAAATTGTATAGGATTGAGAGCAAGGAGTAATATGTGGGTTTCCTCTCTTTGGCCAGCGACGAGCCCAGGCGTCGAACGCACCTTCGACCGTGCTCTTGACATTTCTAGGATGTCAGGATGTGTGGGTTGGCAGGGGATGTGTGTGTGTGTGTGTGTGGGTGGGGGAATGTGTGGTTGGGGGTTCAGTGTTTGGCTGTGTGGTTGGGGGTGTGTGGGTGGGTGGGTGGGTGGGTGGGTGGAGGATGTGTCGGTGCAGGAGTGTGTGTTGGGTGGGGTGATGTTTGTAGTTGGCGGATGTGTGGGTGGGGGATGAGTGGGTGGGTGGGTGGGGATATATGTGTGCCTGGGTGTGTGTGTGTGTGTGGTTGGGGGTGTGTGTGTGCGTGGGTGGGGGATATGTATGTGTGGTGGATGTGTGGTGGATGGGAGTGGGGGATGTGTGTCGTGTTTGTGTGTGTGGTGGATGTGTGGGTGTGGGGGGTGGGGGATGTGTCTCATAACATGATAATGTGCATTGTTTATAGTTACAACATTCACTTGACAATGGTTTTCTTTCCTATGTGAATGTATCATGCACTATTGATGAACGAAAGATGAGTGATTGGAAGGGCCGAATGCAAGAAGGGCCTGCGTGCCCAATTTGTAACCCTTCGAAAATAAAGATCAATCAATCAATCATTCAATCAATCAATCAATCAATCAATCTAGTGCCAGTTCTCTAACAACTTGGCTAGCGCGGTATTTATTCTTCTTCTGCATTCATCCGGGGTGTTTTTTCAGACTTAATTGCCGTTGTGCCTGTTTACAACAAAGCTGCTATACTTGCGCCTTTCGGCCGACACATCCGACTTCTGCTGAGAGAGCTATTTTATTAAAACGGTTTTCAGCAGCAATACCACCTTGTATAGCTTGTAGTTCTGAATGCAAGTCCTGTCTGCATCCCTCCACGCTTCACCCAGATTAGTCTATCGGCTCATCTTGACTCATTACTACCCAGTACAGACTACATGCCCCCATAAACAAAAACACAAAAAGACAATAATAATGGTAACTTAACTCAAACGACAACTAGCCAAAAATCATTCCCGTATGGCACGTTACACCCTCCTTAGGTATTTATAATGCCCATGTTAAACACTGCCTCAGTGAGTCATTTGGTATTGATTATCTTTCATGCGTTTTAATGCTATTGTTCTTTTGTTGTCAAAATTTGCTTCATAAGTGATGTTGAATGAAAGAATGTATGAGAGGAAATAGAGAAGAAGGGCAGAATGTCAGACGGGCCTGCGTGCCCGATTCTTAATCCTTTGAAAATAAAGACATTCGTTCGTTCGTTCGTTCGTTCTTTCATTACGAAATTGAGCTTTCTTGTCTGAGCGATGAAGTACCCTTCTTACACAGCCCACTGGTTTCTGAGGTAAATCAGGGATAGGAGAACACCGCAGCACAGTGCCAATGGGGGAGGGTACTTTGGTACCGAGTATGTAGAAAAATCTGTACTACAACCATAATCACTCCGAAAGATGTATGCACTTCACAGAGTTTAACTGATTCAGTGCCAAACAAAATGTAGGTTGAATCATACATGTTACACAATCAAATGAACAGGTATTATAATGTAAATTTCCGTTCACTGAGCTTTGATATGCAGAAGATACCACGGTTTCAACGGTATGAAATCAGTATTAAAATCTAGAGAGATTAATAACGCCTTAAAAATGAGAACTGTCAAATGCTACGTATATTCAATGCTACTGTATGGCGCGGAAGCCTGGACATTGAACAAGCAACTAGAAAGTCGCATAAAAGTACTGGAGATGTGGATATACAGACGGATGTGTCGTATTCCATGGAAACAAAAACAATCAAATGCAGAGGTTCTAGAAAAACTGGGAATGAAGAGAGAGTTGATGACAGAAATAAAGAGGCGACAAGTTAAATATTTTGGCCACGTTAAAAGACATGATACTCTTATAAAAACCATACTGGAAGGCAAGGTTGAGGACAAGTGAGCAAGAGGTAGACAATGATACAAGGCGGAAGATAACATTAAGAGATGGGCGAACAACTGCCTGACGGAATATACAGTCAAGGCGAAAGACGGACAGTGTTGGAGATCCATTGCAGCCAACCTTCATTGTGGCGACGGCACCTGATTGATTGACTATGAAACAAGCATGGCGATATATCATCCTTCTGTACAAATTGGAAGTCACATTTGGCACATTTATCACTTCACTGAATCAGTTCAACGGCTTGAACGTCAGTGCATCGATCTTAAGAGATCAAACTCACAGTCCAGACCGAACTAGTCGCCACATAAAGTCCACCCTAGGATCATTAGGCCGTGTCCAATAGATTAGAAGGAACTCTTACCGAGGAATATAACTCACGCCCGACCATGTCTGAGGAGAGCATTCTAATCGCTCGACACTTCGCTCCGATTTCTACTGGTCAGCCTTATATCTAGATTATACCGCTGTTAGATATTTGTGCTCTTCTTTCCAATGAGTCCATATTTAGTTTGCCTACCCTATCCATCACTGATCATTGTTAGTTAAGAAATTTCGGCGTACCTTACTTAGAATTGTGCCCAGGGCATGTTTATTGACTGCTTTTGCACTTTCTTTTTATTGCACCTCCCATTCTGTCAACTTCTCTGCCTACATTATCATTGAGTGTTCATGTTTAATCATTGAGC
This sequence comes from Cepaea nemoralis, assembly GCA_014155875.1. NCBI lineage: Eukaryota > Metazoa > Mollusca > Gastropoda > Stylommatophora > Helicidae > Cepaea > Cepaea nemoralis. The sequence goes on from JACEFZ010003850.1 coordinate 82,266, forward strand.
TTGTTTCCATCACATGCGTGGCCATTGAACATCACTTGAAGACATCAGCATTTATGTTCTTTCTAAAGAATTGACATTTTTGTTTTTGCGATTTTATAAGCCAACACACAACGTGTGCACATTTACCATATAGCGCACTTTTAAAGTTGATTTGTGCATATTTATTTATAAATCTGTTCTTTTTAATTTTAAAAATGATCGTCCCGAATACACACACATACAGAGAGAGAGAGAGAGAGAGAGAGAGAGAGAGAGAGAGAGAGAGAGAGAGACACAGGGGGGGGGGGGGAAGAGAATAGAGAGTAATAGAAAGATAGAAAGAGATCATCAGAAATGATGAGTGAAAAAGAATCAAATAGAGGAAGCTAGCAAGTGAGAGAGAGAGAGAGAGAGAGAGAGAGAGAGAGAGAGAGAGAGAGAGAGAGAGAGAGAGAGAGAGAAAGCGAGAGAGAGAGAGTGTGTGTTTATGTGTAAGAGAGAGAGAGAACGAGTGACAGAGAGAGAGAGTGAGAGACTGAGTTAGTGAGGGAGACAGAGATATGATGAGGGAAACAGAGAGAGTCAGATAGTAAGAGAGAGAGAGAGATAGTCAGAGAGATAAAGAGAGATAGAAAGAAGAAGAAGAAGAAGAAGAAGAAGAAGAAGAAGAAGAAGAAGAAGAAGAAGAAGAAGAAGAAGAAGAAGAAGAAGAAGACGAAGAAGAAGCACAAAAATAAGAAGTAACAGTTTTACGGTATTCATTCTGACAGTTCATAGAAGGGATAAATAATCTTACGTTATCATCATACATATCTGTGGTTATCGCATACACCCCAGGTCGTTTGCACGCACAGACGCCATGATGGCTTGAGTAGCTCACCAAAGTACAGATACCGCGATACCACTTCCACTGTTTGTCTCTGGATTCAACAAATACATAAACACATGAATAGATATCCTAGCAGGACCTATAGATATGCATTTCAATTTCTATCATGTTTAACATTTCCTATTCGCCAATTCAAAGGAAATAACTAGGAAACATTTAATTAAATGCTAGAGCAAAACTTGTCGGACCAATTAATGTCAGGCAATATCATCTTTACAACCACAGAAAAAGACGTAACAATTGGTAGTTTTTTTATTTTTAATTTTTCGACTGCCTCGCGTTGAACTCAAGAACAGTTCATACACGTTACTTCTAGTAACACTGGACAGAACTTTGCGTGGATTAGATTTCCATGTTACCAGTGTCCCTCGCCCTCTGGCGAACCCACTCATACTTCTGTAAACTGACGGTCCCAAATCAAGGAATAGAAGTGAATATTTCAGTCCACCTGACCGGTGTAGAAGTTGAACCCGCTACCTCAGCAGCAGCACACCGGAAGTGTATGAGCGAGCACTCTTACCCATTCGGCCATGCTGACCTGTAATTGGTAGTTCTAAAGATAGGTTTTCAAAATGTAGGTACTCATCTTTGCTGGCGATGTAGTGTTTACATCCACTCTTGTACAACGCTGTGTACAATCGGCTGTTCTGTTCAATTTTGAACAGCGAATTAAAAATGGGACCCTTACAAGACATCATAGGAGTATCAGTTGGTGGCCATAATGTAAACAACCTGCGATATGACGATGACATGTTTTTGGTCGCTCAATATGAAATGCATTTACAAGAAATGATAGGATATAATTGCATAATACAATAAAAGTAATGGAATTAGTCTGAGTAATAGAATACAGATGTAGTGGTATTTACTAATAAAAAGTGTATACACAAGTTGAATATCAAAGTGAATAGAACCAGTCGGAAACACTTCAGTGTATGTACGTATTAGGGTACTTTAAAAGCCGCAGTTGGTAGATGTGTTAAGGAAGTTAAACGTGGAATAGACCTAGGAAATGACTTTTGACAAAATGAAGAATTGTCTTTGAAATGTATGGTTTATCAATTGAAGTGAAGAAGATAGTTCTTAAGAGCTGTGCAGAGCCAGTCCTGATGTGAGGCAAGTTGCTGTGGTTGTATAGAAGAACATTAAAACACCGTGGACGGTAGAAAGAGCAACGAAGATATCGCGAAAGAAGTGAACTCATGAAGAGAACTGGTTACTCACATCAGAAGAGGATAGTCCACATTCTTTGGCCACGTCATGAGAAGGGGCAAGTTGGAGCAAGTCGTTACAACGGGAAAGTTGTAAGGAAAGAGAGGCTGGGGAAGACCAAGCTGAGAAAATACTTTACAACATAACATGATTGCATGGGTGAACAAATGATTGACAGTACATGAGACAGAAGGATGTAGACAAACATGAAGACCAACGCCACACGGCATGGACTATGAGGAAAAAAAAAACACTCAGAAAAAATATTCAGCTTACAAGTAAACATCTTGATGGCTGCAGAAATGTGGTTTCTGAGAAGAATGCAAAGAATAGCCATGGACAGATAGAAAAACCAATGACCAAGTGCTACAGGAGACAAATGAAAATCGTAAATTGATTAGAGAAATTAGACGTAGACAGTCACAATTTTTTTGGACATGTCATGAGAAGAAATGGATTGGAGAACTTGGTGACAACTGGCAAGATCGAAGGGAACAGGCCAAGAGGAAGACAGAGAGGAAAATACCTGGATGGCTTGGCCACATGGCATGGACGAGACAGGAACACTTAGCTGATCCTCGACTTTGGTGATCGAGTGACATGGCGAGTCATGACCGCCCACGCTTTCCAGCATGGCACATGATTGATTGATTACACGTAAACGAATGAGTTTATAACAGAGCACATACTTGTTGTTTTTTTCATTTTCGTTCGTTCTCTTTGAACTCGAGCGTAGTCCAAATACGTGCTGCTATTTCTGGTGCACTGGACTGATGTTTGCGTGTGGATTAGATATTCCTATTATCAGTGTCCCTCACCATTAGGTGAACCCACTCCGACTTAAAAGGTACTGGCAATTTACGTTTCCAAGTCAAAGACGAGAAGTCAACATTTTAGATCCAGTTGACCGGTGTAGGGGTTGAGCCCCCTACCTCGTCATGCAGCACACCGGAAATTTAAGAGCGAGTGCGCTTATCCAATTCGGCCACGCTGACCGCCACACATACTTGTGTTTTGGTATAAAAGTATCAGGAAATATTGTGTAATTTAAGGTCATTTGTTTCTTTCCTAATTAGGTTATTTGAATTAATACCGTAAAAGCAAGGAGTTTGATATTACGGCGTTGTGCAAGTGAGGCTGTATCGTTATCGTAGATTTTCAGAAGATTTAAGAATTAAGACTCCATTTATTAGTCCTGGGAAAACATTCAGCAGGATAATCTTGAAGAGTTTAAGGTATGTCACTGACAGGCAACTAGGGGATAAACAGGCAGGCTTTCGACCGAAGAGATCCTGCACTGGTCAGATAGCCACGTTTCCACAGGACACTTGCACATAGCATGGAGTACATGGGTATATGGTGTTGGTCCCATAATTGTATAGACCATCGAGCGTCTAGGCACTCCACTACTACTACTACTACTACTATTACTACTACTACTACTATTACTACTACTACTACTATTACTACTACTCTACTACTACTACTACTACTACTACTACTACTACTACTACTACTACTACTACTACTACTACTACTACTACTACTACTACTACTACTACTACTACTACTACTACTACTACTACTACTATTAATACTATTAATACTACTATAACTGCTGCTGCTACTACTACTTCAATATCTTTAGTTTAAAAATGTAATGAAACATTACATTAAACGGGAGAGTTAAGTTTAAAAAAAATGTTTAGGATAATATTAACGACTCACAAGGTGCCATGTTTCAGTCTCACACAGTGTGGATTGGAGATGTTGAATGTCTGTAAACAAGAACATTTCAAAGTCAGCTAACATTTCATCAACATGCATTGAATTATAAATTTGTAAAATTATAACTGTCATTTCCATAAACCTGAATTATAAATCGAAAACGTAACTGATTATTGTTAATTACTTATATAATTAGCAATTAAGCAAATCAGCAAAAGCTGAGCAAAATGAGTTCAAAATGAGAAGACTTGAGTTTATGAAACGTGGCTGGTGCACGGGGGAAAAAGTAAGCGTGTTGTCAGTTGCTAAGCATTGAACGAACGAACGAACGAACGAACAAACTTTATTTTCAAAGGGTTAAGAATTGGGCACGCAGGCCCGTCTAACATTCTGCCCTTCTATCACTCTCTTTCATACATTATTTCATTCACACATCATTCAAGGCTAACAGAGAACAACAACAATATAAAGGATATGCATTATAAAGGCATGGGCAAAATGCGAACATCAAAATTACACGACACAGTAATATTAGATAATGGTCTGACACTTGTTGTTAGCCATGTGGAATATACTGGCCTACCAAAATGGGACTGGCTGTTATCCTAGGGTTTTGTTATTATTATTATTATCTCTATTATTAAGGGGGAAGGTAATCCATATTGAGATAGTGTTCGAATAATTTGCGATTATATGAAAAGGATTGGTGAGGTCTTGATTTCTTTGTGGAAGATTGTTCCACAGCTGAGCTGCAGAGTACGTTAAGCTTGTTTTGTATAAGTCAATCCTAGGCTTCGGAATGTGTAATATATTTAAACGTTACGTGTCTAGCATTATATTAAACATGGCCAAAGGTAATTTGGGGCATTCCGATGCAGGATTTTTGTGAATTAGTTTAGCTTTATTGAAAAGCAGGCGTTTACGGAAGTGGTAGTAACTGAAGGCGTTTATACAGGCTAGGATTGTCAGTTAAATGTTTGCTATAAATTAGACTCATGGCCCGTTTCTGGAGTGAGTAAAGTCGCTTGGTGTTTGAATTAGAACAACTGTCCCAGATCGTAGAGCAGTAGTCTGAAAGTTGAAAGATGTCGAGGTGGCGATTGTTAATGCATCATTGTATTCTTGAAGATGTTAACATCCGTCCATTAGGAAAAAAATAGGATAGAACTGACCCTTGTGTTCTCGAACATGCAAACACCCTGCTCAAAGATAGGATGGAATTAATCATTGGTTTCTCGAAGGTATAAACACACCATCTAAGATAGGATATAATTCACCATAGGTTTCTCGAAGATGTAAACACACACCATCAAAGAAAGGGAAGAATTCATCATTGTTTTCTCGAAGATATAAATAGCTCGCCCATAGATAGGATAGAATTGATCCCTTGAATATGCGAATACCCCCTATCTAAGATGCGATAGAATCAATCACCGTGATCTTGAAGATGTTAACACCCATCATCTAACATAGGATAGAACTCATCGTTGTATCCTTAACGATGTTCTACTATCCAGCCCCATAACGATGATGTGTTTGTTCCCAATCCATATATGTCGTCTCTCTCTCTCTCTCTCTCTCTCTCTCTCTCTCTCTCTCTCTCTCCTCACACACACACACACACACTCTCTCTATCTCTCTCTCTCTCTCACACACACACACACATACACACACACACACACATATATATATATATATATATATATATATATATATATATATTATATATATATATATATATATATATATATATATATTTGCATATCCTTTTTACAGAAAATCGCTGTCAATAGCAGCATTTTACTGTTGTTGTTGATGTCTTCGCAAGTTTACGTTCAGTACATTGCCATTGTTTTCTGAACGACCGGCTGCCACGCCAATTCGTTAAAACCCAGATCAACTCGGTCAAACATTGATATAGGAGGAGCTAATCTTGCCTTTCAATGCCAAATGTTTTATATTAAGGGCCCTTTCATACGACTTAAGATGCAATGGACATATAATGCCAAACTCATATTTTTAAAGACCAATCGTCACTCGATAGATGAGGTGGTTGGTATCGTGCTGGTCGCCTTTACTTCCCAAGAAACTTCCGGTACCCATTTAACCTAACCAGGTCAATTTTTTTTTAAAAAATGTCTCAATGTGAATCCGAACCCATGACTAAGCGAGCTTCTAGCCACTGCCCTACCACGGATCCTAAATGTGGTACCTTGGCAGCACTTGTCCGTGCTTGTTTACTGTACTATGAATGCTTTCTATCCATAGTTTATTATTATTATTTGTGTGTGCGCGCGTGTGTGTGGCAATCTTCTAGTTCTTTATCCAGCTATATATTTTTAGTTGTATACTCTTATATTTTAGTTGTATACTCTTATAGGTGGGTGTCGCCGTGGCTGAGGTATTGAACACGCCGAAAATGTCTCCCTTGACCGCGACGTAGTGGGTTTGTACCACATCCCGGTCAGTTGGACTTAAACTTTGACTTCTGGCCCAGAAAGCAATGGCAAACTACTGAACGTAAAATTGATTAGTAAATCACAAACAGCAAATAAGGGCTCTTATGACTGGAACGTCATGCAAAGGACATTTATGTTTAACTCTTATAGATAGTTGATAGGCAGAAAATTAGAAATGGTGAAATCAGGACTAAAGTGGGGGTAATAGCAGCCCTAGATTTTATTAGAAAACTGCAAGTGAAATGGTTCGGCCACATAACTAGACTGCCAACTGACAGTATAACACAACAAGCAATGACGTACACACTAAATGGAACCAGAAGAAGATGCCGAACGATTAGTTTGTTGCATATCCAATATATGACGTAGAAGTAAACTCCAGCATTTTTTTTTTCTGTTTGTGATTTCTTGGCAAGTTTACGTTCAGTAGTTTACCATTCATTTCTGAACGACCGGCACTTATCATATAAATTCTAACGCAAAACAGTCTGCTGCCAAATCGTGCGCAGCTGTGTTTCGTGCGCGGTATGCAGGATTAAGATTTGCAAACGTAACCCCCTTTGCCCAGAGCCCCCCCACCCCCCCCCCCCCCCCACCCCCCCCCCCCCCCCCCCCCCCCCCCCCCCCCCCCCCCCCCCCCCCCCCCCACACGATGACAAAAGGGAATAACAGAGTTCATGGGAATTTCGATATATAAGTTTCATGAACGGGCACTCTCCCGCTGTTTATGCTTCACCTCGACACAGCAAGGTACAAGCGGAACAAGATGAGATGAGATGAGTTAGGTAGTTGATCAGGTTTCATTCTCATGAGATCTCCAAACTACTTTATTTGTTATTTCTCGATACATTCGATGGAAAATAAAGTGTGTATCATACTGCTGATCTAAATGCAACCTAAAGACTAAATGTCATGGCAAGTCAGACAAGGCCCTAAGCCTTGGTCGGCAACTGGTCTAAGATCGAATCTTCGACAAGCGGACAATAAGAGAATTCCTTTTCAATTTGTCTTGTTCCATATGTATACTTGTTACCTTTTCCTCTGGAGTAACCTAGGAGGACCGAGAGAGGCATCATGCTGCATGGGCAACACATGGTATCTACATTTCAGCCCAGACTGTGTAATACCGTAGGTATAACTCCATCCCTGGTACTCGCTATCATCATCAAGTGCCGTGCCGGCTGGCGTAGGTGTTCATGGCTCTCCACAGATCTCGGTCTTTGGTGTTCTGGATCAACTCTGCTGATGATATTCCTCCATGCCACCGTCTCAATCCGTCCAGCATCATTTCTCTTGGTCTGCCTCTGCCTCTCTTCCCCTCGATCTTTACAGTTGTCACGATGTTCTCCAATGCCTCTCTTCTCATCACATGACCAAAGAAAGCTGTTTGTCTCTTTCTTATTGTTGTATATAGAATAGAGAGAAAAAGCAGCGGCTGCAGCAGGATATAACAATATGAAATGGAAACAAATAGGTATTTTAAACTCCTGCGAGAAAAAACGTACTGAACATCACAACGTTGCACATACCTTACAAGGAGATCCACGTGTCACGAAATACAGGTGAAAAATCCGAAATCAGAAGCACTCAATAAATATAAAAAATGAATAATAAAATAAAATAAGATAAAATACACACGAACGCGTACAATACGACACACAGACGTTTCGATTCTCAGAATCTTTGTCAATGACAACACAGATAGCTAACGACAAACAACGACAAAACACAAACACACGATCCTATCACTTATAATGCACAACCTGATAATTACATGTGAGGCAGAAAATGTGACTTGGCCAGCTGCGAAAACGCTTGTGGCGCAGAATTGAAAATGGGTTGCCAAAAAGGATTTGAGTAGCCAAAAATATGTGAACAGTCTGCTATGAAAACATAGAAATGTGGGGACAATTAAGTCTAGATATCAGGGGGGGGGGGGGGGAAACAGCACGGTAATAGGTAGTGTAAACAATTGGGGAAGATGCCACAGTTATACTGTAGCGTCCACGATTTATTTTATTTTATTATTCATTTTTTATATTTATTGAGTGCTTCTGATTTCGGATTTTTCACCTGCATTTCGTGACACGTGGATTTCCTTGTAAGGTATGTGCAACGTTGTGATGTTCAGTACGTTTTTTCTCGCAGGAGTTTAAAATAACTATTTTTTTCCATTTCATATTGTTGTATATAGTATTCTAGTTTCATTAGCATCTTTCAGGCAATCGTTGTTAGTTACAGAGGAGCGGTTCGCCGAGAGGCTAGAACGCCGGACTCTCATTCGGGAGGCCCGAGTTCGATCCCTCGGTAAGGTGTCGGATTTTTTTCTATCGGGGTCAAAAAGAAAATCCTAACCTGCACAGTTCGCGGCGACTGCACTAGCCAGGCGGCCTTTATTCCTCAGGCTCAAAGATCCCTCTGCCATACACCGCAAGGTACTATATTGGCAGTAAATGACAGTTAAATGACAGTTGTTAGTTACTCTGGAAGTCCAAGGAATTCGCAACATTCGTCTTAAAAACCACATCTCTGTTGCTTCTAAGTTCTTCCTAATTTGTTCATTTACATTCCAAGATTCGCTGCCATACAGCAAAACTGGTTCTATATAGCATTTTAGTACTCTCTTTCTTACATTCATTGATAGCGACTTATTGCATAAGATACTCTTCATTTTCTGAAATGCTGTCTTTGCCTGCCCTATTCTGCTCTTAATCTCTTTTGTACATCTTCCATCTGATGTTATAAGTGCCCCTAGGTATTTAAAATTATCCACTTGGTTGAGAATTTCCCCTTCTATTTCTATGTTACATTTTGGTGTCCCCATTTTCTTTGATATCACCATTGTTACTGTTTTCTTGATATACAAGGTGCTCGCTATGGGCTGTAGTTATTGTGCCTTATCTTTTAAGCACACTGCAACGAACTATCGTCTGTCAAGACGGCAGGGTGCCAGTCTATTGCTGACTCATAATGTAACATTCGGCCTCTTCTGGGAATCCCAACAGTCTTTCTCAAGTATTTCATCTTATATGTGAAGGGCGTTATTGTAGACCATGATGCTACAAAATAACGATAACAGGTCAATATTTTAGAAGATAATTACGTTTATAATGGGCAGGTGGGCGTAGATTGGGAAGGTCAAGTTTCCGACAGCAACGCTGAGGTCATCGGTCAAAGGTTGCATGTGAAAGTAAAGGGCGACAATTGGTGAGTTGACTCGATCCTCCTTGTGTCTTCTGAAAACGAGATAAGAAAAGAGTGTTCAAGTGTAACAGAGTATATGAAAACAATGCTAAAGTTCTGTTACAAATGCCTAGGCAAGCATGCGCTATGATATTCAAGTAAGAAATTAGGTAACAAGCTCTGTCACATGCACACCATTTTAATTGTTCGGTCAAATTAAAGAGAACAGGTAAAGGATGTGTTTTGAACGCGGAATGAAGGTTAGCGAATAATATTCTTAAACCATTCGCCACATAGCAGCCTAACCCAACTAAATTCAATGACATAAATATACACTGTTAAAAGGCAAGATTATCGACTTCATTGCACCAGATGTGCTCCCATATAGCTCGGTTTCTTTCCACAGAACAGCTAATCGCATGCCGATAACGTCAAACAATACGAGTTTCGTAGCCCCGGCCACGACTCTCGGGGTTCTCGGACAAAGAATTGACCTCTAGAAGTGAATGGCAGAGTCCATTAACGAAACCACAACCTTCTGAGTTCGAGACAGACGGTGAAACCACTTCGCCAAGGAAACCTGCCTCTCTTCCCAAACTTAAATATTCAAATTAAATTTAACCCCGGGAAGGTTAACCCGGTCAACAAATGCCCGCAGAAGTCGGATGTGTCGGCCTAACGGCGCAAGAACGCAGCTCTGCTGTAAACAGGCACAACGCAATCACATCCGGAAAAAAACTCGGGATGAACGAAGAAGAAGAAGAAGAAATTAAATTTAATAACATAGTTTCAGCCCTAAGCTTACATAAATATTAAAAGCCTACAGGGAGTGTGAGAGAGAGAGAGACACAGAGAGAGAGAGAGAGAGAGACAGAGAGAGACAAAGAGAGAGAGAGACCATCCAACCGACAGACCGACCGACCGTTCGACCATCCAACAGACCGACCGACTGACCGAAAGAGATGGAGAGTGAGAGAGAGAGAGAGGGAGAGAGAGAGATAGGCAGACAGACAGACAGACAGACAGACAAACAGACAGACGGACGGACGGATGGACGGACGGACAGACGGACGGACGGACGGATGGATACATACATAGATACGTAGATACATAGATAAATACCGACACATAAATAGATAGATCCAACAAGTGATACTCACGAAGTGGGGTCGTTGATATCATGTGTTGGCAACATTCTTGAAAGTGTTTTGTATCTGAACGTGGATATGCCGATGAAAACTGAAAGAAATACGAGGGGGACTCAAATGAAAACCTTTAATATATTTTATATAAATAATATATTCTGAGAAAGTAAAGAACAAATGTACAATTTCGATTTAGTCACCACTGCGTTCAATGCAAATCCTCCAGCGCCGATTTTGTGTTCTTAGTTGCATATCCTTTACTGGACGTTGCAGTCAACTCCAGCATTTTACTGCTGTTTTTGATGTCTTGTCAAGGTTTACATTCAGTAGTTTGTCATTGCTTTCTGAACGACCGGCTCCCATACCAAAATGTTAAAACCAGCGCGACACGGTCTGCTGCCAATTCAATCAGCCCTATGTTTCGAACGCGGGTAAGCGGCATTACGAATCGCGTCCGCAGCGTCTACGCCACGGCGATAAAGTGCTTGGATTCCTATAGAAAAATAATAATTATCTTGGTCGAGTGTGTAGCCATCCATTCATCACCCGCTGTATCTCTTCATCGGACCGAAAAGTGTTAAATCTTCCCAATGAACTCATACACACGCTGGGCTGATAGGCAAGTATCACCATACTGGACCCTCATTCGCCGATGAAATTCTATAGTTTTCACACGCGCACTGATCAAAAGACGGATAGCAGTTCGCAACTCGTTTTTGGTGCATGTCAAAAGTGGGTGTATGCTATCTTTAAACTATCCTTTGATGTTAGTCTATTATGTCACCGTGTTTGTCTCGTTATGTCACGTGCTGAACACTCTTGACATTCTTAACAACAATATTGGCAGGTTATAAGACAATGGCGTGATTATTGTAATTTGTATCAAACTTTTAAGGTTTCATTTGAAGCTCCTTCGTATTTTGATATGTTGACTGAAACTCCACCAAAGATATCACAAACCCATTATACCAATACAAACACTTTACTAACAGAATGGAAACAACAAAGTATTCCCGAAACTCAAATTGACAAAAGAATACGGGATGTAAAAATAAAGAATTGGAATCGGTATTGGAAATATCTAGGTTTGTCCGATGAAGAACGGAAGGAAAGAACACGTCAAATAGATGATTATAAATCAGTAACAACATATGTCACACAGGAAGATGAGAATCACTGCCCAGTTCTACACATTAAAGAAACATAAATTAAATAGATTAAAACAAGTCAAGACAGATACATCCATTAGATACACATGCAGTACACACAGCGACAGATGAGCATTGTATTTCTGAACACTGAATTCTCTCTTTATAAATCTGTCGAAATTCTTCTGTCTATAAATTCACTTATATTCTAATTAAACGACACAATACATATACAGATAGTTACATATACAATTTAGGTAGTAAAATTCTTTACAATCACGTAATACGTCAAACACATGTAACATATCAGTCAACCACATACATCACAGTACGTCAATGATATATACATACAACACAACAATTCACATGGTTGAGCAGCTTGTACACAACATCCACAATATAGCAACTCATAAAGGGTGTTTGAACAAAATTGATACTCTGAACAAACGGTTAGGACATTTCAGACTATCGGAAAACAGCGGATAGTAATTGATGTTAGCAATTGTTAATAATTATGTTACAACTATTTCAATATTGATTAGTTCAGATACATACATATTTGGGTTATTATTGTTACAGACATAGTAGAATACGGCAATATCAGTGCAGACGGATGACTATGAATACATGTCATTGGTGGTCAAATGAGATCTGGACTAGACGAAATGTAATCCAACATTGCAGGTTAACTACGAGCGAAATCGTCGTATTCCAGATAAGTTAGATTAATTATTAAGATATATTAATGATATTTTATTACTGTTGTAAATGAAATTCATTAAAAAAAAAAAAAAATGAATTCAGAAAAAATGAAAAAAGATGAATTCAGAAAAAAAATGTCCTTACAGATTTGAAACTCAGTAAGCATTAAACATAGTTAGCACATATGGTATACACGTTTTATAGCAATTCTAATTTAATGAATTGGGCAATTTTTTGCTTATACTCTTTGTTGTTTTTTTTTTTTACTTTTCTGTTTTACAAATAGGGCAAAAACTCGCCCAATTCATAAATTTGACAACTCTTAAAGCTGTCCCGTTAGTTCAATGGCTGTTGAAAGAATATAACTTGTCGTGTTGCAGTAACGAGTAAATCTTTGTTCCAAATAATTTAGGTTACCTTTATATGCTTGTTTTTATTATTGATAGTCAATACAATTAAGTAGTTTGGGAACTTTAATAACAGCAGATAGAAGAAGTATTTATAGCAATTAGTAGTAGTTAGAAGTATTTATAGCAATAGAAGAAGTATTAAAAAGTTAAGTTAGAATAGCACAAGCAAAGGCAGCATTTCACAAGATGAAGAATTCATTGTTCAGTCGAGCTGAGGAAAGACGTTTTAAGAGCTATTTTCAGCCATTTCTCGTGTACGGAAGCGAATCATTAACAGTTAGCACAGAAGTGAGGAATTATGTGGATGCTGCAGAGATGTGGTCTTATAGAAGAATGTCGAAAACACCGCGGAAAGATGGAAAGAGCAATAGGGATATGTCGAAAAAAATATTCACTCAGAAAGAGAACTTGTTACTCGCTTCAGAAAACAAAACAGTCCATATTCTTTGGTTATGTTATGAGAAGGAGAAAGCTGGAATATATCGTCACAATGGGAAAGTTGGACGGTTTGAGAGGCAGTGGAAGACCAAGAGAGAAAATACAGGACAGTCTTACCTTTTAGCATTGAGGAACATCATTATCGGAAGTGATTGGCAGCACACGAGAGAGAAAAGGCTGTGGGCAGATAAGACCACCAACGCCACACAACATGAACTATGAGAAGAAGTTACCGAATGTTTAAATTGCATAATGTCAATTCATTCTAAGACTTTGAATATTTTCATATCCTTTCTAACACTAAATAGAAACCTAATGCTTTTCTGTCTGGACACTAAGTTGAGTCTCTGGACCTAGCTACAACACCTAAAGCCAGCAAAGGAAACATTACCAACCTCGGTCTAATCCCAGCCAATGTTATGCTACTTCATGACCTGGTTACACAATAATATGGATTATCTCTGCAGATGTGTAGTTTCAGTATCGCCCTTGAAACAACCCAATTCCTTCTGAGTATAGAAAGTAGGAGGACAGATAATACTGTTCAGAAAACTTCGATACCGTAATTGAGTGCCACATCGGAAAGAAAGCTCCTACACCAACCTCACTCTGTCAGAGCAAGCCCTTTTCAGGGTTCAAAAGACCCGACGAATTTATCGGACTTCTGGGTTAAAACATACTTCCAGTTGATCGGCCAAATAATAAATTCCACTTTGTGTTTCAACCTAGTATCTTCACATCTGCTCTGTGCACACGTGATCAAGGAATAACCCAACTCAGTATAGGGTTATGTTATGTTCAGTATAGTGCTATGTTATGTTCAGTATAATGTTATGTTATATAATGTTATGTTACGTGGAACGACATCACTGCACATTGGGCATTCCCAAGCGTGGTCAGTCCCCCGATGCAGCAGTCAGCCCATCGTGTTTCTGCTGATTGTTCCCACGAGGAGTTAATTATGGTATCTCTTCTCTTTGCCACGAAGGCGGAAATGTTACAGGTGCCTCGGTAGCGAAATGGCTATTCCGCTTGCCTGCAGGCGTGCTTATATGTTCGAATCGCCATCACAGTATATATATATATATATATATATTTTTTGTGTGTATTGCCCTGAGTGCTCAGGTCGATCCAGCTTAAAAATGGATGCCAGGAAATGTCACTGGCGGTAAATGCGGCCGGCAAAATATTAACCACATCACATCTCAATTGTTGATTGGTCTGCAAACCTATGTAGCCAGCACCAAATTCCCAATGCATTATTTTTTTTTTTTTGGGGGGGGGGGGGGGGGGTAAATTCTGCAGATATGGGTACTGATAACTGGAAAATCTCGCAAATTAAAATCTGCAGACAAGTCACCGCGAGTTTAACCACTAGAGACGTACTCATCAATGATACCACTCGGCCATCCAGAGCAGGTTGGTCACGAACAAATGTGTTGTGTCTGACATTATATCGTCTATAATCCATACCGAAATCGAAACGGGATCCTTTAACATTTTAATCTTTAATTAGTTAGTAACATAGCTCCTGACAGCACACATCCAGTTCCTAACCATTTGAACAAAACAAGTCAGAGTTACTCATCATCATCATGTGCTATGCTGGTAAGCGTGGGCGGTCATGCTTTGCCATATCAAACGATCAACAGAGTCTTGGATCAGCTCTGTGTTCTTGTCTCGACCATGCCACGTTGTCAAGCCTCCAGATATTTACTTCTCTGTCCTTCCTTTGTTCTTTTCCGCGCAATCTTGCCAGGTGTCACAAAGTTCTCTAGTTTATTTCTTCTCATAACGTGCCCAAATAATTTTGACTGTGTATATCTAATTTCTCTAATCAGTTTACGGATTTCATTTCCTTCTTGTAGGACTTGCTCATTGGTTCTTCTGTCTAACCATGGTATTCTTCGTAATTCCCTCAGAAACCAAATTCCTAACGGACATTAGGTGTTTTTCAGCCGGTCTGCTTATTGCCCACTTTTCACATCCATACAAAAGCACAAGGTTCTATGTAACACTTCACCACTATCTCTTTTTCCTTCGTTGCAACTGACATCTTTTTATATTTTAGTATGGTTTCCATCTTGCAAAAGGATACCTTTGAATTGCGATTAAAGTTATAATCTCGTCATTGCTCCCACAAATATTATTACCGTTACGAGACATCTGTACCGATTCACTTGTTGAAGAATATAAACTTTCTTTCCCAGTGACGACCATATTATCTATCTTCTTACAATTACATGTATATTTGCTATGACACATTACTTATTTAATACATTTCACAAATCTGCCGAAGAGCACATATCCGTCATTCAATATAAATATTGCAGGAGAGTATAACAATTCACTTGAACGGAAGGGAGATAACCGAGATCTATCCATCAAGAATCTGAACGAATTATAATAACTTTATTTTCATAGGGTTACAGATTGGGCATGCAGGCCCGCGTTACATTCGGCCCTTCATCTTTCGTACATCAATTATCTATTGTGCATATTACAGTCACATAGGAAGAAAACATAGTTAAATGAAAGTTGCGTACATACACAATACATATTACCATGTTATGAGACAGGCCGGCATCCCCCCTCCCCCCACTCACACACACGCACACACACGCACGCACTCCCGCACGCACGCACGCACACACACACACACACATGCATGAACACATCCATACATACCTGCATACATACTTGCATAATTTAAACAAACTATGAAACCAAAGCAGGCTAGTTACTACAATTAAAATAGAACATGGACTATATTAGTCATGAAAAAATACATCCCAATGTACCGGACAGGCGGAGATGAGGAAGACCCCAAGGTAGACGGATTCAAGATTTGATTGATGATTTATATACGCAACAAAGGAGGCAAGTCATCTGACTGATTGAAGAGATACACTTCCAAAGACTGTCAATAGACATAGGTTCTGCATAGGTCAAGCGCTGAATGCATGAACCATCCGATGTTTACAAGTAACAAAAGAAGGGACAAGGTTTCAGTTTCCGACTTGACCCTTATTGTTTTGAATATATTATGCTTGTGAGTCATGATCTAAAACACTTTTTTTGGCGTTCGCACACTTTGGACTCCAGCGTAGTCCATACACACTACTTCTAGTAGCACTGGACTGAAGTTTGCGCGTGGATTCGCTTTCCCTATTACCAGTGTCCCTCGCCAACAGGCAAACCCACTCCGACTTCAAAAGTACTTGTAATCTACGTTGCCATATTAAGGACAAAAACAGTGATTTATAACCACTGGTTGCGCACACGTAAACTGGATGTAGTCAATGGCTAAGGATCGCAAAACCGAATGAAAAATGTTGAAGCGTGCTGTGTGCTAGGGCGCAAGCATCACAGCACATCTGTACACATGTGAACAGCACATGCTAAGCTTATATTAATAATCGCACGAAAGAAGAAATACAAATGTTGTTTGCTTAAATTGCATGCTTTGCTGCATCGATTAAGATTTGATTTAGTAAACAAATTATTTGTTGAAAATATTAATATGCTGTGCACATTCAAGTTCAACGAACAAAATCAATAAATCGATAATTTAAATATGACTGTTATTAAGTCAGTTTAATTAGAACAAGAAGGAAATGCACCATTTGCGTAGACACACATTATAAAACAATTATCGCTAATGAATTATCCGTTAAGACACACATTCATACCTTAAAATTATAACACCCTAATTACCCGTTGAGACACGCATTTATAACATAAACTTATCGCTAGCTAAATTACCTGTTAAAGATGAGGCATTCGTAGCTGCAATTGCTTCTTTGCTTGCTTTTATAAATCCAGCCTCTCTGGCAGGTCGGCCATTTGCATCCAGCATGCTGGAATCTGGAAACTCTACACCGTGTAATTCATATACCCACTGCGTCTCAATCTTGAATTCTGTGGGTATAGATATCATCAATGTTTGATTCTAGGGTATTGAAACAATGCACAAGCTGGAAATGTTCATAAACCCATTTTCCAAAGTCTGAATTCTGTGGGTATAGATATAATCAATGTTTGATTCTAGAGTATTGAAACAACATTACACGTAATTGAAATGTTCATAAACCCACAGTCCCAATTCTGAATTATATGGGTATATATCGCTCTAGATGTTAATACTGATTTCACGCCGTTGAAAGCATTTTTGGCCATTCCTATTCTATTTTTGGCAGAAGTAAAATAGAAATAAAAAAGAAAATAGGAATGGCAAAAAAAAAAAATGCTTTCAACGGCATGAAATCAGTATTAACATCTAGAGAGATTAACAACGCATTAAAAATGAGAACTATCAAATGCTACGTATATTCAATGCTACTGTGTGGAGCGGAGGCCTGGACATTGAACAAGCAACAGGAAAGTTGAATAGAGGCCCTGGAGATGTGGATATACAGACGAATATGTCGCATTTCATGGAAACAAAAACAATCAAATGTAGAGGTTCTAGAAAATTGGGAAGGAAGAGTGTTGATTTTTTTTTGGCGCTCGCTCGTTTTGAACTCAAGCGTAGTCCACACACACTATTTATAGTAGTAATGGACTGAATTATGCGTGTGAGTTAGCTTTCCCTGTTAGCAGTGTCGCTCGCCATCAAGCGAAACCACTCCGACTTCAGAGGTACTTGTAATTAACGTCTCCAAGTCAAGGACGACAGATCAACATTTTAGTCCAGCTTTCCGGTGTAAGGGTTGAACCGCTTACCTCGGCATCAGCACACCGGATGTTTAAGAACACGCATTCTTGTTACAAACCTTTGAGAACAAAGTTTTAAGACGCATCTTTGGACCATTTAGGGATACACAAAGTGGAGAGTGGAAAAGAAGAAGTAACAAAGACATTTATGATCTGTTTAAGTCCCCACTAATCACTGGTATCATGAAGAACCTCAATGGCTCGGAATGCTGAGGAAGAAGAAGAAGAAGATGTTAAAAGACATGATACTTTTATATAAACCATACTGGAGGGCAAGGCTGAAGACAAGCGAGCAAGAGGTAGGCAACGATGTAATTGGGGGGAGGGGGGACTTTTTGCTTTGCCTCTGTTTGAATTATATGGGTATAGATAACATTAATTATCGATAATAAGCTACTAAACCAGCACTATACATTGTAATGATGTTCATAACACCCACGTGTCTTATTTTTTTAATTCTGTGTGTACAAATAACATCTGTAAACGATATTAGGTTACTGAAACATCATTACACATACCTGTGATGTATATTAACCCACTGTCTCAGTTTTGAATTCTATTTGTATAGATTGCATTAGTCATTTATATTAGGTTACTGAAACACATTGTACATAATGATAATGTTCATGAACCCACTGTGTCTCAATGTGAATTTAATGACTAAAGATAAGATCAATCATTAATATTATGTAGTTTGCCGGTCTCCCTGGCCCTAGGGGTTAGGCGTTCCGGCGTTCTAGCCACTCGGACAGCCGCTCCTCATAATTGTTGATAAGGATCATGATAATAATATCACGAGAGCGTCTGGACGAGGTTTCGATGCCTGATTTCGTCCTCCACTAACAGAGGAAACAAGATTGGCCACCTATCTCTCCGTGCATTCAGTCCTACACAATGTGACGGCCCTATGAAATTACAGTCCCATGGCAGGTTCTTGCTTCGGAATGTGCTTATGTTTCTTTTGGTAGCAGACCCATATTCTTACATACCAATTCTCACACCGTAAGTTATTTTGTTAGTATCACACCGACCACCTTTACTTTCCAAGACATTTCCCTGCACCCATTTTAGAATTGGTGGACCAAGAAGCTGATGTCAATTTAATCAAATTAGGGTCCACCCCGACGTGGATCAAACCCATGACCACCGGAGGTAGACGGAGCGTCTAGCTGCTACTCTACCGCGGCTCCCAAATGTACCATGGCTGAAACAAAGTATTGCTTATGTACGTACCTACATATTCCAGAATAATCTTTAGCTTGGCATCTTTGAAGTCCACCAGACCGTCCTTGATGTGATAGTCCAGAGATCGACTGACAACGTCTGAAAATTCCCGCATCATAAATAGCAACTGGTCACCCTCTGTACCAGAGGGGCTAGTAGCATTCCATCCGGCTTCATTTCTCGGGGCCAGCAGATTGTTAACTATGTTGATTAAAATCTGGTGAAATAGAAATGGAATTAAATGTTCACAGCCAAACCTGACACTTGTGTATATGCAAAGGTATCCAATAGCAGCCATGCTGTAGATATAAAAATGGTTTAACATGTTTAAAGGCAAGATGGTCGACTTCATTGCACCGGGTTTTACCCAATATGACCAGGTCTCTTTTTGAAGAGAGGCCGGCAGAACACAGAGCACGAACTCCGGAGTTCCAGCGAAGAGCCCCAGGAGTGTCCGAGAAAACTACACCAGTGAACCGAATTATTAAGTCTAGAAACGAACCGACGACATTTGGAGTGTGAGACAGACCGCTGAACCACTTCGCCACTTCGACCCGCTCCATAATGTCATAATCTTTAGAGGTGACGACCTTTCGAGTGTGAGACGGCGGCTTAAAGGCATCGCCGCTTAGACTCCCTCAGTGATGACATAGTCTTTAGAGGAGACTAACTCATGTCCTCACTTGTCACTCTATACTCCACCTCACTGCAACAACAACAATGATGTGCTTGATAAGATGGTTAGAACCAGGTTTTGGTGATATGTCCGAGTCACAAAAGACGTTCCGACTGTAGACTTTCTTAAAGCAAATGAATGTTGCATGATTGCATAGTTAAAACTGGTTTTCCTACTTCAGATAGCATTGTAACTGAAGACATTATCGTAACTGGTAAATAGCATTATAACTAGTAGATTGCTTTATAACTGGTATTATAGTAACTGGTAGATAGAATTTTAACTGGTAGGTTACATTGTAACTGGTAGATAACATTGTGTAAAGTACTGTAACTGGTAGATTACATTGTAACTGATAGATAGCAATGCAGCTGGGCAAATTATTGAACTGTCTAGAAAAAGTAATTGGAAGCGTGCAAACAATTAATTGTTAACTCATAAATGTCAAGAGACCCGTGGTAGTATAATGGTTAGTGCGTTTATTTGCCTCGACATTGATCAGGATTCAACCTCCAGTAAGGGCGGGATCATTTTTTCAAACATGCAATAGCTAACAAATCTTTATTCAAAGACATACATTTCTAGTTATATCATACCAGAAGACGTCAACTGCTAAAGTTATACCACACTCGAAGAGGCTATTGCTAAATTTATACCATGCCCGAAGACGCCAATCGATAAAGTTATCCCATGTCCGAAGACATTAATTGATAAAGTTATACCATATCCCAAGACGCCAATTTATAAAGTTATACAGTGTCCGAAGACGCCATTTGATAAAGTTATACCATATCCTAAGAGGCCAATTGCTAAAGTTACACAACGATCGATTACGCCAATTAATAAATTATATCATGCCCGAAGATGTTAATTGCTCAAGTTATTCTACGCCCGAACTCGTAAATTTCTAAAGTTATGCATCTCTTGTCTACTTGCTAAAGTTATACTGCGCTCGAATACGTCAACTTTTAAAGTTATACCATATCCGAAGATGTCATTTTCTAAAGTTATACTACCCCCGAAATAATATATGGAGGAAACACCCAAAATAAACATGAATTAGGAACAGGATTTGTCATAAAAAAAGAGTTATGGGGGAACGTTTTAAACTTTAAAGCTGTTAATGATAGAATTAGTAAATTACGAATAAAAGGTAAATGGAAAAATATAACGATGATTAATGTACATGCACCTATTGAAGAGAAAGAAGTTAATATTAAAGAAGACTTTTATAATGATCTGGAAGATGTCATAGAAGAAACTCCCAAACAGGACATTCTGGTTGTGCTGGGAGACTTCAACGCAAAAATAGGTGGAGAGCAAACTCATAAAAAAGTTGCCGGTATGGAAAGCCTACATACAACTTCAAATGATAATGGATGGAGAGTCATCAACCTAGCGGAAGCCAAAGGACTGTAGAATAGCAGTACCAGACTGCAAAGAAAGGATATACATAAACAAACTTGGAAATCATGTGACAAGAGAACCTATAATCAAATAGATCACATTTTAATTAACAACAAAAATGCATCAAACTAGTTAGAAGCTGTAGAGAAGCTGAGTGCCACAGCGACAACTTCCTCGTTGGGGCAAAAATTAAAATAAAACTTAAGAGAGCTTTCTATGCTAAACTACAAAGGTTACACCCAACATATAACAGAGAAAAACTACAAGATATTACAGTCAAAAAGAAATTTGCAGATGAAATAAAATGTAAACTTGAAATTCTACAAAACCCGTTGGAGGAAAGCGTTGACCAAACTTGGTTGAACATCAAGAATACAATTCAATCTACCGCAGAAGAATGTCTCGGTGTGTTAACCACGCATAGAAAGAACAGATGGTTCAATCCAAAATGTGAAGAAGCAGTCATTAGGAAAAAGAATGCCAGACAGCTATGGCTAAATGACATCAACAACATCCAAAAGGAAGAGCAATATAGAAATGAATGTAAAGAGGCTACAAAAATAGTTCGACAGCAGAAGCGAGAACATATGAGTGATATAATCAAAAATATGGAGACTAATCACCAGAAAAACGAATCCAGAAAGTTTTTTTTAAAGAACTGAAGTCAATGAAACGAGGGCACCAACAAAACACATATGGTTTAAAAGACAAAAATGGGAATATGATAAATACCAATGAGGAAATGTGCAACACATGGAAAGAATATTTTGTTGAATTACTAAATTGTGAAGCTCCAAGTAACACTTTCCCACAGGAAGAGGTTCTAACGTGTGAACCACAAATTGAAGAACCTGCATTTGAAGAAATCCTATATGTAATCACACGACTTAAAAACAATAAGGCAACTGGGGCTGATGGAATTGCTGCTGAATTTATAAAGGCGGGTGGCCATGCATTACATCTAAAGCTATACGAACTAATAATAAAAATCTGGAGGACTGAAGAATTACCCCATGACTGGAAAGAGTCATTATTGATACCTATCTTTAAGAAAGGAGACAAGTTCCAGTGTGAAAATTATAGAGGAATATCACTACTGTCCATAAGCTATAAGATACTATCCGCAGTATTACTAAATAGACTAAAACCATATTCAGAATACATATTAGGTGACTACCAGGCGGGTTTTAGACAAAACAGATCAACAATAGATCAGATATTTATCTTACGACAAATAGCCGAGAAAAATTGGGAATATAAAAGAGATCTCCATAACATTTTTGTGGATTTTAAAAAGGCTTATGATAGTGTCCATAGGAATAGTCTATGGAATGCTATGCGGGAATTTGGAAAACCAAGGAAGTTAATCAACATGACCAGACTATGCATGGAAGATACTTATAATATAGTAAAAAGGCAGGAAATCAGACCCTTTCCAAATAACATCTGGATTGAAACAGGGTGATGCACTATCGCCGCTACTCTTCAATCTGGCTCTAGAGAAAGTTGTAAGGAGGGTAAAGGAGGAATGTGATATTGGAGGAACATCCAAGCTGCTTGGTTATGCAGATGATATAGATATTATAGGGGAAAATGAACAAAAGACATTGGAAATATTGACTCACTTAAAGGAAAAAGCCCAACAGATGGGGCTGGTTATCAACCAAGATAAGACAGAATATATGGTAATTTCAAGAGAAGGAATGGCTAAAAACTCTGGCCACATACAAATAGATAATATGACCATTAAAAGAACGGAAACATACAAATACCTGGGTACAATCTTCAACTGCTCCAACATCATAAGGGAAGAAATACAAACTAGAATCAATTCTGGAAATAAGATATACTATGCACTACAACATCTACTAAAATCAAAGGCGCTATCTCGTAACACCAAGATCACAATATACAAAACACTGATCAGACCAGTTGTGCTGTATGGCTCTGAAACCTGGAGTACAACGAAAGGAGACGAAGCCTTGCTACAAACCTTTGAGAACAAAGTTTTAAGACGCATCTTTGGACCCATTAGGGATACACAAAGTGGAGAGTGGAAAAGAAGAAGTAACAAAGACATTTATGATCTGTTTAAGTCCCCGCTAATCACTGGTATCATGAAGGCTAATAGACTACAATGGCTGGGGCATATAGAAAGAATGGAAGATAATAGGGAAACAAAACTCGCTTACACTCAGGAAATAAATGACCGTAGACCCCGAGGTAGACCAAGAAGACGGTGGAGAGATAATATATATACAGACCTACAAGCACTTGGAATCAACGACTGGCAAGAGAAGGTCAACCAGAGAGACGAATGGAGACGGATTGTATCTGCAGCAAAGAACCTCAATGGCTCGGAACGCTGAAGAAGAAGAAGAAGAAGAAGAAGAAGAAGAAGAAGAAGAAGAAGAAGAGGAAGAAGAAAATACTACCCCAGAAGACGTCAACTGCTAAAGTTATACGTATAGACATGCCAGTAGATTACCTCACAGAAAGTTCTAGTCTGTTGGAAGGTTGGGTACAGCTCGTTGGTGGTCGCATACGTCTCTCCCACAGTCTTCCACGTCACAGTCCTGGGAGCTATACCCTGAAGGGATGACACAGGTTTATTGTACAAGTTCTTTAACTCTTTATATTCTAGCTCAGTGGTTCTCAACTTTGTTTGGCCCATGCCCCGCTTTACCATATATTCAGAACGTTATCCCCCCCCCCTTCCTCTCGAATTTCCTCCCTATAAATTCCCCCTCCCCACCCTTACACAGTATACATAAAAATAAAAGCTAAATTTAATAACACATACTAGAACAAGTCTAGACATCTACATAAAACGTGATTTGCGGGTCTATTTACGTAATAAAACGAATTTCATTATGGCGGGAAGTACAGAACAGTAAAATTCAGATAGAAAAACAACATCAAGTAACTGGTTATTGTATTAATGCGATCTTTAAATAATCTTAATTCCCCCCTGGAAACCCTAAAATTCCCCCCTTGGGTGGGGGGGGGGGGGGAGTTCCCCACCGGTTGAGAACCACTGTTCTAGCTGCTAATTATTTTAAAATATTACAAATCTGGATGAGAAGAAGTGATTCTTTAAAATTTTACAACTCTGGATGAGAAGGAATATCATTAGCAGAGTTGATCCAGAACACCAAAGACCGAGATCTGTGGAGAGCCATGAACGCATACGTCAGCAGGCAGGGCACTTGATGATGATGATGATGATGATGATGATGGTGATGATGATGAGGAATGAGAAGTAGTGATTATTGTAAAAGATTACAAATTAGAAGTAGTGATTATTAAAAGATTAAATGTCTAGATTAGAACAAGTGATTATTTTATAATATTGCTATTCTTGATTAGAAGAAGTGTGTTTTTATTTAATATTACATCCTTGAATGAGAATAGTGATTATTTTAAAATATTACAACCCTGGATGAGAAGAAGAATTATTTAAAAGTATTACAACCTTAGATGCCAAAATGTGATTTTTAAAAATCAGTTGCTACTGTGAGTCAGAAGAAGTGATTATATTAGTACATTATTACCATGGAAGAAAAGATGTGATTATTTCAAAGTATTACAATCTTGCATGAGAAGAAGTGATTGTTTTAACATATTTCAAACCTTGATTGGAAGACGCGATAATTTTAGCGTATTATAATCATTGGTGAGTGTCAAGAACCGGGATTCACACAGGCATGCTGGCCACTTCATTCGTACCTTACGATCACAAACACGAGTGTACAAATGATATATATAGTAATATTTATTTTCAGTAATTCTCTCACACAGTTTTCGCTCAGGCGATAATGCCTACACCGATACGTATATCACTCGCATCAATCGATCTCACAACTCAAATACATTCGCTCGCTATGTCTAACTATGTCCTTCCTAATCTACACAGTCGCTAGGGAAAATCACACATCTGGACGCTCCAACAGTCAAGTCCGGTCTCCCTGAGTTTACAGGTCTCGCTACTCTTTGCCCCTCAATTTCCCGTGCGGTCAGCAGCACTGCGTGCTGGTCACTTGTCACGTAGTCTAGAGTCTCGTACTCGTTACCCTACAGTCGTACTATCGTTCAGTCTGTTTACGGGTAGTTCCCCGTGGTTAACGTCCCTTGACATATCCGGGTGGTAGATTCCCGTTATGTCCTGGTTATGACACGTCTGTGTCCTAACTGTGTCCTGTCTTATAGCTGGTTGAATGTCTACGTCCTTCTACTGTCTCTATCTGTCTATTATCTGATAACAGTCCTTATCTATGTCCTGTCTCTTTCTATCTATTCTCTTATACAGGTCCTTATCTATGTCCTGTCTCTCTCCTTTCCTTACTTCTGTCGTTGTCCTACTTATATCAGTTACACAACACTTTGACAGTGAGAAGACTTGATTATTTTTATACATTTTTACTCTCAGTGAGAAGAAGTGATAATATCAATGCATTATTACCATGTAAGAGAAGAAGTTGTTATAGCAAATGTTGCTGTATGTAGCCGGGGCGCAGTGTTGGGGTGAGCGCCCAACATTGCTTAAATACCCCAATGGCTCGTGAATACATAACCTATGCAGCAAAAGTCCAACTCCTGGCCTTCACGTGGCGGAACTGTTTCTACTAACAGGAGAAGGGGCGACGGCGAGTATCTGGCGCCGGAAAATAACCAGTGTGCTCTAGATGTGTATACACATACATGCATGTGCAGACACGTGTGTGCGTGTGTACACATCTAAACTCGAGTGAGACCACAGTCTGCTCTAGCAAAGGAAAGGTGCTGAAGACGGAGGCAACCAGCCAGGAGGCGCACCACAGAAATCAGGATGCCACGCAATTACGCAAAATGGAATATGTCGACTGCTGCTAAAAGTTATGGTGCTCGCCCTGCTTTGGACCCCCAGGCAGGTGCAGTGCCGGGCCCTATGTCTCGAAAGGGTCCAACCCCAACTACTGGAGGTCCTTCTCAGATGTCCTGTGGAGCCAGGGGACATGAGAATAGAACGGCTGGCCATACTAAACAAAGACTTAAAATAATGCACTGGAATGCGGAGGGAGTCAGCAAAAAAAAAAAAAATAGAATTAGAAAACATCCTGGACCAAGAAAAAGTAAGCATATGTTGCTTGCAAGAAACTCACCTCAACGAAAATATAGCCTTCAAAATCAGAGGCTACCAGTGTTACCGATCTGACCGAAAGGACAGGCGAAAAGGTGGGATACTTACCCTTGTAAAAAATAACATCACTGCTTCCCAAATCGAAGTCTATATGGAAGGGGCTGAGTATCAGACACTTAAACTTAAAACAGGCTATACAGACCTACATCTGATCAATTACTACTGTCCAAGTGACCGCCCACAGGCACTGGACACACTACCATTAACAGAAAAAATGATTGTGTGTGGCGATTTCAACAGCCACTCGCAGAGTTGGGGCTATGATCACATGGACCAGAGAGGAGAGAGACTGGAAGACTGGCAGGATGAGAATAGATTCATCTTGGTTAACAAGCCGTCCGACCCACATACTTTCTACTCGAGATCATGGCACTCTACAACTACACCTGACCTGGCTTTTCATTCACCAGACCTGGAGTGGAACATTACACGAATTGTTGGGAAACAACTTGGTGGCAGCGACCATCGGCCAGTCTTTCTAACTGTAGAAAATGAGCTTGTAAGTGAAAGCAGCACCCTCTCGAGGTGGAACTACAAGAAAGCAGACTGGGCAATGTACAAGAATCGCACCAGCATACTGGTTAGAAACCTGAACACTGAGAAAGACATAAATAAAGTAGTTGAAGAGTTTGGGAAATGCATACTACAGGCAGCGCGAGAAACAGTACCAAGAGGAGCCCGTAAACAATATAAACCCTACTGGAGTAGTGAACTGGAACAGTTGCATAATGATGTGGAAGTATGTAGAAAGCAAGCAGAGGCCACACCCAGCCAAGAGCACCACAATAAATTCCAGCATGCAAAAGCCAAATTTCAAAGGGCCAAGCTGCAGGCTAGACGGAAAAGCTGGCAGGAAAAAACAGAGTCTCTGAACTTTGAAAGAGACACAAGGAAATTGTGGAAGCTAATAAAACAACTTAACGATGAGGGCACAGGGAGAAACTCAAAAATTGCACTACATAAAGATGGAAACATCTTAACAAGAAAGCAAGCAGCTGACCATTTTGCGGACTCATTCGCACAAGATAACAATATCAAAATTAGTCCAGAGAAACAACAAGAGATTCGAGAGAAACGGCAACATACAGGACAGAAGGAAATAGTACATGAGGTTCTGGAGGCACCCATCACAATC
This sequence comes from Cepaea nemoralis, assembly GCA_014155875.1. Taxonomy (NCBI): domain Eukaryota; kingdom Metazoa; phylum Mollusca; class Gastropoda; order Stylommatophora; family Helicidae; genus Cepaea; species Cepaea nemoralis. The sequence continues at coordinate 109,896 of JACEFZ010003850.1, forward strand.
AGCGAACTGGAGCTAGCCATATCAAAACTGAAAATGAGAAAGTCACCAGGAGCTGATGGTATCTCCAATGAAATGATCAGGAACCTAGGAACAGAGGCCAAAGCAAAGCTGTTGCAGATCTTCAATAATAGTTGGACCTTAGGCAGTGTTCCACAAGCCTGGAGAGAAGCAATCATGGTACCCCTCCTAAAATCAGGGAAAGATAGTTCCATTGCCTCTAGCTACAGACCAATTAGCCTCACCAGCTGTCTCTGCAAAACACTGGAGCGCATCACCAATCACAGACTGCAGTGGTACATTGAAAGTAAAAACATCCTTGTGCCACAGCAGGCTGGCTTTAGGCAGTGCTACTCTACGGAAGATCAGACAACCTACCTCTCTCAAGAAATTGAGGATGCATTCCAAGAGAAGAAGCTGGTGCTTGCGGCATGGATAGATTTGAAGAAAGCCTTTGACAAAGTCTGGAAAGAAGGTCTGATGAATAAACTGAGAAACTGCAAAGTCAATGGAAGAATGTACAAATGGGTGAAAGCATACTTGCACAACAGAAGAGCCCGAGTACAGATAGACGGACTAAAGAGCAAGAAAGTACTACTGCGTCATGGTGTTCCCCAGGGCGGAGTCTTGTCCCCCACACTTTTTCTAATCTTCATCAATGATCTCGTTGCTAATCTACCGCATGGAATTAAAGCGGCAATGTACGCCGATGACCTGGTTCTATGGAGCACAAATGAACATGCATCAGTGGCCACCAGATTACTACAAAGAGCTGTAGATACATTTGTTGCATGGGCAAATAGATGGTGTGTCAGCATAAACACTGACAAGTGCAGCACCACCCTATTTACCCTCTCTCCAAAACAAAAGGCAGGGACCATCCAGATAAATGGAACACCCCTAAGAGAAGATAAAGAACCAACATACCTTGGAGTAACATTTGATGGCAGGCTGACATGGAGAAAGCACATCAACAAAGCAGTAGCAAAAGCCAGAAGGAAAATAGCCATCCTGAGAAAGCTAAGTGGAACCACATGGGGAGCCAGTGGGAAAATACTTAGCAAAGTTTATCAACAGAGCATACGACCACACCTGGAATACGGGTCAACTGCGTGGTGTTCGGCATCAAAAACCACACTACAAGAGCTGGACAAAGTGCAAAATCAAGCACTTAGAGTCACCACAGGAGGGATGAGATCAACCCCTATAGTGGAAATGGAGAAGATGGGGAGGACACAAGCACTGAGTGAGCGCAGAGATACGAAAACGCTAATACAAGCAGAAAAGTTCCTCAGCTTGCCAGGCCACCCTATGAAGAACAGATTTGAAAACCTAGCTATGGGGCGGTTGAAAAGAAGTAGTTTTATCCACCAGGCCAAACGACTCTGCAGAGAAACCACCGATCTGCCCACAGTTGGTATCCCCCTAACAACTATTCCAGAGCGAACTCCATGGAAAGATGAGCATAGACTATCATTACAAATCCAGACAAAAGTGAGAGGAATATTTGACAAGGAAGAACAGAACAGTGTGCAGCGCAGAACAGCCACTCTCAGCTTCCTTGATGAAGAATACCCACAGGACCTCTGGATCCGAGTCTACACAGATGGGTCAGCACAAAATGCTGTTCGAAATGGAGGAGCGGGAGTGTACATAGAATACCCAAATAGTACTAGGGACACAGCTAGAGTACCGACAGGAAAGTACTGCCATAACTACGATGCTGAAATTGAGGCAATCAAGATAGCAACAGAGAAATTACTAAATACCAGCAATGGTACACAACCTGTGGTGCTATTGACAGATGCAAAATCAGTACTCGAGGCGCTCCTGTCTGGGAAATTGCCAGTACTAAGGACACTACTTTCTGAACTTAGCAGTCAGCATAAGGTCACCATACAGTGGATACCATCCCACTGTGGAGTACCCGGAAACGACAGAGCTGATCAATTGGCTAAGGAAGGAGCCAAAGAAGAACAGCCTGATGTGCCCGTTACATACCACCAAAAGAAAAGATTGATCAAATCAGTCAAAAAGCCACCAAAACCTTCTCAAGATGATTACCACGTTATGGATAGACCAGAACAAGTCATTATTCTGCGCCTCAGAACAGGGCACAATAGATTACGCAACTACATCTATACAAAATTCAAGATTGGTGAAACAGCCATGTGCACATGTGGATTGGCGTCGCAGACAGCAGAGCACATACTCCAAGACTGCCCAAAATATAACATATCTAGGCAAACCTTCTGGCCTAGAGCGACGACAGTGGAAGATAAACTCTATGGACCGCTGTGTGAACTGAAAAAGACAGTTCAATTCATACAAGAGACAGCATTGCAGTTATAGACATATTTCAAGCGAACGAAAGAAGAAGAAAAACAATACAACTTCGGATGATGATAAATATTTGTATTACAATATTACAGATATCGTTGAGAATAAGTGATTATTTTAAATTATTACAAATCTGGACGAGGGAAATGGTTTTAAAAATATGTATTACTCCCATGACGAGAAGAAGGGATAATTTTAAACTATTACAAATTTCTGTCCACAGAAGAAAACGTCTGTGGGTTTATGTCGGTCAGTTATGTCGGTAAAACATACGGCATTTTACAACTGGTACCGGCTACCCTGCAGATTTCATTGAAACTTTTCAAGGACATAAAGACGGCAAAGGAGGCATGTGGGCTTTCACCCTCATTATACCTTGACCAAATATAAATGAGCTATCGAATGATAATGACGTAGACAACGAATTATAGCGACGTAGACAACGAATTATAATGACGAAGACAAAATAGATTTTTGGCACATTATGGGAAGAAATAAACTTGACAATTTAGTGACAACTGACAAACGTGATAAGAACAGAACTCGGGGAAGACAAGCAGATGGTTTGGCTACTTGTCATAATAAAAAGGACAAGAATACAGAAGTGATACAAGACTGGTGATTGTGTGAGATGGCGAATCATAACCGCCGTACTTATCAGCAATAACTTATGGGCAATGATAGTGATGCTGATGTTGATGAATATAAAAGAGCATCACTTAATATATCAATATTTAAATAAGTACAACTTCACTGTTAATTATCAGTGAAGCAATATAAGTAAATGAGGTAAAGCTATGTAAATGTAAACAATATAAAAACGCGATAACTAATCACAAAGTGCATGAAGTAAATTAAACTAATAGTGGAAATAACGGCTAAGAGAACAATAAATTAAACTAACACGTTGACATGACGTCTAAAGGAACAAAACTATAACCTCAGTAGCAGTTGTAAACAATTTCAGGGTAAACAGTTTTACCCCACGTATTTATTGTGTAACGTTGTTTACAACTGTTTCTCAGTGTATTATCTCGGCCTGTTAGTCATCATAGCCAAGTATGAGTTCAGTTTACTTAATCTACTTTGTGACTTCAACGCCCTACAAAAAACATGCACCATTGTAATCGTATTGTGGCTTAGGAGACAAGGAAACTGCGTTTCACAATTCCCCGATGTAACCAGCCAAGGGTTCGAAATCAACGGCTCCAGATTTGGAAGCAGATCGCTTTGCGTTGAAAGGGTCGGTAATTTAGAAAGCAATGGCAAACTATGGAATATAACTGCTTTGTAAATCACAAATAGCCAACACATTCTGGGGTTAATTGCAACGTTCTGTAAAGAACACGCAACTGACTTGACTTTGTGATTAGTTATAAGACTTCCTATCCGGGGACTAAGCGAGAAATACCACGCATTTACTTCTTTTCGTTTGTTATAATTGTTTTCATTTCGCCTAATTGTCCCGAAATAGTTTTCTGCTAGGGGCTTGTAATGTTATAACACCATCACATTTTACAGGTCTGAGGGGCATGGATGAATAGGTGGCCGATCTTTTCCTTACTTTGGCAAGCGACAGACCTTGGCGCCGAATCGTTCTCATGACATTACCAGCGCAGTTCGCTATCAACTTCGCCAGTTCCATTCTGCTTGTTATACTATACCTTCATGTAGTCACTGTTGTATCATCCCAGTGTTTGATATGTTGTTGTATCCTCTTGTTGTTGTTTGTCGATTAACGCTTGTCGCCGCAGCGTCCTCTGTTTTCTTTAATTGTAGTTTGTAAAGCTGCCCAACACTTAGTGCATTTATATAGTTTGACTGGGATTGCCATCATAACATCTAATGGGAGATGCCTTGAAGAGATTAGAATAAGAATTGCCATTGCGAAGGTAGCCTTTTGCAAGATGAAACACATACTGACCAATCAAAAGATATCAATTGAAACGAGAAAAAGAGTGTTGAAGTGCTACATAGAACCTATACTTTTGTATGGATGTGAAGCGTGGACAATAAGCAGTCAAGCTGAAAAACAGCTGATGGCTGTGGAAATGTGGTTTCTGAAGAAAATGCAAATAATACCATGGACATACAGAAAAAGTAATGAACAAGTTCTTCAAGAAACAAACGAAGATCGTAAACTGATTAGACGTTATTAGACGTAGATAGTCAAAATATTTTGGGCATGTTAGGAGAAGAAATTACTAGGAGAACTTGGTGACGACTGACAAGATCGAAGGGAAGAGACGAAGGGGAAGATAGAGAAGTAAATACCTGGATGGCTTGGCCACGTGGCATGGTGAAGACGGGAACACGGAGCTGATCCACGACTCTGGTGACCGAGTGAGATGGCAGAACATGACCGCCCACACTTATGGTCATGGCACATGATGGATGGATGGGGATTGCCACAGAAGCATAGTGGCTAGTCGCACGTCCGCCTACCCGTTGGTCATGAGTTGGAATCTGACTCGAGACGGATTTTGAAAATTACCTGGGCTCCCAGGTCGACGCAGCTCAAAATTGGTAACAGGAAACGTCTTACGAAGTAAACGCGGCCGGCGTGATATTCACCTTTAAACTCACCGATTGCAAGTGTGTCTGTGTAAATGTGTCTATAGCACCATATATCAAATGTCTTATGACTTTTCTTTACTTACTTCTGCTTACTTAATTACCTCTCCGTGATCTATTTCAGTATTATTTTCTTCAATTCTAATTTATGTTACATACTTCGTTGTTTATTTTCTTCTGTTGTCGTTATATTCTTCCTGCTCGTCTACACAACAATATTGGTATACTTCAGTTTCACCCCAATAATGCTTTATTCATTGTTCACGTTTGTAAATTAGTTCTAGAACTTTGATAACATTTGGTGTCTTAATTGTTCACGTTTGTACATTAGTTCTAAAGCTGTGATAATGCCTCGTTTATTCATTGATCACGTTTGTACATTAGTTCTAAAGCTGTGATAATGCTTGATTTATTCATTGTTCACGGTTGTACATTAGTTCTAAAGCTGTGATAATGCTTGATTTAGTCATTGTTCACGTTTGTACATTAGTTCTAAAGCTGTGATAATGCTTGATTTATTCATTGTTCACGGTTGTACATTAGTTCTAGAGCTGTGATAATGCTTGATTTATTCATTGATCACGTTTGTACATTAGTTCTAGAGTTGTGATACTGCTTGGTTTATTCACTGTTCACTAGTTCCAGAGCTGTGATAATGCCTGGTTTAGTCACTCTTCACGTTTGTACAATAGTTCTAGAGCTGTGATAATGCCTGGTTTATTCATTGTTCACGTTTGTACAATAGTTCTAGAGCTGTGATAATGCTTGGTTTATTCATTGTTCACATTTGTAAAATAGTTCTAAAGCTGTGATAATGTTTGGGTTTTTGTTTTTTAATTGTTCAACGTTTTCTGGTTTTTATTTTCCTGAAGCTGTGATAATGCTTAGGTTTTTTCATTGTTCACGTTTCAGCATTAGTTCTATAGCTGTGGGAATTTTTGTTCCTTTTTACAATGGTGACCTGTGTAACGGATTAAAATTACCACCGTTTTCCCCCAAATAGCCAACTTTTAATGCTTGGTTTATAGTTCAGGTAAAAGTTCTATTTTTTGTTGGTTTTATCATGACCGGTTTGAAAATTTCAACAATAATCTGGTTATTGAATTTTCCTTTTGAACAAAAAAAAGTTCAACGTAAAATGTTTTACAAATACTTTTAAAAAACAATAGTTTCTAGAGCTGAATAAGGGACTTTGAATTTTTTAAAAACAACCCGGATAAAGTTGGTTACTTTGCACTTTGGGAAATAGCTCTGTAATTGCTTTTAAAAGGGTTAGGAAATAGCTGGCGAATAATGTGGAAACGTTTGAACAAATTTAAATTAAAACTTTCACAAAACCAAAAATTCTAAGTTGGTTGTGGTTTAAACATTGAAACTTTTTACTGCTAATATAACCATTAGGCACTTTAAAATTTTTAAAGGTATTGCAGTTTTTTTCATTTTTCCTTGGGTTGGCTTTTTGCCTGTTACACACGTTTGTTGTTCAGAGCTGTGAAAATGTTTTTCCATTAAACTTTTACATATTCGAGCTTGAAATTTTGGGTTGTTTTTTTAATTGTTATTTTGTATTTATGTAGTTGGAAAAAAAAATTTTTCATTTTAATTTTTACATTATTCAAATAAAAAGGGGGGGGCCCCAAAATTTTCTTGTACACGGACCCCCAAATAGCAGTTCTTGCCGATGCCAACTTTGTTGCGGGTGGTGTCTAAAATTCAGGACATTTCCCATTGGGGTTTTTTTGGGGTTGGTTCAACCAGATCTCGGATTAAATTTTTCCCTTTTCAATAAACCTATTACAAAAAAAAAAAAAAAAAAGTTATAAAACTTTTGCACGAAGTTTTGGGCCCCCGGGGACATAAACTTTTAAACGCATCCGGAACTAAGTAACGGGTTTAAAAAAAACAGACCTGTAATTTTTTTAAAATTAAAACCTTTTTCAAAATTTTTTGGGAAAGTTAAAGTTTAAATAAACCACAAAACCCCAAAAAAAGTTTTTTACTCATGAAAGGACTCCCAAAAAAGTTTTAATTTCGTTGAGCAAATTAAACGGTGTTTTGTTTTATTCCAAAACTTTTTTTTTTAAAACTTTGTTGCCGCTTCTACCAAAATATAATTTTTCCCCGCTTAAAATTCTTGGGAACTTTGGGTTTAAAAGCGATGAAGTTTCCTTTCTTTTTTAAAAACTTTCTAATCAGGAAAAGTTTTCGATATTTTTCCCTTCCCTCCCGGATTATCATTCCTATCCAAGATCTAGGCTCCTGGTTTTTTCATTGCTTTCTTGCCCGGGAATTTTGTCTAACTTAAATGCCGGATCTTTTTCCTCGATGACCTTTTAAAAAAAGAAAAAAAACTTAGACTTTGAACACGCGATTTTGTCCCCAGCACAAAACTGTCAAAAGCTTTATGCGTTTCCTTTAAATTCTCTTTAATACCTTTTCCAAAATTTTTGTTTTTTTAAAATTTTTTTTTAAAAAAATCCCATTATTGTGCGAAAAAAGTAGAAAAACGGGTTATTTCAAATTTTATAATTTTTTTGGGGCCCGTTTAAACTCCGAAAATGTGAATGGCCCCCCTTTGTCGGTTTGGGATTGACATAATTTCCTTTTAAAACCCATTTCCAGGGTGTTTTCGGTGTTTCCCTTTTCCGGTTTATCACCATTCCAAAAGACCTGGTTCATGTTACTTCTTGCAATGCTTATTTGCCCCCCCCTTTTCTTAACTGTTCCGTCCCGAAATTTTAACACCCCTTTCTGTGCCCCTCCTTTAAAAAGGGCCGATTTTTGCCAAAAAAAACGGGTTCATCGTTTTTTATTTTTCTTTTCCACTATTTTTCCCAAAAATGTTTTTTTTAAAATTTTTTTTTAAAAACAAGGGGAAAAAAAAAAAACACACCCCCGGGAAGGTTTCCGGTCCCAAATGCCCAAAAGGTCATGTTTGGTTTGCCAAAAACGATTTCTTAAAGGCAAACCCAATCATTTTGAAAAAAACCCCAGACCAACAAAGAAGTTTTGGGCCGTATTGCCGGGCATATTTCGCTGCATCTCGCAGGTCATACTGAAAAATTTGCACAACTTACGTGAATTAACTAGATAAATCCTTCAAGTTGAAATATACACATATTCGCACAGTAATGTCAATTATCTACCACGGTAATTTTAAGCTGACTAACATGTCTTTCTGTTTGCACAATTCTGGCTTGCGTTGATTAGATCATAATTGCTTCTGCAAATTTTAACAACGAGTATTTTGTGTGTTAAACAACACGCGAAAAGGCAGTGTCTCTGTCAACCACATGGCCGCTCTCGACAATGTGCCTACCAATTGAAGACGCCGGGAGCTTCCGGTGTGTCGGCCCCACGAGGCTAGCATCTCCTGTGTGTTGTATCTTGTTGACCCATTGAGGTATGTGTTCTGACACTCGTTTGTTAAGCTGTCTCTCTGATCTACCAATGTAGAAGGCCTGGCATCTACATGTGAATTGGTAAATACAATTGTTTGTGGCGTACAGAGGACAGGCTCTTTGACTGCTGGTGTAGGAATCGGTACGGTTTTATATCTAATGACTGGAGTTGCAGCACAGAATGTTCGGCCTACTGCTGTAGTAAGCCGGTCTTGTAGACGTTGCATTACGTCATCCCCTCGAAAGGTTAGCTGGATGAATACCTTGAGTTTAGGGACTGTAGTTAAGTCTGGTTTGGTTTGGGCTGTTGGCAGTTGCGCTTTATAAATCCTGTGGAGTACCCATTCAGGTTTAAGACATTCTTCAGAGTTTCAAATTCCTCTGTCAGTGTGTCCTGAGTGCATATCTTTCTAGCACGGTCAAACAGGGTCCGCACTAAGCCCCGTTTGTACTGGACAGGTGTGAAGCTCTGAAAATTTAGGTATTGGCCAGTCCATGTTCCTTTGCGATACACCGATCTTTGAATTGTGCCGTCTGCTCTACGTCTCATTAGAATATCTAGGAACGGTAACGCTTCGTTGTGTTCGTGTTCCATAGATAGAGAGATGTTTTTATGCGTCTTGTTCATTGTGCCTGGAACGATGTTGCTTGTAGCTCGTCTGTTGGGGATAATTAGTATATCGTCCACATAACGACGGTAAAAGGCCAAGACTAAGGTATGTGAAGCTGTTGACTTTTCAAGAACATGGTTGTTTAAATTTGTTTTCGTCTGAACTGTTGGGAAGATCAATATTTTTTTTTTGCAGTGTTAATTTGCAAACCAATTTGTCCGGAAACATTTTTTTAGGTGGTTTATTTTCTCTTGGGCATCTGGTGTGTTGAACTAAAAGCACTATGTCGTCGGCAAAGTCCAGGTTTTTTAGAATTTTGTCAACCCAATGGATACCCTTTTTTGTGTTGTTTGTGCATTTGCGCATGACCCAATCGATACTATTCCAAAGTGCATCGGTGACAAGACACAAACCCCGTTTCACTCCCCTTTCCACTGAGATATATAAGATTTTCATATATTAACGTTTGACCCAAAATCAATTTACAAAGAAAGAAAAAATAGGGATATAAATTTCATATAAATTTTAAAAAAGTTTTAAACATATTAATTTCCAAAATTTACACAGAAAGATATAGTATATAAGATTTCATATATTAACGTTTGATCATATATAATTTACACAGAAAGATAAATATATAAGGTGTTCATTATTAACGTTTGACAATATCAATTTACACAGAAGATAAATATATAAGATGTTCATATATTAACGTTTGACCCAAAATCAATTTACACAGAAAGATAAATATATAAGGTGTTCATGTATTAACGTTTGACCAGATATAGTTTACACAGAAAGAAACAGTACATAAGATGGTATATATTAAGGTTTGCACAGATATCGATATTCGCTGAAATACAAAACCGACCTTCTTCTTGAGCTCAAGTAGATCCCTGGAAATGCAGTCATCTATGTTAGGCTCTGCCCATGCACCATCGTTGTCAGTTGTCACAATTCGCATTGTCTTGTAGCAAATCCCACAGGAAATAATCCAAATAAACAAGATTCCACTGGAAACTGTAAACTGTTGTTGCATTTGAAAATTCTCATTTATGAACATGACCAGAGCGTTTTTAACCGACTGAGGTAAAACGCACAGATAAGCTAAACTCAAGAAATGGTCAAACAAGGAATGGGTATCAAAAAAGTAAAGAACTGTTATACGTGCCATAGTTACAATATGCACATAGTGTAGACTCAATGTTTGATAGATCAGCACTCGATGTGTATCTGGTCAGTATTACGGTGGCAGCCTTTACCCTCTAAGACAATTCTTGGTACCCATTTTAGGCTTGATAACTGGACGTCGTGTAATTAAAAAATATTTCGCTCCGATGCGTATTCAAACTCCTGATCACCTGGCCGGCAAAGAGCGTCTACCACTATACTACCGCAGTTCCCAATGTTTGGATGCTGATGAAATACGATGACAACTTTAAACGAGGGGGCTTCACGTGAAAACCTTAAAAGTGGTATAGATATTGCAATAGACATGCCATTTTTTTGTAACCTGTCAATATTGTTGTTAAGGATATCAAAAGAGTTAAGCACGTTACATCACAGTGCATATGAACACGGTGGACGTCATAATGTCAGTTTAAAGATCGCTGTCACACTTTTGACATGCACCAAAAAAGGAGCAGCGTTCTGTTATCGTTTTTTTTTTTTTTTTGTTATTTATTAAATTGGTTACACCTATAGAAATTGATCGGCGAATGAAGGTCCGTATGGCGATGCATGATTGTCAGCCCAGCAGTGTATGAGTGGAGTAGGAAGTTTCAAAGGGCGTGATTTTTGTGACAGACGGTTCACGACCGGGTCAGCACACCGAGAAGTAACCCCAGAGTGGTTCACACGTGACCAAAAGAATCTTCTTCTACCAGAATGCAAGCACTGTATCGGCACTGAAGGGCTTGCTTTGAACGCAGTGATGACTACATCGAATAATGATACATTTGGTTTTTTACTTTTTCAGAAAATATTCTTTCTTTTCTCTCTCTCTCTCTCTCTCCCCTCTCTCTCTCTCTCTCTCCTTTTCTCTCTCTCCCTTTTCTCTTCTCTCTCTTCTCTCTCTCTCCTCTCTCTCTCCCCACACACACACACACACACACAAAACACACACCCCCAATTTAAGGTTTTCATTTGAAGCCCCCTCTTATAATGAATAAAATCATTTCCCAGTTCAAGGCAGTAACGTGGTTTGAAATATTAAAGTGATTAATTCAGCAATTGAATCATCACCACACAGAGAAGAAATAAAAGATATCAATTTTACAGCCCTCCTTTTATGGCCGCGGAATCGTTGGGGTAATTCAAGGCAATTCCCTAAGAAACAACTGTATACAGTTTTTACCAAAGGAAATGAAGAACAGATTGAAATCCTAGAATTAACCCACAGACAGGGTTAATCAACTTTCGCGTGTTTGATGGCCACAAGGCAATTATGCAACAATCGCTCCACATGATGAAATAAACATTGATGCATGTAATAAAGCTTTGAGAGACTGAGCCCCCAGATTATAACCGATTTGGGAAAAATTTCGGAGTTACCTAAACATTAACGGGGGGGGGGGCGGGTGTGGCGCAGCTGTTAGTCGTTTGCCTGTCGTCCGGTGGACGTGTTTGTACCTGTAGTGTGTCTTTTTTTGCGGGGCCAATTTTCCGGAAAAAAAATTTTCCCCAAAAGTTTTTTAAAGGTTTGCCCGTTAACCCCGCGAGCGGGGGTTCTTGCGGGTTCCGACAAAATATTCCGGGAATTTTTTGCCGGGGAACCTTCCTACCTTATTTCCCTTTTTTATAAAGTTTTCCCCAATGTTAAAAAAAAAAGGGGAAAACAAAATAAAATTTTTTCCCCCAAATTTTTTTGTTAAAGAAAATTTAACAAACCAGAAAATATATTGGTCAGGAAAAAATTCTTGAAAAAAAAGTTTTTTAAAAAAACAGTTTAACACGGTTACTGCCTTTAAAAATTTTAAATTTTCTTTTCCAAAATAAAATAAGGGGGTTTCCCCAATAAAAATTTTTGGGCAATTAAGACTACCCATTTATTACAAAAGACCGGTATTTCCTATCCTTTGTCACCAGACCCAAAAATTTTTTTAAAAAAATTTTTGGACAAAAAAACCGGAATGACCTAGCCCCCCGTTTGAAAAAAGGTTTTTTAAAAAAGTTTTTTTTGTCCCCCCTAAAATGCCAATTTTCCTCGAGGAATTTGTCGAGAACGAGTGAGAGCGCAACATACATATTGTTAATATCAACTCTGACCATAACCTGTAGTTTTACAATTACAAAAAAAAACTACTGACTCTTTCTTCACTGCTCCTGTACTGTACACATTTTATTAACACGCAGGACTAGTACTGTAGACCCTGCGTTTCTACATGGCGTCTGACTCCCTTTCGTGCCATGCCACAAAACTGTCAAGAAGCTTCTATCGCTGTCTTCCCCTATCTCTCTTTCCACATATCTTTCGGTTCTCACAAAATGTTTTTTTTAAATATTTTTTTTAAAAATCTCATTATGTGGCGAAAAAAGTAAAAACAGCTTATTTCTGATGTTTGTAATAAGTTGTCTTTGCGACTTAGTCTCCTTGAAAATGTCGAGATGGCTCATGTTCGGTTTGCAATGAGTTTTCAGTATTATTCTATTAAACCACATTTCCAGGGGTGTTTTCGTTTGTTTACTAATTGTCCAGGATATGCAACCAAATGCTAGACCTGGTTCTATGTGATAACTTCCAATGACAATGACTTATTGCATGCTTCATTAACTGATTCAGTACCGAAGGATAATACATCGCCTCATGTGACCTTCCATTTTAACAGAAGGCCGATATATTGCCACTCTACGGTCATCGTCTTATTTGTTCTGTTTCGTGGCATCTTACATTATTCCAATGCTTTGTGACTGAACATTTACATTATATTTGAATAACGAAGACACAACCAATAGAATGCACGATTCCCGGGAAGGTTAATCCGGTCAACAAATGCCCGCAGAAGTCGGATGTGTCGGCCTAACGGCGCAAGAACGCAGCTCTGCTGTAAACAGGCACAACGCAATCACATCCGAAAAAAACTCCGGATGAACGCAGCAGAAGAAGAATAATGCACGATTTATTGCCTGGCATATTTCGCTGCATCTCGACAGGTGCATACTGTAGAAATTGCACAACTTACGTGAATTAACTAGATAAATCCTTCAAGTTGAAATATACACATAGTCGCACAGTAATGTCAATTGTCTACCACGGTAATTTTAAGCTGACTAACATGTCTTTCTGTTTGCACAATTCTGGCTTGCGTTGATTGATCATAATTGCTTCTGCAAATTTTAACAAGCGAGTATTTTGTGTGTTAAACAACACGCGAAAGGCAGTGTCTCTGTCAACCACATGGCCGCTCTCGACAATGTGCCTACCAATTGAAGACGCCGGGAGCTTCCGGTGTGTCGGCCCCACGAGGCTAGCATCTCCTGTGTGTTGTATCTTGTTGACCCATTGAGGTATGTGTTGTGACACTCGTTTGTTAAGCTATCTCTCTGTTCTACCAATGTAGAAGGCCTGGCATCTACATGTGAATTGGTAAATTCAATTGTTTGTGGCGTACAGAGAAACAGGCTCTTTGACTGCTGGTGTAGGAATCGGTACGGTTTTATATCTAATGACTGAAGTTGCAGCACATAATGTTCGGCCTACTGCTGTAGTAAGCCGGTCTTGTAGACGTTGCACTACGTCATCCCCTCGAAAGGTTAGCTGGATGAATACCTTGAGTTTAGGGACTGTATTTAAGTCTGGTTTTGGTTTGGACTGTTGGCAGTGGCGCTTTATAAATCCTGTGGAGTACCCATTCAGGTTTAAGACATTCTTCAGAGTTTCACATTCCTCTGTCAGTGTGTCCTGGGTGCATATCTTTCTAGCAAGGTCAAACAGGGTCCGTACTAAGCTCCCTTTGTACTGGACAGGTGTGAAGCTCTGAAAATTTAGGTATTGGCCAGTCCATGTTCCTTTGCGATACACCGATCTTTGAATTGTGCCGTCTGCTCTACGTCTCATTAGAATATCTAGGAACGGTAACGCTTCGTTGTGTTCGTGTTCCATAGATAGAGAGATGTTTTTATGCGTCTTGTTCATTGTGGCCTGGAACGATGTTGCTTGTAGCTCGTCTGTTGTGATAATTAGTATATCGTCCACATAACGACGGTAAAAGGCCAAGACTAAGGTATGTGAAGCTGTTGACTTTTTCAAGAACATGGTTGTTTAATTTGTTGTCGTCTGAACTGTTGGTAAGATCAATAGTTTTTATTTTTGCAGTGTTAATTTGGAAACCAATTTGTCCGGAAACATTTTGTAGGTGGTTTATTTTCTCTTGGGCATCTGGATGTGTTGAACGTAAAAGCACTATGTCGTCGGCAAAGTCCAGGCTTTCTAGAATTTTGTCAACCCAATGGATACCCCTTTTTTGTGTTGTTTGTGCATTTGCGCATGACCCAATCGATAGCTATTCCAAAGTGCATCGGTGACAAGACACAACCCTGTTTCACTCCCGTTTCCACTGAGATATATAAGATGTTCATATATTAACGTTTGACCAGATATCAGTTTACACAGAAAGATATAGTATATAAGATATTCATATATTAACGTTTGAACATATATCAATTTACACAGAGAGATATAGTATATAAGATATTCATATATTAACGTTTGATCATATATTAATTTACACAGAGAGATATAGTATATAAGATGTTCATATATTAACGTTTGATCATATATCAATTTACACAGAGAGATACAATATATAAGATGTTCATATATTAACGTTTGACCAGATATCAGTTTACACAGAAAGATATAGTATATAAGGTGTTCATGTATTAACGTTTGACCAGATATGAGTTTACACAGAGAGAAACAGTACATAAGATGGTGATATATTAAGGTTTGCACAGATATCGATATTCGCTGAAATACAAATACCGACCTTCTTCTTGAGCTCAAGTAGATCCCTGGAAATGCAGTCATCTATGTTAGGCTCTGCCCATGCACCATCGTTGTCAGTTGTACACAATTCGCATTGTCTTGTAGCAAATCCTACAGAAAATAATCCAAATAAACACAGATGTCCACTGGAAACTGTAAACTGTTGTTGCATTTGAAAATTCTCATTTATGAACATGACCAGAGCGTTTTTAACCGACTGAGGTAAAACGCACAGATAAGCTAAACTCAAGAAATGGTCAAACAAGGAATGGGTATCAAAAAAAGTAAAGAACTGTTATACGTGCCATAGTTACAATATGCACATAGTGATAGACTCAATGTTTGATAGATCAGCACTCGATGTGTATCTGGTCAGTATTACGGTGGCAGCCTTTACCCTCTAAGACAATTCTTGGTACCCATTTTAGGCTTGATAGACATGGACGTCGTGTAAATTAAAAAAATATTTCGCTCCGATGCGTATTCAAACTCCTGATCACCTGGCCGGCAAAAGAGCGTCTATCCACTATACTACCGCAGTTCCCAATCGTTTGGATGCTGATGAAATACGATGACAACTTTAAACGAGGGGGCTTCACGTGAAAACCTTAAAAGTGGTATAGATATTGCAATAGACATGCCAGTGTTTTGTAACCTGTCAATATTGTTGTTAAGGATATCAAGAGAGTTAAGCACGTTACATCACAGTGCATATGAACACGGTGACGTCATAATGTCAGTTTAAAGATCGCTGTCACACTTTTGACATGCACCAAAAGAGGAGCAGCGTTCTGTTATCGTTTTTTTTTTTTTTTTTGTTATTTATTAAATTGGTTACACCTATAGAAATTGATCGGCGAATGAAGGTCCGTATGGCGATGCATGATTGTCAGCCCAGCAGGTGTATGAGTGGAGTAGGAAGTTTCAAAGGGCGTGACTTCTGTGACAGACGGTTCACGACCGGGTCAGCACACCGAGAAGTAACCCCAGAGTGGTTCACACGTGACCAAAAGAATCTTCTTCTACCAGAATGCAAGCACTGTATCGGCACTGAAGGGCTTGCTTTGAACGCAGTGATGACTACATCGAATAATGATACATTTGGTCTTTACTTTTTCAGAAAATATTCTTCTTCTCTCTCTCTCTCTCTCTCATCTCTCTCTCTCTCTCTCTCTCTCTCTCTCTCTCTCTCTCTCTCTCTCTCTCTCTCTCTCTCTCTCTCTCTCTCTCTCACTCTCTCTCTCTCTCTCTCTCTCTCTCACACACACACACACACACACACACATACACACACACGCGCGCGCAATTTAAGGTTTTCATTTGAAGCCCCCTCTTATAATGAATATAGAATCATTTCCCAGTTCAAGGCAGTAACGTGGTTTGAAATATTAAAGTGATTAATTCAGCAATTGAATCATCACCACACAGAGAAGAAATAAAAGATATCAATTTTACAGCCCTCCTTTGATGGCCGCGGAATCGTTGGGCTAATTCAAGGCAATTCCCTAAGAAACAACTGTATACAGTTTTTACCAAAGGAAATGAAGAACAGATTGAAATCCTAGAATTAACCCACACGACAGGGTTAATCAACTTTCGCGTGTTTGATGGCCACAAGGCAATTATGCAACAATCGCTCCACATGATGAAATAAACATTGATGCATGTACATAAATGCTTCGAGAGACTGATGACCAACAGATTATAACCGACTGGAATAATTTCGGAGTTACCTAAACATTACACGGGGGACGGCTGTGGCGCAGCTGTTAGTTCGTTTGCCTGTCTGTCCGGTGGACGTGTGTTTGTACCTGTAGTGTGTCTTCTCCTTCTTCTGCGTTCATCCGGATTTTTTTTCCGGATGTGACTGCGTTGTGCCTGTTTACAGCAGAGCTGCGTTCTTGCGCCGTTAGGCCGACACATCTGACTTCTGCGGGCATTTGTTGACCGGGTTAACCTTCCCGGGGGTACCTGTAGTGTGTCTGGTGTTGTTGATGCGGAAAGATCACAATGTCTAAAGAACGAGGGAAGACAAAATAAAATATTCCCACTAAATGTTTAGTTAAAGAAAGATTTAAGCTGATAAGCCAGAAAATACTGATGTCAGGAGACATTCTATGGCAAAGAAACAAGTTTCCCTTAGACAGACAGTATAACACGGAATTGACTGCCTGTACAATCCTACCTAAAATCCTTACCTTTCCAACTATTTAAAAATAATGTTTTCCCATAGTGAATTAGGAACAATGAAGACATACACATTATATTACACGATTTATTGCCTGGCATATTTCGCTGCATCTCGTCGTGTACATACTGCAGAAATCACACAACATACTTCTGTTTAAAGATAGTATTCGGTGGCAGCACGAAAACATTTTCCTTGTTTTATTTTATTATATATAAGTACTATTAAAACATACTTAGTTTATAGACACTGTTACTAACATAGAATATATAAATTAACTCCACCAGTACACACATGAAGGGTTTCACAATTAAAATCTATTAGATCACATTATAGCAGCTACTTTCCATTTCATCCACAACAGACACGTACGTTTCACAATCATCCATTATAGTCACCAGACAATATATACATTCGACACCGATGACCTAGCTCGTTTGAGGTTATGTATTGTTACTAATGCCATTTTCTCGAGGAATTTGTCGAGAACGAGTGAGAGCCTAGGCAACATACATAATCTGGTGCTAATATCAACTCTGACCATAATCCTGTAGTTTTACAATTACAAAAAAAAACTTAAAAAACTAAGGCGGAAGGAAATCGAAGACACCTCAAGTAGAAATATCGGCATTCAAACAACCAGAAATAAGTCAACTATACCTAGTTGAAGTCAAAAATAGATATGATGGGCTAATCATTGAAAGTATGGAACTATATCGACGTGAAAACCCCGAGGATGAAATTAATACAAAATGGGAAAGTGTAAAAACCAGTATTCAGATTGCAAATGCCACCTTGCCAGTGAATATTAATAAGAAAAAACAATTATGGATAACCGATGAAATCTTGAGTAAAATGTCTCAAAGAAAGAAAGCAAAGAACACTCCAGAGTATATAGTAATAGATAGAGAAATACGTCACATGTGCAGAGTTGCCAAGGAAGAGTGGCTGCAGAAACAATGCAAAGAAATAGAGGATCTGGAAATAAAACACAACTCGAAAGAATTACATGAACATATAAAAAGATTTACAAAGAAGAAAAATAATATAACAGGAAACGGTTGTATCAAAGGACAAAATGGATAAATTATAATTAATAACACTGACATAATAAAAACACCTACAAGCACTTGGAATCAACGACTGGCAAGGGAAGGTCAACCAGAGAGACGAATGGAGACGGATTGTATCTGCAGCAAAGAACCTCAATGGCTCGGAACGCTGAAGACGAAGAAGAAGATGAAGACATAATAAAAAGATGGACAGAGTACACAGAAGATTTATTCTGGGACAACAGGGTCAATAGACCAACATTGTATAATACTCAAGATGGACCAAAGAAACTAACGGCTGAAGTAGAAAAGACTATTAAAAAGATGAAAGAAGGATAGGCTGCATGTCCTGACAAGGTAACAATAGAGATGATAAAATCCTTATCCAGATTTGGCATTGAAACTATCACAGAATTATGTAATGATATATATATATAATACTGGGTACATCCCCAAGGATTTGAAAACATCTATTTTCATCACACTACCGAAGGAGCCAAGTGCTGTTGAGTGTGAGAATCACAGAACTATTAGCTTAATGATCCACATAACTAAGATACTAGTCAAGGTCATACAAGAAAGAATTCAACATAAAATAGATGAGGAAGTAGCTGAAGAACAATTCGGGTTCCGCAAAAACAGCGGCACCAGAGAAGCAATTATCTGTTTGAGGATGTTAATTGAAAAATATATAGAAGTTAAACAAATTATATATATTTGTTTTATAGACTACAAGAAAGCTTTTGATAGAGTACAACATGAACGACTAATTACGTGTCTTCAAGATATAGGAGTAGACGGAAAGGACATCAGACTTATTAGTAACTTGTACTGGGAACAAGTGGCGTCTATTAGATGCGGTAATAACTATTCGTCATCTATAGAGATAAAAAGAGGAGTACGGCAAGGATGTGTACTGTCCCCAAGCCTCTTCAACCTATACACAGAAAGAATTTTTAAACAAGTTGAAATGCCTGACCTCAGCATCAATGGAAGAATCATAAACAATCTTAGATATGCTGATGGTACCGTGTTACTAGCAGAAAGTGAGCAAGAGTTGCAAGACCTAGTGGAACAAGTAAGCAGGCACAGTGCAGAATGCGGCTTAGATATTAACATCCAAAAAACAAAAACTATGATAATTAGCAGTGAAAAGGAAAGGTCATCAATGAACATCACAGTAAACGGGCAGATACTAGAACAAGTAACAAGTTTCTCTTATCTTGGACACATAATAACAGATGATGGCAGAAGTGAAATGGAAATCAAATAAGAGAATAGGAATGGAAAAAAATGCTTTCAACGGCATGAAATCAGTATTAACATCTAGAGAGATTAATAACGCATTAATAACGCCACTGAATCCTAGACACTGAACAAGCAACTAGAAAGGGGCATAGAAGCCCTGGAGATATTGGATATAATGGATATACAGACGAATAGGTCGTATTTCATGGACACAAAAACAATTCAATGCAGAGGTCCTAGAAAAACTGGGAATGAAGAGAGAGTTGATAAAAGAAATAAAGAGAAGACAAGTGACATATTTAGGCCACGTTAAAAAAACATGATACTCTTATAAAAACCATACTGGAAGGCAAGGATGAGGGCAAGCGAGCAAAAGGTAGACAACGATACAAATACAAAAACATCAAGAGATGGACGAACATCAGCCTGACAGAATGTACAGTCAAGGCGAGAGACAGACTGCCATTGGAGATTCATTGCAGCCAACCTTCATTGCGGAGACGGCACCTGATTGAATGAACATTGGTGAAAGAGTGAGTTTACATGTCCAAGGTATGTTGTTTACAGTGAAAGTCTTGGTCAAAACAGAGTAAATTTGAACATAGAAACCACAAACAGTAAGCTGGGCGATTTATTGTCTGCATATTTCGCTTCAGGTTTATACTGTAGAGCTACATAGAATATAAAGTGAATAAATTAATAATACACAAGTTGAAACAATTAAAACAATTAAAAAAGGGAAACTCCCGTTCAAGATGACAACTTTTTACCCCCACATATGAGATGAACTCGCACGTAGCAGAAAAGAAGAAGGTTTGTCACGTGTCTTAACCCCCGCGCTTCTGCATTGTTTAAATGTGGCTCCCAGAAATTGATGTTTCAAGTTCGCTTTGTTTTATAAAGCTAGGGAGGACTCTACTTACGTGTAGTTGTAGTGTTGCCGCCATCATTGGGGGACATAGGGCACGCCAAGGTAAGATTATGTTGAGCATATGCTCTGGACCATTTGATGTTTTCCCTGGTTTCTTGTTTGCACTGAGCCCCTGAAAATAAGGCAAAGAACAGGCGGTCATATCTCTCTCTCTCTCTCTCTCTCTCTCTC
Source organism: Cepaea nemoralis (assembly GCA_014155875.1). Lineage (NCBI taxonomy): Eukaryota > Metazoa > Mollusca > Gastropoda > Stylommatophora > Helicidae > Cepaea > Cepaea nemoralis. The sequence goes on from JACEFZ010003850.1 coordinate 130,395, forward strand.
TCTCTCTCTCTCTCTCTCTCTCTCGCTCTCTCTCTCTCCCTTTCTCTCATTCTCTTTCTCTTTCTCCCTTTTTCTCTTTCTCTTTTTCCCTCTTTCTGTTTCTCTCTCTCTCTCTCTCTCTCTCTCTCTCTCTCTCTCTCTCTCTCTCTCTCTCTCTCTCTCTCTCTGTCTTTCTCTGCCTGCCTGCCTGCCTGTCTATCTGTCTGTCTGTCTGTCTGTCTGTCTCTCTCTCTCTCTTTCTGCTGCCTGCGCTGTCTGTCTGTCTGTCTGTCTGTTCCCCTCTCCACCTGATCCCACAGGCGCACGACCACCTATCCCTTGTTCATAGGTAATCTACCACCAAGAGGTGCATTCCCTGCCAGCTTATCAACCTGTTCATTCCCCCCACACTCCCGCATGGCCAAGGGAAAAAATCCATACAATTCTCACAGTCTGTGACCTCTGAAGAGAGAGGATAGCCATTTCACACGAAACATTCCTTTCTCCACCTTACTAACCATACCCTATGAGTCCGTAATGAATACAATGTGTGTTACAGTGATTGTATAGAACGACAGTGTTTTTCTTTTGCTTCTTGGTCCACGGTAGTATCAGAATGTTTCTGTAACATTTATGATCATAAGCATAGATTTATTAAAGGACATATTGGAAGGAAAATTGGAGGGGACTGGTTCATGAGTTGAACACCGATACATGTAGGCAGACAATTATAAAGAGATCTACTTAAAGAACTTGAGACAAAAAGAGGAGTAAAGCCGGGATGCATGTTTTACCCAAAACTTTCCAACTTATACGCAGAAAGAATCTTTAAACAAGTCGAACTACCTGGACTTAACATCAATGGAAGAATCATAAACTAATCTTAGATATGCTGAACTATACATCTGTTACTAACAGAAAGGGAGAAAGAGTTACACAAACTAGTGGAACAAGTAAACAGGCATAGTGCAGAATGTGGCTTAGATGTATTAACATTAAATAAAAACACGAAAACTATGATAATTAGCAGTGGAAAGGACAGGTCATCAATGAATATCACAGTAAACAGGGAGATACTAGAACAAGTAATAAGTTTCTCCTTTCTTGGACATGTACTAACAGATGATGGCAGGAGTGAAACATAAATCAGAAACAGAATAGGAAAGGCCAACAATGCTTTCAACGGCATGAAATCAGTATTAACATCTAGAGAGATTAATAACGCATTAATATGAGAATTGTCAAATGTTATGTAATTTCAACATTGCTATATGGTGCGGAACTCACCTCCTGCTCTTGGAGGTTTGATGCTGAGCTGCCAGCATATTGCAGCCTACCTTGTTCCAGACGTACTGGTTATCCTTTCCTCTGGAGAAAACAAGGCAAGACCGAGAGAGGGATCGTGCTGCATGGGAAACACGTGGTCTCTGAATACATGCCAGGGATTTTGTGACGGAATTCTAGCCTCATTCCAATCCACATACTTTCGTCTGTAAAGACGGCAAGGTGCCACTCACACATGGCGCGGAAGTCTGGACAAGCAATTACAATGTCTAATAGAGGCCCTGGAGATGTGGATATACCGAAGAATATGTCCTTGTTTCATGGAAATAAAAATAATAAAATACAGAGGTTCTAGAAAAACTGAGAATGGAAAGAGAGTTGATGAAAGAAATAAAAAAGAGGCAAGTGAATTATTGTAAAAGCGCTCGGCCACTTTAAAAAACATAACACTTTTATAAAGACCATACTGGAGGGTAAGGTTGAATGCAAAGGAACAAGAGGTAAACAACGGTGAAAGTGGGAAGATAACAACAAGAGATGGACAAACATCAATCTGACAGAATGTACAGTCAGTGCAAGAGACAGACAGTGTTGGAGATCCAATGCAACCAATCTTCATTGTGGAGATGGCACCTGACTGACTGACTTAAAGAAACATTCATGGGTGCTGAGTGACACTTTCAATGCGGAGATCTTCAATACGGAGAAGGCACTTAACAATGCAACTCTACAGTTAATGCCAACTAATATCCAGAATTAGTGACTTACCAATCAAATGGCTACAGAATTTGTTGCAAGAAAGTGCAGAGAAATCTGATTCAAAACATTTGTGTGCTGCAGGAATAGAAAATGAACGTGATTACACTAAAAACCATAATAATTACACTGACGCTAGAGTAACCAAACTACGAAAGTAATCAAACTACGACATTTATTAGATAACAAAATCATCATTTAGGCCAAGACGCGCAGATGATCACGTGTCTCAACTCACCGAATACTTACCCCCATTGCCGGTCTTGTGTTCGAATGCTAATTTAGGAGAACTTAAACAACAAATTCGCCTGGGTTTTCAGGTCTAAAAGTTCATAGATGCACTCTTTTACTCGCCTTAAAACGTATTAGACAAATGGTGCTAGACCCATTTCTCTATAGACTAGCACTCCATCCGTGCTGTTGTCAACATCACGAGGGCCGGGTTTATTTTTCCTAGACGTTTTCTGGTACACAATTTAGCTTGTGTTGATCTGGGAGTCCAAGTTAATTGTTTTAAAAAAAATTGTCCCGGATGTTGATAAGAATCCATAACCATCAGGCCAGCATATGGCTGCAATGTTGCCGCGACTTTCCACTCCCAGGCTGGGAGATAAGTGTCTGATTGCAATGTTGCCACGACTTTCCACTCCCAGGCCGGCAGATAAGTGTCTGATTGCAATGTTGCTGCAACTTCCCACTCCCAGGCCGACAGACAAGTGTCTGGCCACAATGTTGCCGCGACTTCCCACTTCCAGGTTAAGTTAAAGTTTGTTTTATATCCTTTACAAGACGTCGCTGTCAACCCCAGCATTTGTTCACTGTTTGTGATTTCTTGGCAAGTTTACGTTCAGTAATTTGCCATTGCTTTCTGAATTACCGACACCCATACCATTTTATATGAAAACCCAACACAAGGCGTTTCGAACGCGGTATGCGGGATTACGAATTACGTTCGTAACCTCTTCCCAACAGAGCGGGTCCAAGGTATCAAGCCTAAAATGGATACTAAGAAATATCCTGAGAGGGAGTCGTGGCAGCGTTGGGGCCAGAAGCTTGCCTGTTATGACCCGGGGATCATAATACCATACACTGGCATTTCGTCATAAATTATGTAACTATGGAATAACAGGCAGAAGAAGATGCAGAAGAAGGGTAGATTAGACTAATTTACAGCTTTGAAAACTCAAACAGGCAGAAGAAGGGTAGATTAGACTAATTTACAGCTTTGAAAACAGAGAGTGAAGTTAGTCCTATGTCATATATCATTCATTCAGTTGCATGTCCTGTGCAGAACACTTCTCTCCCATAACAACCTTCCGGAAAACCTCTCGATCATAAGCAAGATGTCCCGCGACCGATACACCCATCTAGAGATCATCCGCCACACCCTGAACCCATCTTCTCTTTGGCCTTCCTCTTCCTCTCTTCCCAGGCATATACCCCTCCATTATTGTTCTCTCCAAACTTTCGTGTAGTCATCAGAAATTCAAATGCTGAGATTGTCAAAGGTAATAAACATGTGAAAGTTGGTCTTATGGCAGATATTACAGGACACGGCACAATAACTTGCAGGTCGGTTCTCTTCCTCAGAGCCTCTGCTACTCATACATGTACCAGAATATACTGACAATTAAAGGGTCGTTTATGTTGCGAGCCTGGTGATCGAACTGAGACTTGGCAGGCAAGCGCACTGGAAAATATACGACAGCAGCTCCGTGTCATAATCACTAGGCTAATAATGTATGCAGTTGATTGACCGGCTCCATTCCTCATGGTTATGTCCTGCCCCAACTAGAAATTAAAAAAAAAAAAAAACAACTATGCTTCCTTGTGTACGCTACAGAAAGCAAAGTTGTGACTCAATTTTATTCAATCTTGCCATTCTAGCTGTGGAAATTGAATCTGCAGCTTCTGACCTATCCCCACGTGTGCCTTAAACACTTTCGAAGTTACCCAATGTGACACAGCAATAGAAATAGAAACCACATTCCACTTACTGAATATTCCCGAAGGCCACCTCATTTTCATGGCGCCTCGAGTACCAGAACGGAATTGCACCCACTGTACGGCAGTGCCACAGTACATAAACTTGCACGAGCTGTGGATGTAGTTGATCTGTGAGGAACAGAATTAGAATTTTCATGTCATTAAATATTATAGTGTTAATTAGACGGGGGTCTAGTGCAAGTCTTCATCTCCGCACAGGATAGAACAGAAATATGACAGTGTAGTCGATACACGTGTTACTACGTCTAGTACACTCTGCTGATTATTGCGTGTTTATTAACTTTCCCGATTACCAGAGTCCCTCACCCTCAGGCGAACCTACTCCGACTTCAGAGGTACTTGTAATTTACGTGGTCAAGTGAAGGACGAGCAGTCAACATATAATCCCAAATGACCGATATAGAGGTTGAACCTGATACCTCGACATCAGTACACCGGAAGTTTAAGAACGGGCGCTCTTATTCATTCGACCTTGCTGACCCTCTTACTCATGTTTAATACACTAAGGATAAGAGGAACCGATGAACGTAACCGTGGAACTGGTAGAATGACAGTTAAATATTTGGTGCATAAATGCCCAACACATGCAGAACAGAGAAATCTAATGTGGCTTACAACAACTTCATTTGAGGATGAACGCAATGGATATATCAACAAGCTGAAGATAAATGCTTTGTTTGGATATATTCACGTTGTCGTTCGAAGGTGTAGATGAAGTAGAAGAAGTAGATGATGAGCACCTGTGTCAATAATATAGATGTTTTTTTTTTTAAAATCTCAATTCGTGAAGTTTTTTGTTGATTGATTGATTGATTGATTGATTTAGGAACCGACATCACAGCATTCGGGACATTCCCATAAGCGCTCCGACCCCATCCTCAGAAATCAGCGAAGAGTTCCAACCCCAATAGTACCAGTAGCAATCTGATTATATGTGCGTCTCGCCTTTCCTCTAAGCGTCGAGCTTCGGCCAGATCCCCTCGTCTTTACCGTATTACCGATAAACACTGGTAATAGGACAAAGTAATCCACAAGCAAACATCAGTTCAGCGTACTAGAAGAAGTAGTTTGTATATGGACTACGCTTGAGTTCAAAGCGAACGAACACTACCTTCTCCTCGCCTCCCCCCTTCCAAAAACAGTTACCGGTATGGGCGGAATAAAACAAAATACCTTCTTTGTGCACTGCGTTGCAACTATACATGCAAGCCGCCTCTTAAAGAGACATTGCAACTATACAGGCAAGCCGCCTCTTACAGAGACATTGCAACTATACATGCAAGCCGCCTCTTAAAGAGACATTGCAACTATACATGCAAGCCGCCTCTTAAAGAGACATTGCAACTATACAGGCAAGCCGCCTCTTAAAGTGACATGTTGAATTTTGTTTAGAGCCTCTTGCTTTATGTTTGATCTTATTCAATTACAACGAGAGAAATAGTGTTGAAGTGATGCAGAGAACACACATGTGCCATGCCGATAAGCGTCAGCGGTCATGTTTCGCCATCTTACACAATCACCAGTCATGGATCAGTTCTGTGTTCTTTTCCCGACCATGCCACATGGTCAAGCCATCCAAATATATACTTCTCTGCCTTCCCTTTGCTCTTTTCCCTCAATCTTGCCAGTTGTCACCAAGGTCTCTAGTTTATGTACCTCATATGCTCGGAGACGTGCCTGCCAAGCGAGTCGGGGCGCTCTAACCCCTCTCCAAAGTAGGTGGAACCCGTTAGCTTCGGACAGCAGACTATCTAGGAGACGGAAAACTCCAAATATAAATCCTCAAGTTCAAGGTGGACCAGCGTGCTGAGGAACTGGATGGCCATGGGTTAACTGGTCGTGAACGTTGGACGTCTGGCAGGCGTGCGGGGCGGCACCAGGCGTATGGACTCCTGCTGGACATCCCCTGGCTCTTCCCTAGCAAGCAGGCAATGCTAGGGTGACCGTTTATTTCCTGCAATATCCAAACTTTGCCTATGGATTCATTAAAACACAGGAATCGTCGCCGGAGCTACGGAGCACGTGCTCTGCACTTGACACATCTCTCAGAGGCTAGCGAGGAGAGAGTGAGGAGGAGAAGACGAGGAAATGGTGTGAGAAGACGGCATAGAAATAGGAGGGCAGGCGCCAGGAGAACAAGACGAAAAGTGGAGAGACTAGGTTTCAACTATGTAATAGTGGGATACTGGAATTGTCGCAGTGCCAGACAGAGAGGTCCTGTATTGGAGAGACTAATATATGATTTTGATGTCCTCATGCTCCAAGAGCTAAATACAGACAAATACCATTGCCCTGGGTACGCCAGTTATATAAACCCTACTGGGCCGGAAGAGACATGGACAAGGTCTGCTGGTGAAGGAAGGAGTAAAGCATGTGGTACTTGACTTAAGCCAGTAGAATCACAATGCAAGAGAGGTCCAGGGTATACAAATGGAGATTGGTGGCTTAAGTTGGAACAATGTATATGCCACAGTGGACTGTTTTGTCAGAAAGGAACAATGGGACTGGCTTAAGGAACTGGAGGAATTACAAGGTGATAGGCTACTCATATGTGGAGACTTCAATGCAAGGTACAGAGATTGGGACAATAGTGGAGAAAATCGACAGGGAATTGCCCTTGCGGATGCCATGGTGGACTCCGATGTGGTCTGCATAAATGATGGTAGGCCGACTAGAATGGCAATGAGGCCTGGCGATGCAGACACAGCTATTGACTTGGCACTTGTCTCCCAGTAATCAGTCCTTGATGTAAAGTGAACTGTTTTGAATGACAATGAGAGTGATCACATGTCATGCTTAGTCCTGATCTCTAAACCCAGGAATGTTAAAGCTGGGAGAGCGCAATACCTTCCGGTATGAGAGGACCGATTGCCTTCTTGGACGCCTCAGGCAAGGGGCCTGTAAAAACTCCCTTTTTGCATCCCCCATGGTGGACCCCAGAAGTAGACCATGCTTGGAAAGCAAAAAGAGCTGCAGTGAAGCAGCTAAAGAAACTGCGACAGACACTTCGAAGCTCACGAGAGGAAGTGGACACAGCGGAAAATGTCAAGAAAGACAAGATGGAGGTTTTCAAGCGCTGTGCTGCAGAGGCCAAAAGGGCAAAATGGGAATGTTTCATGAAGGAGATTGGAGGTGATAAAACACTGCGAAAATTCTGGAAACTCCACAGGCAAATGCAGAAAAAAGATCGGCCTATGACAGTGGGAACAATTTATAGAGATGATGGTGTACGCGTGACAACAGACAAAGAGAAAGGGGAGGCATTTCTCCAGAGATGTTTAGAGCAGACCAATCATAATCATGCGGACACCAGGGATGCAGTTAGAGAGGAGTTATCTGGCACCACGAAGAATATGCAGTATGAAGACATCATACGGGTGGAAGATGTTAAACACATTTTGAAAAAGGCAAAAGATACGGCACCAGGGCCCAATGGGGTCAGGTATAACCACATGAAGGGTTTGAGCGATGCAGATCTGGAGGAGATGACCGACTACTTTAACCAGAGCATTAGGACAGCATCAGTACCGCAGGATTGGGTGCACAGCTAACTCATCCCTCTCCCAAAACAATTCAAGGATCAGTCAAAGCTTAGCGGCTTTAGAATCATCACCCTTCAAAATACATTTGGGAAGGTTCTAGAGAAGATAGTCGCTGTCAAGCTGCAAGAGGTTTTGGAAAGCGGGAAGCTTCTTCCAAGAGGCCTGGGGAGCTACAGGCCAGGAAAAGATACCTGGTCAAATGCAGCCACTTTTGCCTTTGACGTTTATGAGGGGTTCCAGAGTAGACAGGAAACGATGGCGGCAGCCCTTGATCTCGAGGATGCGTACAATAGAGTTTGATATGATATTTTGATGACCACACTGATGGAGAAGGGGGTCAATCCCTGGTTGGTGAACTGGATAGCAGCCGTCCTGCACTCTCGTCAGGTTGCTCTCCGTCTGGGTGCATGGACCTCAGAGCCACATATTTTAACCCCGGGACTGCCACAGGGATCTGCAGTCTCACCGGTGCTCTTTAATGTGTATACGAGCAAGATTGCAAACCTAGAAGCACCAGGGGTTGGAAGAATACTAACATTTGCAGATGATATTCTTGCATATAGGCAGGGGAGAGATAGGGAGCAAACAGCCCAGGAGCTACAGGCGACAGTAGACAAAGTGATTGACTGGTGCACTGAAATGAGTACTGTCATCCACCCGGAAAAGGCGGCTGTTTTGTGGTGCTCTCTGTACAACAGGATTGTGAGAGCGGGTGTCCCAAGCCTCGCGATAGATGGTAGAAATGTCAGCAGAGAGAACAAACTGAAGTATCTGGGGATCACATTTGACAGGAGCCTATCCTTCAAGGACCATGTGGAGACGGCTGTGAGAAGATCTCAAACGGGACTCAGCGCACGTAAAACTATGGCTGCAATGGACACAGAGCAGAGAATGCTTTTCACACTATACCAGCACTTGCTCCTCTCAATAATTGATTATGGATTAGGTCTGCTCACTGTCTCAGTCAGCTGGTTAAGTTAGAGCGCATACAGAACGAAGCTATGCGGGTCATTCTGGGATGCACTAGAGACACCCCAGTAGTGTGTATACGTTACATCCTTGGTCTGCCGAGTGTTGCTACTAGGCTCAAGGTGATGCAGGCGAAGGCATACCTTAGAGTAGCTGCAGACACAGACCGCCCACTGCATGAGGCGCTGGACGCAGTTAAGGGTCATCGACTGATAAGAGGGAAATCATGGATGGTTCAGGCAGAGGATACGATCAGACAGGTGTGCCCCTTGGAGAACATTAGGCGTGGAGAGGAGTGGGTCAGAGTGCCAGCGGAGCAGTCAGAATTGTGCAGAGTTATAATCACATTAAGCCCGGAGTGCAGGGAGTGGCCAGCAGGGGCCACGGTGTGGAAATCCAGCAACTAATTCAGGACAATGCTCACTCGGGTGATGTGATTATCTACACAGATGGTTCGGTGTCAAGAGGTGAGAAAACTGGGGGTTCATAGCCAAAGCCAATGGTCGACGTTTGGGGCAGGAGAGCCTGGCATATGATACCACAACATCCAGCTTAAGAATGGAGGTGGAGGCGGTCACTGCGGCTCTCCGCTGGATGGAGAATACGACACACACACACACACATCGTGATTGTAACTGACTCAGAAAGCATGCTGACGAGGGTGAGGACGGGCAGCCTTCGTGCGGAGTTGCTTGCTTCGCTTCGGAGTTCACAGGTGACAAGAATCGCCTGGATCTTTTCTCCGGGGCATGCCGGTGTGCTGGGAAATGAACAGGCGGACAGATTGGCTGGCTCTGCAGAACTTGGTGGATTATTGATACATGACAAGGCAGACGTGGTTGCGGCCTTGTGGGAGCACGTGTACACCTCGGAGGAGCAAATGGATCCCCATAGTCTGGCAAGAATGAGACAGCGAGGAGTGACGAGGAGATCAGGCCGACGCTCAACGCTCAGAGGAAAGGCGAGACGGACATATAATCAGATTGCTACTGGTACTATTGGTGTTGGAACTCTTCGCTGGCTGCTGAGGATGGGGACGGAGCGCTTATCGGAATGCCCCGAATGCTGTGATGTCGATTCCTAAATCAATCAATCAATCAATCAATCACTTGTGAAGCAACGAGGACTGCAAGAGCTGTGAAGAAAAGGCTGGACAGAAAAACCACTGCAGGAGATCCTCCTTCTGGAACGTCAAGAATTCTTAGCCCACATTGTAAAAGAACATTTCGAGCCAAAAAAGCCTTATCAGCCATCTTAGAACTCACGGCTCCATACTTTCAACCACTCTGGATGAAATGAATGGTCATCATCATTCTTGATGGACAAACAACAACAACAACATACCGTGTCTCTTTGCGGTTCACAAGATATAATATAAAAATTCCGGGTCCATTCTAAAAAGCGGTTGTCACGGAACCATTAGTGTTGGGTCTGTGTATTTGTGACATGTCATTTCTCTGTTCATGCTGGTCACGTTTCCATCTTGTCCCGTACCCATTCATGCTGAATCGACGTGTTGCTTGATTAGCTGTACTGTCTAATTTCAGGGTTGTTATGAATTTGTACATGTTATACTCATAACACACACACACACACACACACACACACACACACACACACACACACACAGAAACACAGACACAGACACAGACACAGACACACTCACACACACACAAATGTTTCTTGGATTTTCTTCCTCTACTCTATTAGTTGTTAGTTGCATATCCTTTACAGGACGTCGCAGTCAACCAAAGTATATTTTGGCTTGTGTGATTTCTTGGTATGTTTACGTTTAGTAGTGTGCCATTGCTTTTATGAACGAACGGCACTCATACCGTTGCATGAGAATACCAACGCGAGACGATTACGAATTGCGTCGGTAAAACCGTCGCCTGAGAGCCATTTAGCCGAGGCTGTAGAAATACCTTCTTCTTCTTCTTCTTCTTCTTCTTCTTCTTCTTCTTCTTCTTCTTCTTCTTCTTCTTCTTCTTCTTCTTCTTCTTCTTCTTCAGCGTTCCGAGCCATTGAGGTTATTTGCTGCAGATACAATCCGTCTCCATTCGTCTCTCTGGTGGACCTTCTCTTGCCAGTCATTGATTCCAAGTGCTTGTAGGTCTGTACATGTATTATCTCTCCACCGCCTTCTTGGTCTACCTCGGGGTCTACGGTCATTTATTTCCTGAGTGTAAGCGAGTTTTGTTTCCCTATTATCTTCCATTCTTTCTATATGCCCCAGCCATTGTAGTCTATTAGCCTTCATGATACCAGTGATTAGCGGGGACTTAAACAGATCATAAATGTCTACTTCTTCTTTTCCACTCTCCACTTTGTGTATCCATAATGGGTCCAAAGATGCGTCTTAAAATTTTGTTCTTAAAGGTTTGTAACAAGGCTTCGTCTCCTTTCGTTGTACTCAAGGTTTCAGAGCCATACAGCACAACTGGTCTGATCAGTGTTTTGTATATTGTGATTTTGGTGTTACGAGATAGCGCCTTTGATTTTAGTAGATGTTGTAGTGCCTAGTATATCTTATTTCCAGAGTTGATTCTAGTTTGTATTTCTTCCCTTATGATGTTGGAGCAGTTGAAGATTGTACCCAGGTATTTGTATGTTTCCGTTCTTTTAATGGTCATATTATCTATTTGTATGTGGCCAGAGTTTTTAGCCATTCCGTCTCTTGAAATTACCGTATATTCTGTCTTATCTTGGTTGATAACCAGCCCCATCTGTTGGGCTTTTTCCTTTCAGTGAGTCAATATTTCCAATGTCTTTTGTTCACTTTGCCCTATAATATCTATATCATCTGCATAACCAAGCAGCTTGGATGTTCCACCAGTATCACATTCCTCCTTTACCTTCCTTACAACTTTCTCTAGAGCCAGATTGAAGAGTAGCGGCGATAGTGCATCACCCTGTTTCAAGCCAGATGTTATTTGGAAGGGGTCTGATTTCCTGCCTTTATATGTTACTATATTATAAGTATCTTCCATGCATAGTCTGGTCATGATGATTAACTTCCTTGGTATTCCAAATTCCTGCATAGCATTCCATAGACTATTCCTATGGACACTATCATAAGCCTTTTTAAAATCCACAAAAATGTTATGGAGATCTCTTTTATATTCCCAATGTTTCTCGGCTATTTGTCGTAAGATAAATATCTGATCTATTGTTGATCTGTTTTGTCTAAAGCCCGCCTGGTAGTCACCTAATATGTCTTCTGAATATGGTTTTAGTCTATTTAGTAATACTGCGGATAGTATCTTATAGCTTGTGGACAGTAGTGATATTCCTCTATAATTTCCACATTGGAACTTGTCTCCTTTCTTAAAGATAGGTATCAATAATGACTCTTTCCAGTCATGGGGTAATTCTTCTGTCCTCCAGATTTTTATTATTAGTTCGTATAGCTTTAGATGTAATGCATGGCCACCTGCCTTTATAAATTCAGCAGCAATTCCATCAGTCCCAGTTGCCTTATTGTTTTTAAGTCGTGTGATTACATATAGGATTTCTTGAAATGTAGGTTCTTCAATTTGTGGTTCGCATGTAGAAATACCTTGTTGGTTAATTTAATCTTGTCCCCAGTTATATCAATCAATCAATCATGTGCCTTGCCGGAAAGCCTGGGCGGTCATGACTCGCCATTTCACTCGATCAACCAGAGTCGTGGTTCCGCTCAGTGTTCCTGTCTCGTCCATGTCATGTGGTTAAGCCATCCAGGTATTTCACTCTCCATCTTCCTCTTGGTCTGTTCCCTTCGATCTTGCCAGTTGTCACTAAGTTCTCTAATCAATTTCTTCTCATAACATGTCCAGAAAATTTTGACTGTCTACGTCTAATTTTTCTAATCAATTTATGATTTTCATTTGTCTCCTTTAGTAACTGGTTATTGATTTTTCTGTTTGTCCATGGTATTCTTTGCATTTTCCTCAGAAACCACATTTCTGCAGCAATTCAGATGTTTTTCAGCTTGACTGCTCATTGTCCAACTTTCACATCCATACAAAAGAACAGGCTCTATGTATCCTCTCAACACTCTTTTCCTCGTTTTAGTTGACATCATTTTATTGGTCAGAATGTTTTTCATCTTGTTAAAGGCTACTTTCGCCATGGCGATTCTTGTTCTAATCTCTTCAAGGCATCTCCCATCAGATGTTATGACTGTTCCGATATAAATGTACCGATTCACTTGTTGAAGAATATTCCCATTTACTTTTATATTACATTGTGGTATTTCGTTCTTCCTAGTAACGACCATAATCTGTGTCTTTTTACAATTTAATTCTAACCCCAGTTACTCACTGTGTAGAACAATCGCATCTATTAATTGTTGCAGATCCTGCTCGTTGTCTGCAATCAATACTATATCATCTGCATATCTAATGTTATTGATGTTTCGTCCTCCAATGCAGATCCCATTTATATCTTCTACATTTCTGAAAATATTTTCACTTTATAAGGAAAAAAAAGATCTGGAGACATTACACATCCCTGCCTAACACCTCTCTTAATAGGCTGATATTGTCCCACTTCATTATCAATACTTATGGCAGCTTGTTGTTTCCAAATATATGTTTTTTATAAGTCTAATGTCTTTCCCATTAATTTGTAGATCTGCAAGCATATCCACCATGTTGACATGTCTAACTCTATCGAAAGCCTTTGTGTAGTCAATAAAGCAAAGATGTTAATCCTTGTTTACTCTATAGCAAGTTCAATAACTGATAGCAGCATATAAACAGCATTTACATATATGCACACACACACGCACGCACGCACGCACGCACCCCCCCCCCCCCCCACACACACACACACACTCACAGGCATGCTCTCAATCATACAATGATAATCTTGACTTTCGACAATTCCATATCAAACATCCGAGGTCGCCTCACCTGTTCTGAGTTCATGACCTTGTTCCAGATGTTCAAATGAGACAAGTCACCGTTCAAGGCGCGCTCACTTTCGAAGGGCAACTTACTGTCGGCCGTCCTCGAACTCTGACCCAGCACAAACTCGCCACCAGACGGGATGCCCTGTCGACTTTGGATGAAGCCTTCCCGCGTTGGGAGACCGTTGATATAGAGCACCCATTTGTCGGCTGAAAAATTTGTTTTAACCATGTTCTCAATTGTCAAATTGATATTATATATATATATATATATATATATATATATATATATATATATATATATATATATATATATATATATATATATATATATATATATATATATATATATATATATTGACAATAATGTTATGTTGATAATACTGATGATACACGATGATGATAATGATGTTGATAAGTGTTGATAATGATGATGATAATACTGTTGATACATAATGATGACGATAACGATGATGATACATGACGACGGCAAGGATGATACATGATTATGATGATGATGATGATAATGAGGATAGATGATGATTTCGATGATATATTTAACAGGTATAATTAGGGACGTCACTGGTTGCTAGGGACTTTCCAAGGATGAATGTACAGATGTTGGGCTTTCTGTCTAAATGTAAAGTGTGTGTAATAAGTTTTGGTAGGATAGTTTAAAGTGACACTGCCATGATCGAGTTTATAGAGTTATAGATCATGGCATGATTGAGGAAAATGTGCGGTCGGTACGAAGAGAAGAATCAGTTGGGCTTGAGCCACGGTCAACTGCGGGCCTGGTTCTCGTTTTAAGTAGCCTTGGCCGCACAGTGAGCCGCTACATTAGTAGTTAGATTGTTTAGTAATTATAGTCTCTAAACATTGTGTAAGACTGATAAATGTGTTGCGTAACTGACCATAAGTAAAACGTATAATATTTGGAGACAATAGAGTCGTAAAACGGTACCTGTGTTGTGTTATTCAAGACATGTTGAGTGTCTTCTGAATAGTTGGCTGTCGTGAAATGTGCAGATTTGGAGAGCTTAAACAGAACTTAAAGAGAATACTGAAAATAGCTACAGTGAGAATATCACAGCATCGCCAGGCAGAAATGCATTGGTACAGAAGTGCGACCGCACAGTCAGAAAGATATAATATTTGCACCAAAGCGAAAACTCTCCAATTACTTGTAGCGAGGTGTCAATATCGGGTAAGATGTGTATCTGACAGGACGAACGCCCTGTGCGCCCACCAGTCTCATCTGGGTTGTGATCTCGTCCATGACGTATAAGACCACGGGTATCAACTCAAGTATTGTTGATGCCAATATATCATGAATTGCCAATTAAACACGTATTTGCCATGGGTGTTTTAACGAGAATTCTCCTATGACCCTTTTTGTCGTACTATCACAAAATTGGCGTCGTCCGGCAGAATCTTCCAATGTAGATTTTGTCATTCTAGTGGCACTTTACGGTATACTATAGATTCACATACAAAGAGTTGTCTCGTGCTGTTTCATAGTCCACTGTTGCCAGTTCAGTAGCTGTATCCCAGAACGCGGTTGATTGATTAAACCTACTGGTAGTTGGTCAAACACACACAGATATATAAATACCCGCACACACATATACACACATATGTATATATACACATCCACGCACTCACACTTAATTCAAGAAAGGGGGACGATCGCGTTTTGTGTGGTCCTGAAGCCAGTTTGAGTCTGCCAATCTGTGATCTTAATCCCCCCCCTTCCCGAAACCCCAATATGCTCCCCCCTCCCGGGGAGGAATTACCCACCGATTGAGAACCACTGGTTTGAAGAGAATGCAGCAACAATGGGTGGTCAGAGGATCTGGTCGACAGTCGTCACTCAGAGGTAAAGCAAGACGGACATATAATCAGATCGCAACGGGCACCATTAGTATTGAAACTCTTCGCTGGCTGTTGAAGATGAGGACTGAGCTTTTATGTGAAGTTTCCGAGTGCATTGATATCGGTTCCTGAATCAACTAAACTCAACTTCCATTTGCGCGATGTCTAGCTCATTTGATGGGTGGGGGTGGGGTGGGAGTGTGGGTGTCTGAAAAGAATTAGCAGAGCACGTGTATACCTGAGCGTCAATGCAAACACACAACAACCACTGCATAGTGAAATTAAGAAGGTAAAGAGCAGCAGGTTGAAAAGAAGAAAGTCGTGGAATGGTCAAGCCGAAGACATTCTTCAACAGATGTGTTCACTTGAGGAAGTAGAACCTGGCGAGGAGTGGGTACAAGTGCCAAACGATTTCTGTACGTCCTTGTCAGTTTGCATCCAACTAGATATAAATGCAAAGTAAACCAGGCTGCTGTGGAGGCGGAAGTACAGGCGTTGATCTTCGAAAATTCTTTAGAAGGTGATGCTGTCATTTACACAGATGGGTCGGAGGTTCAACGAGTGAGAAGTTAATGGGCCTTTACGGCTCATTCCGAAGGGAGAATTGTGAAGGAGGATTCTGGTGTTTTCGCTTTGACCACATGTAGTCATGACTATGGAAGTCATGGCAGTAAGAAAAGTAATAACATGGCTCGAGACACAGACATTCAATCGGTCATGTTTCCTTAGTGACTCAGTGAGTATGCTCAGGAGGATAGATAGAGATGGGGTGGGTTCGAAGAGAGTGGCTGCTGTCTCTAGAGTGGTCTCGGCTGGCAAAGATTAGTTTCCATCTTCGTGCCAGGGCATGGGGGTGTACAAGGAAATGAGCGGACTGACAAGCTTTCACGCTAGGCTACTTGAAAGGCGGACGAGTCATGGGCCAGGCTGACATTCTGAATGTTTTACGAGAAGTAAGTCGTTCGAAAGAACCAAGTGATAACTGTGAATCTGCAAGCATGGTCAGAATGCAAGAACAGCAAATTAAAAGAGGTGTGGCCAAACAAGAAAACTACGCGGGAAGCCAAAGAAGATTAATGAACCAACACAGAACTGGTGTCGTTAGCCGCTACACGCTGGGGGATTTACTGAGCACTTATGGGCTGAATGGTTCAATGTGCAATGAGGATCATTTGTCTACTAACTAATTAACTAACTAACTAACTAACTAACTAACTAACTAACTAACTAACTAACTAACTAACTAACTAACTAACTAACTAACTAACTAACTGACTAACTAACTAACTAACTAATTCAAAACGTTACCAATCACAATACTAACAGAAGCAAACTAATTAACTAACTAACTAACTAACTAACTAACTAACTAACTAACTAACTAGTCTTTTTTTTTTTTTTTTAGTCGTTGGATCAACATCACGGCACACAGTTTAACCCATAAGTGCTCCGTTTTCCTGCTAACTCAAACCTGAGTCTGGAGAAACTCAGCTCAATGCACGAACTCCGTTGCATCGGCGAGGATCCTGAAATACTTTGGGTAGACTTTTAACTCGAAATTTTGCCCGGGCAGCGCCGTTAGGCTACTCTTTTTCGATTTCCAACTGCCAAGGGATTTTTTATGTGCGCAACATTTCACACGGGCGTCCGATCTCACTACCCAGAGACTACGGGGAATTTTATTACTGGAAGTCCAGGTGGATTTTTTAAATAAATCCCGGTCCTCACTGGGGCATGAACAAGGGACCTCCAGCACTCGAGGCGGACACCATACCTCGAGACCACTCACCCCCCATGGACTGAATGGTTCAATGTGCAATGAGGATGATTTGTCTACTAACTAACCAACTAACTAACTAACTAACTAACTAACTAACTAACTAACTAACTAACTAACTAACTAACTAACTAACTAACTTACTAACTAACCAACCAACCAACCAACCAACCAACCAACCAACTAACCAATCAACTAACGAACCAACCAACTAACTAACCAACCAACCAACCAACCAACCAACCAACCAACTAACTAACTAACTAACTAACTAACTAACTAACTAACTAACTAACTAACTAACTAAATAAATAACTAATTACCAAACTAACAAACTAACTAACTAACTAGCAAACTAACTAACTAACTAACTAACTGTCTAACTAACTAACTAACTAACTAACTAACTAACTAACTAACTAACTAACTAAATAACTAACTAACTATCTAACTAACTAACTAACTAACTAACTAAATAACTAAATAACTAATTAAATAACTAACTGATTAACTAACTACCTAACTAACAATTTAACTACCTAACAATTTAACTAACTAACAATTTAACTAACTAACTAAATAACTAACTAACTAACTAACTAACTAACTAACTAAATAACTAAATAACTAAATAACTAAATAACTAATTAAATAACTAACTGATTAACTAACTAACTAACTAACAATTTAACTAACTAACAATTTAACTAACTAACAATTTAACTAACTAACTAACTAACTAACTAACAATTTAACTAACTAACAATTTAACTAACTAACAATTTAACTAACTAACAATTTAACTAACTAACTAACTAACAATTTAACTAACTAACAATTTAACTAACTAACAATTTAACTAACTAACTAAATAACTATTTAACTAAATCAAAACGTTACCAATCAAAATACTGACAGAAGCAAACTAACTAACTATCTAACTAACTAACTAAATAACTAACTAACTAACTAACAAACTAACTAACTACCTATCTAACTAACTAACTAACTATCTAACTAACTAACTATCTATCTAACTAACTAACTAACTAACTAACTAACTAACTAACTAACTAACTAACTAACTATCTAACTAACTAACTAACTAACTAACTAACTAACTAACTAACTAACTATCTAACTAACTAACGAACTAACTATCTAACTAACTAACTAACTAACTAACTAACTATCTATCTAACTAACTAACTAACTAACTAACTAACTATCTAACTAACTAACTAACTAACTATCTAACTAAATAACTATCTAACTAACTAACTAACTAACTAACAATTTAACTAACTAACAATTTAACTAACTAACAATTTAACTAACTAACTAAATAACTAACTAACTAACTAACTAACTAAATAACTAACTAACTAAATAAATAACTATCATATCATTGGCACCTTGCCGTCTTGACAGACGATAGTTTGTGCTCTAAAAAGGCATAATAACTTTTAACTATGGCGGTAGCGAGTGTGACTGATAAGGCCAATTTGCGCTGTAAATGTCCGTTCACAGTGGGTGCATGTGAACATGTGGTCATTTCCACCATCATGCACCATCTTACGTCTCAACCGCTTGGTGTGTGACTTTTCTGCAATAATTTTCTCCTTTGACTTTATTCCATTTCTGATATTTGCCCTCCACGCAACACGTTCAGCGGCGACTTGCTCCCAATGTGCATTATCAATGCCTGTATCAATCATGTCCCGCTTACACACATCTTTGTATCGTAGTAGAGGCCGACCCTGAGATCTCTTACCCATCTGTAATTCACCAAAAAAGATATCCTTTGGTATTCTACCATCATCCATCCTCCTAAGATGTCCTATCCATCTAAGTCTACGAAGACTGAGCATGGAATAAACTGTCACACAACCTGATCTTTCCAATACTTCAGTATTTGTGATTTTGTCTTGCCACTTAATACCAAGAATTCTTCGCAGACACCGCATATGAAAGCTGTTTAAATTTTTCTCTTGGTGTGAGTAAGTTGTCCAGGTTTCACTGCCATAGAGAAGAGTACTAAGGACACAGGCTTGATAGACAAGGACTTTTGTTTTGGCAGTAAGCTTCCTGTTCTCCCAGACTCTTTTTCTTAACCTGTTCATTGTTGTTGCTGCCTTACCAATCCGGATGTTGATTTCCTGATCTAGGGATAATTTGCTATTTACCACTGATCCTAGATATGTAAAGTGGTCTACTATCTCTAGTTCGGCGTCGTCAATAAAGATTGATGGTACCCCATGTGCACCTTGTGACATAATCTGTGTCTTCTTTTTGCTAATTGTTAAACCAAATTCAGAACAAGCATTGGAGAATGCAGATAGTAGACATTGCAATTCTTCCTCAGAGTGGGTCGTAACTGCAGCATCATCTGCAAAAAGCAACTCTCTGATCAGTACAATCCTAATTTTGGTCTTAGCCTTCAATCTCTGAGCATTGTAGAGGCCGCCATCTGAGCGTGAGTGAATGTATATACCACCATCCTGATCACGAAATGCATATTTC